>WAAF01017763.1:117016-140978 GCA_013400475.1 Tricholaema leucomelas
AGAAGCTATTTCCACAGCAAATATCAAAATAGAGGTATTAGATTAGCAAGAAATCATCAAGGATAACATTATCCCTCCTGATGCTACAGGAAGGATATTCTAGCATGACAGTGTAATATTCATCTAACTATCTACCAGCTCCCTCAGGTCTCTTTCTTCCTGGCTGCTCTCCAGCCAAATGCCAGAAGATGTAAATACATGGGAATTCTGAGCTGCAAATACATGGGAATTCTGAGCCGCAAATACATGGGAATTCTGAGCTGCTAATACATGGGAATTCTGAGCTGCAAATACATGGGAATTCTCTAACTGCCAAAAACCCCCAAAGTTCCTGTTGCAGTTGGAAGCTAAAGTTCATCATATTCTTTTAATGTGATGGGAGCAACAGCATGGAACTTGGCAGATAGTAACTATGGCGGCTTTCTAACAGTTGTCTGCCACCCAGTAACAATCCAGTTGTAGGAGACCAAAACAATGGTTGTGGGAGGAGATGTGTCCTTATTCTGGCACGTCATGCTGATAGCAAAGGATTGTCGTCAGCTCTGGTTTTGAACAAAAAATGTGCAAAGAAAGGGAGCATTCTTTGTAGTGTCTTTGTCTTCAGGGGAAAAATGAAAAGCAGAACTGGATGGGACGATAAGTTGGTGAAGCACAGTAAAAATGGCTGAGACTTCTTCCTAAGAAAACTCTTCTTTGTAAAGCTATTCATGCTGACAGGCACTTTTCTCAAGGAAGGCAGACTTCTATGATTCCAGAGGTTTTGAAAGAGAAGATGACTTTGTTTTAGCCAAACTATTTACCAAAGCCCATCCGTGTGTCATTTTCTATGTTACCTTCAGCAGGTGATAGTAAGCCAGGTTGTAGACCTATCTGAACAGGAACATATACATTTGAAGCAGGGTATTTGGCATTCTAGAAGTTTGCCAAGACTCACTCAGGTGTATATTAGTTTTTCATGCATGGTAATTTCTTTTTGACTGGACAAAAATAGGTCACTGTGGTGATTTGGGTGTCCCCCACCCCCCNGCCCAGAGCGAAGTGCCCAAGTGAAGTGACTTTTGTCTTTTGTTTTGCTTTTCGTTTCTACACATCTCAGCAAGACTGTGAGCAAAGTAGACCTCACCACTGTTTTCATTTCTCAGCCTATGATCTAGTTCTTCTCACCAAAACATTCTAGCTAGGCTCAAACTAGCACAGTCACTTTGTATACGGGAGTATCTTTGTAGCCTCATGTGCTGGTATCAGGCAAATGGGAATATTTTAGTGAGAGAAATTAGATGACAGGCTGTGAAAAGGAAACAGTGGTGATGTCTCCTGCACTCATAGGCTTGCTGAGATGGATGAAAACAAGAACACAGGTGAGACAGAGAAGGAGAGTCAGAGTGTGTGGGTCTCTGTCGCAGTTGATGCCTGTGCTTTTCTCCCTGGGCTACTTTCTGTGTAACTAATCCTTCTGCTTTCTAACCTCCCCTGGCCGATCCTCCAACCTTACCTTGCACGTAAGGCAAACTCTAGGATAAGGTAGAGGGATGGAGGGAGGGTGGAAGGGTGGTTGGGAGCCCCTCCTGTGTACTCTGGTTTCTGGGAGGGCTGTTGTGTTTCTGTGTTACCTTTAACTTGTATCTTTCTGTCTGTAGCTGTTTATATTGTAAGTATCTGCTATCTGCTTGTATCTTGTGCTAAGCTGTGACTATAAAGCTTCATTCCTTAATTTCCAGCTCGGCTGAGTCTAGTCTGGGTGATTTCATACGAGTCGGGGGGGCAAGGAATTCCCAAACTGTCAGACCTTGCAAATTTTTGTACCAAATGTTAGCACTAAACATGCATGAACAAATGCACTAATACCCACAGACTACCTATCTGGAGAATGCACTTTGCCTTGGGGGAGCCGCACCAGGTAAGTTCCTGTGTGGAAACACCGGCATTTTGCAGCAGTAGCAGATACACACTCGTGGGGCTACAGCAACTGTGACAAAAGAGCAACCAGCCAGTAGCAGGTTTACCATATTCTTTGAGTTTCCCAGCAAGTATGGGTCATCTTTGGTAGCTGCAGCAAAAGATCTGAGGGAGTGGGTAGAGAAGACAGGAAGCAAAGTGCCAGGGGCGGTCTAGACTGGAAGTTAGGAGGAAGTTGTTGCCAGAGAGAGTGATTGGCATTGGAATGGGCTGCCCAGCGAGGTGGTGGAGTCACCGTCCCTGGAGGTGTTCAAGAAAAGACTGAATAAGGCACTTAGTGCCATGGTCTGGTTGGTTGGATAGGACTGGGTGCTAGGTTGGACTGGATGATCTTGGAGATCTCTTCCAACCTGGTCAATTCTATGATTCTAAGCACCCATTTGGATTATCATTTTCCACACAATAAGTATTTTCCTAAATGAAAGACTTTAAGCAGCTGCTGAAGAAACTGTCAACTCTGCTATCCAAGCTGTTATTTTGCTCTGTACCTCTGCATGTCTCAGCAAACTGAAATGAGCCCTGGCTAAATTTGGGGTTGTGTTGTGTTGCAGTGAAATGGGATATGCCATGCTGAATTTTACAGCACTTTGATTTTTTAGCAGACTGTTTCTTTGAGAAATTAACATCTTATTTCAGAGAGCTGAAATAAGAGATTGGGCTATCAGGTAGTGACAGAACTAGGGGGAATGGAGCAAAGCTTGGAGGATGGTGGGTTCAGACTGGAGGTGAGGAGGCAGTTCTTCAACATGAGTGTAGTGAGACCTTGGAATGAGTTGCCTAGGGAGGTGGTCAATGCCCCATCCCTGGAGGTGTTTAAGGCCAGGCTGGATGAGGCTGTGGGCAGCCTGCTCTAGGGTAGGGTGTCCCTGGGCACGGCAGGGAGGTTTGAAGCAGATGATTCTTGTGTTCCCTTCCAACCCTGACTGATTCTATGATCTTTTTGCAAAATGCTTTGTTTCTGAGAAGTTAGTAGGCTTGCCATTAAAAGTGTGTGCAGAGCTGTGGAGGCAAGAAGTCTTTTGACTTGAATTCTTCAGTTGCTCTCACCTAATAGACTGTTCACTTGCTCCTGTTTCTTGCTTGTTGGTGAGCACTGGCAGCTGAGTGAGAGCTGGGAATCTTGTAGTCCCCCATTTGCAGAATGTGAGCACAGACCATTTCCAAAACTGCTTTAAATGCCAGGCTGGAGTCTGTCGATGCATTCAGAGCTGAGGTTTTGTTTATAGAAAGTTTGAAGTTTTAGGTTCCCCAACTGAAGTATCCATTTCAACCAAAACTCTCAACAGCTCTGCTAGACCAAACTAACTTCTGGAGGGAACAGATGCTGGGTGAGCAGTGGGCTCATTTTTCCAGGGAAGTCAGTCTCCTGCCTGGGCCAAAAATGAAGAGAAGTCCATATTGTTGTGAACTGAGGTACTTGGTCACGACTTCTAGCTCCCTGATCCATGTTTTCACTGAGTTGATTAATTGTGTTGCTTTTTTCTGAGGTTGATACGAATTTTTTAGCTAGTTGTCTCTTAGCTAATATGAGTACTGGTCTTCAGGTCAAGCCTGCCTGTTACTGTTACCATAGAATCATAGAATGGTTTAGCTAGAAGGGACCTCAAAGCTCATCCAGTTCCTAGCCCCTGCCATAGGCAGGGTCACCTCCCACTAGAACAGGTCACTCAAGGCCTTATCCAACCTGACCTTGAACACTCCAGGAAGGGAGCAGCCACAGCCTCTCTGGGCAACCTGTGCCAGTGTCTCACCACCCTCACTGTAACGAACCCTTTCCTAACATCTAGTTTGAATCTCCCCTCTGCCAGTTTAAACCCATTCCTCCTTGTCCTGTCGTTACAAGACCTTGTCAATAGTCCCTCCCCAGCCTTCCTGTAGGCTCCCTTCAGAGAGTGGAAGGCTACTATAAGGTCTCCTGGAGGCCTTCTCTTCTCCAGGCTGCAGAGCCCCAACTCTTGTAGCTTGTCCTCATAGCAGAGCTGCTGCAGCCCTCTGAGCATCTTCACGGCCTCCTCTGGGCTCACTCTAACAGTTTAATATCCTTTTTGTGTTGAGGGCTCCAGAAGTGCACACAGGACTCCAGGTGGGGTCTGAGGAGAGCAGAGCCAAGGGTCAGACTCCCCTCCCTTGCCCTGCTGGCCACACTGCTCTTGCTGCAGCCCAGCACACAGTTGCTGTCTGGGCTGCACTCACACTGCAGGCTCATGTTGAGCTTTTAATCACCCCAGACTCCCAGGCCCTTCTCCTGAGGGCTGCTCTCAGCCATTCCCCACCCAGCCTGGAGTTGTGCTTGGGAATCACATTGACTCAGGTGCAGGAGTCAATCAGAAGACAGAAATGTCTTCTGATTTTGGTTTAGTTACTACTTCTGGAGACTTTAGATTTTGAGTCTAAAGAGATAAAATCCAAGCCTGTGCCCAGTGCTGAAAGTCTTGGACAGTTATGTAGTGCTTATTTTCTCAGCTCTGTAGTATGGTGGAAAGCAATGTAGTAGATGAGTAGGTGACCTCTGTAGGGCAGCTTCCTGTTCATGGTACATATCTTTTTGAAATGAGTATTGGACCCTTAGACCTGTCATCTGCAGGGTTTTGTCTGAAGTTGGATGAAGGGCAAAAAATAATCAGCCTAAGTAGAAATGCAAACAAATGGTCATGCTTTTAATCACAGAGGCAGTGTGGGAATCATAAATCAGGGAGACAGCTAACAGAGTGGTTACAGGAAGCACAGCTGAGTTTCTTTAAAGATACTTTAGCTGCTCGGAGAACCTGCATGTGCTAAATTTGTGTGTAGTGAGTGTGACAAATGGAGAACAAGATTATACAGAAACAAGTCAGCATTATGTAGATTTTCTCATGCAGGCTTCTAACTGCATTTGCTCTACTCCAAAATGCATCTTTTAATCACATACAGTAACAAAACACTGCACCCTTTGGATTTCCTGGACAATATCTGTGCACAGAGGATGCTCATCTGTTGCTATCTCTTCCTGCCTCTCTCTAAAATAAGAGGTTAGGCTATCAGGGAGTGACAGGTAGGGAGAGTGGAGCAAAGCTGGAGGTGGGTAGGTTCAGCCTGGAGGTGAGGAGGAAGTTGTTCAGCATGAGAGTGGTGAGAGGCTGGAATGGGTTGCCCAGGGAGGTGGTTGAGGCCCCATCCCTGGAGATGTTTAAGGCCAGGCTGGCTGAGGCTGTGGCCAGCCTGATCTAGGTTAGGGTGTCCCTGCCCATGGCAGGGGGGTTGGAACTAGATGATCCTTGTGGTCCCTTCTAACCCTGACTGATTCTGTGATCTTTTTTGATACTTTAGCTGCTCGGAGAACCTGCATGTGCTAAATTTGTGTGTAGTGAGTGTGACAAATGGAGAACAAGATTATACAGAAACAAGTCAGCATTATGTAGATTTTCTCATGCAGGCTTCTAACTGCATTTGCTCTACTCCAAAATGCATCTTTTAATCACATACAGTAAAACACTGCACCCTTTGGATTCCCTGGACAATATCTGTGCACAGAGGATGCTCATCTGTTGCTATCTCTTCCTGCCTCTCAAGAATGAGAAAAGGTTATACTATGGTGGAATTAATTTCTTTTTCAGAAGAGAAACCAATGGAGTTTGAAGGGATAGAAGAACATCATAAAATATCGTTTCTTGTTTGTGCAGATACAGTTGAAATCTCTTCATTTCTTACTTGGGCAGGCAAGGCCAAAATTGGAAAGCTTGTTGTATTCCTAGATCTGTTGCCTTAGACACAGCTTTAAGCCTGGAACCACAGCCATGTGGTAGCAAATTTAGCCCTCAAGGAAGGTATCACAAAAGTGTTTATATTTCAGAGAACTTTTATTTTTCAATACTTGATCAGTTATTTTAACCATAGATACTTAACTTAAAAACCTTTCCTCCTTTGATGTCTGTTAAAGGTGAAGGATTTCTAGGACCTATTTTCTATTTCAGAAAATAGAAAGGCTAAGGCTTCTGACACCAGCCTTATTTTCAAAAATGCCTTTATTTTTACTGTATCTGCAGCATAGTGCCTAATCTGAGACTCCTCTGGCCTGAGTTTGACAAGTTCCCAGAGGATGCCTTGTAAGCAAAACGTGTGTGCAGAGATTTCAGAGGCTGTAGCCAGGTGGGGTTGGTTTCTTTTCCCAGACAACCAGCAACAGAACAAGGGGACACAGCCTCTAGTTGTGCCGGGGAAGGTCTAGGCTGGATGTTAGGAGGAAGTTGTTGCCAGAGAGAGTGATTGGCATTGGAATGGGCTGCCCAGGGAGGTGGTGGAGTCACCGTCCCTGGAGGTGTTCAAGCAAAGACTGTATGAGGCACTTAGTGCCATGGTCTGGTTGACTGGACAGGGCTGGGTGCTAGGTTGGACTGGATGATTTCGGATGGCTCTTCCAACCTGGTTGATTCTATTCTATTCTATTTCATTACAGAGAACCTCCTGAGTGTTTTCTTACAGTGTCTGTCACTTCCCAGTTTTGCAAATGGTATCAGTAGTAGCACTGCTGTTCTTACTTCCAGGTTCTCAGCACAAGCTTTGCAGCCTCTTTTATAAGCCTACACCTGATACAACTTTGTTATGCTTTTGGTGTGCAAAAATCATAACCAACAGTTTTCATTTTGTGTAGGTAGCTAATCTGGTTGTCATTTGAAAAACAGAACTGGGTCTCACTGCAGGGCTCTGTCTTCAGGTTTACATTTACCAATTCAGAAACTGGTTTGAGTTCAATGAATGTCACTGAAATAACCATAGAATCAACCAGGTTGGAAGAGAACTCAAAGATCATCAAGTCCAGCCTAGCACCCAGCCCTAGCCAATCCACTAGACCATGGCACTAAATGTCTCATCCAGGCTTTTCCTGAACATCTCCAGGGACATAGACTCCACCACCTCCCTGGGCAGCCCATTCCAATGCCAATCACTCTCTTTGGCTACAACTTTCTCCTAACATCCAGCCTAGACCTCCCCTGGCACAACTTGAGGCTGTGTCCCCTTGTTCTGTTGCTGGTTGCCTGGCAGAAGAGCCCAACCCCACCTGGCTACAACCTCCCTTCAGGTAGTTGTAGACAGCAACGAGGTCTGCCCTGAGCCTCCTCTTCTCCAGGCTGCACACCCCCAGCTCCCTCAGCAGAGGGCTGTGCTCCAGGCCTCTTTTTGTGAACTTAGGAGCATTTTCTGTCTGGGTCTTGTCCCACAGTCACTTCTGGAAAAATTTACAAGTAGATTTTATAGATCATAGAATTATAGAATCAACCAGGTTGGAAGAGACCTCCAGCATCATCCAGTCCAACCTATTGCCCAGCCCTATCCAGTCAACTAGACCATGGCACTAAGTGCCCCATCCAGTCTTCAACACCTCTAGGGGCAGTGACTCCACCACCTCCCTGAATGCAATCTCACTCCTCAGCTTCTAGTCTTGCAACAGACCAAAGTTCAAGGGATTTCCAGAATCAGAGGACGCAGAACTCCTTCACCTCTAATGTGTCTTGAGCAACAAGAGATTCCAGACATGTACCACATTTGTGTGTCCCCATCTTGGTCCGGCACAGCTGAAGAGTTGAGGTAGGGGAACTGTGCAAGAGAGATCTGTCCTCTTGTGTATGCAGGAACTGCAGGAGAGGATTTTGATAGGCTTGTGGAAGCATTATGGCCCTGAGTCAGCCCTACAGGGCAAGAATGAGAAACAGGTTCAATGTGAGTCCACAGAGAGATGAATCTTGCCCTGCTGGCAGCAGCCCTTCCCTACTGCTCAGCAGATGTCCAGCCATTGAAGAGGACCTGTCCCTGCGTGCAATACTCTGTCTCTCTGTGAGAGTTGTCCTGTATAGTGTCAGCAGTGCAGCCATCCTGTGCTTTGGGCAGAAGAGGCCGAGGCTGCATTGCAGCCCCTCGTTCCTAGGCTGCTGGAAGTGTGCCAGTCAAACAACTCCAGCTCTTCTGGGTGCGCTCCACCCGCCCCATGCTCCGCTCTCTGAGGTCTTCCTGCACGTGACGCTGGTGGTCCTTCCTGTATTTGTTCACAGAGGGGATGGTGACATGGCACACAGGGGCACTTCTGCCCAGCCCACAGTACCTCTGGACCTCCATGGGAACTATTTCAGCATGGTGTACCCTATGGGTATCCAGCAGTGAGCCTGGGACACGTGGTTGCCAGAGGAGCACTAGCTGGAGGATTGTGTTTCTGGTGCCAGACTGTGCGTAGTGTCTCTGCAGTACCAGAGGTCACCTCTCCCTGCTTGCTACTGCAGGTAGGAGAGGGCTTTCAGGAAGGGAGATTGTCAAGTAACGAGTGACCAGCAGCGCTCCTTACAACATTGCAGGCTGCTTGGAAAGGCTGAGGGCTGCTGATACTTCAGTGTAGTGGCTGTTATGGTTGGACTTGCTGATCTTACAGGTCTTTTCCAACCTTCATGATTCTGTGAACCAGGTAGTGACCACAGAGGAGAATGAGGCTTCAGTCCCAAGAGCCTTAGTGCAGCTCCTTGGTTTTAGCATTCATAAGTGTCCTGGCAGGGTCACTTCTCTGCAGACTGAAGATTTCGCTTTCGGGGAACAAACTAACACCGTGGAAGTTTGTCGGTTAGCTGATGCAACATGAGGATTATACTCTGGTGAGAGCAGAGTTGCTGTTGCAAATTTCTTTCAACCTTCTGGCTGTGTTGGCTGGGTGACAGTCTGTAAATGATACTTGGATGAAGAGGTTTTTTCTGACTTGGTTTAAAGCTCTTTATTTGATTTGCTGTTTGCCGTCTTTCTGTGTGAGAACTCTGCCTTGTTGCTGGTAGGTGACCTGTTCATATTGTGGAAAGTGGAGGTTTTTCAAAAACACTGATGCCTGCACCATTTTGGGGGGTGGGGTGGGGAATTCCTTTGCATTAGTCCATTTTAACAGCCAAGGCAATTTTCCACATGGTGGCTTTATGGAAATGGGTTGCGGCTCTTGCAGACCATGACCAGAACATTACAGGAAATGTATTTTCATGGAAGATTTGCTGCAATTGCCAACTGGAGAAAGGGAGGGGGACAGGGGTTTGTTCTGTTAATGGACAACTGCGTGCCATGATGTGAATCCCTTCTGTTAAATTAAATTGGTTTGCACTTACCACTCGTGCTTGTTCCATGCTGAAAGAAATGGTCACCGATACACCATTTCCCTCGGTGAGGACCTGAGCGTAGCATGGCACCGTGCGCTGAAACGGGGAGAACAACAAACGCATTTAGGTATCTGCCTGAGATAATTGAAGCAGTGCAAACAATCAGAATGTTTCCATGGAATGGCTTGGTCAGAACCAGAACTAATGGAAATTGGCTTTCGCAGCCTCTGTGCTTAGAGGTGGTCAGTACTGCTGTGAGTTACAGTAGTCCCGAAGGAGATATTACAGGTATTGTGCAGGTATTACAGCACAAACCTAACTTCAAGCGTGTGAAGAGGCTCTTGAAGTTGAAACTTTATCATGGGTTTGGGTAGGTTTTGGTGCACTGTGTGTGTATTCTTTTTCCATAGCTGCTCCAGCTGAAAGCTTGATAGTTTCCAAGTAGAAGCAGGAATGATATGTGGCCTTATTCATAGGTGAAATGTTATCTGTGCTGGGAACATAGGATTGCTTGCAGGAAGAACTGCGTGACTGATTCCTCTGTGGTAAACATTTGAATTCTAGTAGGTTTGTTATCAATTCCATATGAGGACAGAGTGAAAGAGTTGGGGCTGTTCAGTCTGGAGAAGAGGAGGCTCCCAGGTGACCTTCTTGTGGCCTTTCAGTATCTGAAGGGGGCTACAAAAAAGCTGGGGAGGGACTTTTTAGGCTGTCAGGGAGTGACAGGACTAGGGGGAATGGAACAAAGCTGGAGGTGGGGAGAGTCAGACTGGACGTGAGGAGGAAGTTGTTCAGCATGAGAGTGGTGAGAGCCTGGAATGGGTTGCCCAGGGAGGTGGTTGAGGCTCCGTCCCTGGAGGTGTTTAAGGCCAGGCTGGCTGAGGCTGTGGCCAGCCTGCTCTAGGGTAGGGTGTCCCTGGGCATGGCAGGGGTGTTGGAACTAGATGATCCTTGTGGTCCCTTCCAACCCTGACTGATTCTATAACTTTCCAGTTCTTACTGCATGCACAGGACATGAGAACAAAAGAGAAATTGAAAAGAGCATAGAATGACCATAAGGCATAGGTACCATCCCCTAAGGTAAGCTCCTTTTTCTTGTCCAAGTAGAGTGGAGCTGTAGGGCAGGAGTGTCTTTGAAATACTTATGTAGAATCATAGAATGGTTTAGGTTGGAAGGGACCTCAAGGATCATCCAGCTCCAACCCCCCGCCATAGGCAGGGACACCTCCCACTAGAGCAGGCTGCTCAAGGCCTCATCCAGCCTGACCTTAAACGCCTCCAGGGAGGAAGCATCCACAACCTCCCTGGGCAACCTGTGCCAGTGTCTTACCACCCTCACTGTAAAGAACTTCCTCCTAACATCCAGTCTAAATCTCCCCTCTTCCAGCTTAAACCCATTCCCTCTCATCCTAACATTACTAGACCGTGTAAAGAGTCCCTCCCCAGCCTTCCTGTAGGCTCCCTTCAGATACTGGAAAGCCACTCTAAGGTCTCCTCGAAGCCTTCTCTTCTCCAGGCTGCAGAGCCCCAACTCTCTCAGCCTGTCCTCATAGAGTCTCACTGCCCTGTGTTTTCATTTAATTTTTCTGCAGGTTGATTTCAGTCTTCTCTTGTAAGGCATTTAAAGTTGAGCACTATAGGTTTGTATTGCCCCTGCCCCTGGATAGGCAGCCCTGTTGTAACAGTATTTAATCTGATTTTACTTCAAACTGGCAAAGGTCATTCTGAAAATGTAGGAGGTAGAATTTGCTCTGTAAGAGTATAGAGTTAATGCTAAGCTGGGGTGGGGGTGGTAAGCCCATCCAGATGGCAAAATTACTGTTTGTAAAAATAGTTTTTGAGGAGCTGAGGCTTTTATAGTGATGTTTGGAATTTTTGGTGGTTGTGTTGGTTTTGCTTTGAATTCACTCTAGAAGCTAGTTTTAATGTCTGCTGTGTGATGTTTGTAATTACATGAGTAGGGAAAGAGGAAATGGTGAAGTTAGACTAATTTGACAAAATTACCCTGAGCATACAATAGATGTGTGTCTTGACAAGTTGCCAACCCCTGTGTTAGAAAATGTTCATTATTAGTCCTTGAATTTCCTATTCCCAACAAAGGAGGAATTGGTTTACTTTGCTGAGCAGGAATGAGCCACTGAAGTTCAGCCTTTTGAGGAAGTACTGTTTTCTGCTAAGAACATGTACTAGATGAATATGGTTGATACAGTTCATATAGCATAAAATGTATCAGAAGTCTGGGTTTAGTTTTGGTCTTGTCAGCAGTTTATTCTGCTGTACCTGTCACGTTCAGTATGTTACAGAGAGAAACAGCACGGCAAGCTGGAAGAAATCATAGAATCAAGTCAGGGTTGGAAGGGACCACAAGGGTCATCTAGTTCCAACCCCCCTGCCATGGGCAGGGACACCCTAGTCTAGATCAGGCTGGCCACAGCCTCAGCCAGCCTGGCCTTAAACATCTCCAGGGATGGGGCCTCAACCACCTCCCTGGGCAACCCATTCCAGCCTCTCACCACTCTCATGCTGAACAACTTCCTCCTCACGTCCAGCCTGAATCTCCCCACCTCCAGCTTTGCTCCATTCCCCCCAGTCCTGTCACTCCTGACAGCCTAAAAAGTCCCTCCCCGGCTTTTTTGTAGGCCCCCTTCAGATACTGGAAGGCCACAAGAAGGTCACCTGGGAGCCTCCCCCTCTCCAAACTGAACAACCCCAACTCTTTCAGTCTGTCCTCATAGCGGAGGTGCCCCTCTCTGGACATGCTTCAGCACTTCCCCATCCTGTTTGTAATTGGAGCTCCAGAACTGGATGCAGTACTCCAGGTGAGGTCTCACCAGAGCAGAGCAGAGGGGGAGAATCACCTCCCTCTCCCTGCTGGCCACACTTCTCTTGATGCAGCCCAGGCTCTGGTTGTCTTTCTGGGCTGCAAGTGCACACTGCTGCCTAATGTTGAACTTCTCATCCACCAGCACCTCCAAGTCATCTTCAACATGAGACTTCACAATGTCAAGAGTTTTATGTTTTTCAAAAGTAATTTAATTCAGAGGTGAGTTTGGGGAATCAGCCATGCAGTGCCTTATCCTGCAGAGGAACAAGGCAGCCTTTCCAAGGGGACACAGTCTCAAGTTGTGCCAGGGGAGATATAGGCTGGATGTTAGGAGGAAGTTGTTGCCAGAGAGAGTGATTGGCATTGGAATGGGCTGCCCAGGGAGGTGGTGGAGTCGCCATCCCTGGAGGTGTTCAAGCAAAGCCTGGCTGAGGCACTTAGTGCCATGTCCTAGTTGACTGGCTAGGGCTGGGTGCTAGGTTGGACTGGATGATGTTGGAGGTCTCTTCCAACCTGGTCAATTCTATGATTCTTTTACTGCTTATTTTCTGGACAGGCTATCTGCAATGAACAGCCTCCACTGAATATGGTACTTAGGAGCAGTAAGGAAGGGAAGTGAAGAGAGAGAAAAAAGTTAAAAACAAAGCCATAAGTACAAGCAGTGAGTGAAGCCCATACATGTGCTGTGTGAGTCCTACTTTTTGTTTGCCGTTCTTCTTAGCATAGAAAATTGAAGTCCAGGCTACTTCATGGAAGACCTTGAGTTCAATAAAGCAGTCATATGAGACACAGTGAAACAGTGCAGTTATTTTACAAATCAGCCATATGGCTGTTTCCACCTGACCAGAGTGGCTTCACTGGTGGATGGAGTATGACACGCCATCTCGCATCCCAAACACCAAGTTATTAAACCAACATACTGTGCATGAGTTCTTAACTAAGCATCACCAAAGGATTGTTAAGTATTCACTGGGACAGGAAGAAGTGCAGGCTTTATGGAGAAAGTCAAGCTTTCCTGTGCCAACTGACTATTAAAAACTTGGTGATCAAAAAGAATTTACAGTTCAGCACAAGTGTGCCACACCATGCACTTGGAGAGTTTATATATAGCTGTTGCCTTTCTGAGTCCTGTTAGCAAGGTGTCTTCTGAAAAAGAAGGAGACTCTTCTGGATGAAACAATTGGATTTCTTTGCCTTAATGGTAGATGGATATGGTGCTTAGAAAAAAGTGTCTAATCCTTCGTGTGGTCAGTGCTCAGCCTTGAATAACTCTGAGATAAATGAGTCGCATGCACCTGGTGCTTGGTGCAGAGCAGTAGAAACAATATGCTTCCAGTCAGTCAACAGGTCATTTAGTTGATGGATGTTAGTAGGTACACACTGGCATGGATGAATGTAGAAATGCCTTTAGGGGAAGAAGCAATATATTTGCAGTGCCTGTTTTAGGAATGAGCTTTAGATTCTTGCACTGGAAATGACATTAAAAGCTTGATATCGACTCATAAAAGCTGACAAATGCAGAGTTAAAGCTTGGGAGTCCTTAAGGTCTTTGCCTTGGACATTACAGCATCTAAAAATGCAATATTTTAACTCTGTGTATCTATAAGAGTGAAGGCATTTAACAGAAGCCGTACAAGTGGGAGTAAATGACAGAAGGTCCATCTTTGATTTCTCTGTTCATTGCAGTACTTCAGATGATGGAGCAGTCTGTCATTTTGCTTATGTGGGGAGTTTCTGCTTCACCATCTGACTATTCCACTGACCTTTTGCTTTTGGGTTTTTTTTTGTCTCATTATGAAGAATGCATTCTGTGTTCTGTTGTCTTGGCTTTTTCTTGTTACCAGGTTTTTTTTCCCTCTGGTTGGATATCTAGGTGTGAGCACTGAATTAATATGTTTTGGTCATTCACTTGTAGCCGTAGTTCTGCAATGAGCCTTCCTCAGTGGATTGAGAATTACTCTCTTGGAACTGAAAAACAGTAAGCTGAAGACAAAGTTTTAGAAGTTGCTTCCTGTTTTTCATCAGTGCTTTACAAAGAGGCTTGAGTTTATAAGAGACCTGCATTGATTCAGAAAAATCTCAACTGGTTCCTTGCCACTGGAATGATAAGAAATAGTTCACCAAGCAGATGCTTTAGTTATGAAACAGCCAGCCCTTATGATCAGTAACTATCTGTTCTGAAAGGAATCACGACCTCAGACACACCTCAAGTGGTTGCAAGAAGGAGCAATGATGCTTGTGAGCTGAACAGAGAGTCTCCATGGTATTGTTAACAGATGTGTCTGGGGTTTTGAAGCATATCCTTTTGGTGTTCTCATGCAACTCTATTTTTTTTTTATGAGATGTCTTGTTAAGCAGCCAGTGAAGAGTGCCTCAAAATGAGACAGTTTGTGATGGTGATCCTTCAAATCCATAAAGGCCTGTTGATTGTATTACTCTTGTCCATTCTTTTTGCAAGTTACAGAGTGTTTGGAAAGAAGCAAAGATTCTGTCTTACATTCTAAACCAGATCCTTCCCCTGTCCTGAAAACAGAGTGTGCTAGTTTGAGCCTAGCTAGCATGTTTTGGTGAGAAGAACTAGATGATAGGCTGTAAAATGAAAACAATGGTGAGGTCTACTTCCCTCACAGTCTTGCTGGGATGTGTAAAGAAGAAAGGCAAAACAAAGATTAGGGCACTTGCTTCTTCTCTTCGCTGGGGAGCTTTGCCTGCTGGGGAGAAGCTGAGGCTGCTGGCTGGACTCCATCTTGCTTTCTAACCTCACCCTCCTTTGCTTGGCTGCTTCACCTTGCTTCTTAATCCTCTTGGCCGAACCTCCATTCTTCCTTGGGACTGGGGTAAGGTTGAGAGGGGTAGGGGGAAGGTGAGGGGGTGGTTGAGAGCCCCTCCTGGGGACTCAGGTTTCTGGGAGGGGAATTGTGTTTGTATTACCTTTTTTTCCCTTGTCTATTTCTGTCTATAACTGTATATACTGTAACTATCTGCTTGTAAATTGTGCCAGCTGTAAATATAAGCTTCATTCAAATTTCCAGAGCTGGCTGAGTCTAGTCTGGGTGATTTCTAAAGTGGGGGGGGGGGCGGGGGACACCCAAACCATCACACAGAGATAGGTCCTGTGCTGCCAGAGGTTACAGTTGGGTGGCACTGAGAAAATGTATGCTCAGCCTCATCAGGTAGTAAACTGAATGGAAGGCAGGAAAGATTTTATACCTTTCATTGCTCTGTTAATATTTGCCTGATCACAGATTGTCCTGTCTTCTTTTCTGAATCAGCTGAGTGCCTCTGGAAGTTGGTTTTAAACAGAGCTGTTCTACAGATCAGTTGGTTTTCTGCTTTCCCTTAAACACCCTGCTTACTGAGTACTCGGTTTGTATTTGCAGTTGAAAAGCTGATGCTTCAAAAGAGAAGAAGGACAAGAAAGAGAATAATAGCTAGTTTCTCCCTTTCTGTAACTGCTTGTAGCTATCCCATCATTAACCAGAGTTACCCTGTCTCTCCCTGCTGAGCTGAGGACTTCTCCCAAAGCCCCTGAGCCAGTGAGCTTTCCAGTAGCAAGGGTCGAGGGTTGCTCTGCCATGTGCCCAGTGTCTGCACACTGTCATGTTGCATGAAGGCAGATCTGGCATAGTTCAGCTCTGGATTTCTGATCAAACATACCCAGGGGAGTGCTGAGGGCATTAAAATCAGAACTCGATGGTTAAGATTTGATATTTGGAGTTATAAAGTAACTCCATTGGAAAATGCTTTCGGTACAGACTGAGAAGTGTGGAGGAGAGTTCTGTGTTACATGGGGAAGATCTAGGGCAATAATGTCTGCAATAAATAGTGAATTTAATGCATGTTCCACCAGAGTTGGGTGCCTTTCCTAAATGGAGAAGGAAGACACAAATGGATCATTCATCCCTTCTGCAAACAGCAAATGAACCAGAAAGCTTCACTGGGTTTTGTTTTCCTTCTTCCAGGCAGCAGCTGAATTGCAATTATTGTGAAAAAAATAATCTAGGTAGATTAAAAGGAGGGAGGAAAAGGCTGTTTCTTATTCCTGCATTACTAATTTAGACATGAAAATGTAAATGTTTATTTACTTCTGTTACAGAGGTTGAGTTCATGATCCCACTGAGGTTGCTATCAGTGGCAAAGCTCCTGTTGATTTCAATGAGAACTGTGTTGCCCCCTTGCCGAGACCAGGAGCTGCTGTGATCAGCTTCATTTGTGACAGTGAAAAGAGCGTTCAGAGGCAAGTGATTGAAAACCAACCCACCAGAATGTGGAAAACTGTATTACAAAAGCATATAGCTATCCTATCTGTGCTAATCATTGTAGTAAACAGTGCCAGTGGGCTCTGAAAACATGCAGCAACCAGGAAAAAACACCAGATTGTTGGGAAAATCTTCTCTCTTGCAAATAATTATTTCAAAACAAATGTAGGGGGGGGAAAAAGGATCTTTAAATTAGCATTTCCAAAGCACAGAATGAGAGGTGTGTGTATTTAGTTTGGTATGGTTTAATTTGTCTCTAGATAAGCTTTGTGGGTGTCCCAGCTTGGCAAACCCAGTTATCTGCACATTGCCAGGCTCGCAGCCCAGTGGGGAAAGAAAGATGTTAGATGAGTTCTCTCCAGATGCGAGGGAGGCTCAAGTGCTGGAACCTCAGTCTAAGCAACCTACCTATGCTGCTTTGTGCTCAAAACTGACTGGTTTTAAATGGGATTAGTTATCTGAAGGTTTGCCTGTGGGGAGTAGGAGACTGAGAGTAAGCAGTGCATTTTAAATTGGTGCTTGCTTCTTGTGCTGGCAGGCATGAAGTAGAGTTAATGCGGTTTGAGTTCTGTGGTTCCTGAGCCAAAGTTTATGCAGTCCATGTCTCTTGTCTTTGGTTACTTTTGCTTTGGTGTTTATTCACCAGTCTGTGTCTCTTTTTGTTAAAATAACCCCCAAACAAACAACAACAAAAAACCCCAAACACCAAAAAGCCATTATGAGCACCCTTGAAATAAGACAGAAGTATACAGGTTGATAAAGGAACACAGGCTTATTTTTTTTGGTTAATGCCTTGCTGTGAGGAGAAAGCTTTTAAATTTAAGCAGCAGTTTTAAAGTGATGAAAAAAAAACATTTAAATGCATCTTTTACTCTAAAGCTTGTCATGCATTTGCTGTCTCTTGAGAATAAGCCTGAGCGTAGCAGCGATAATTCTTCAGTAGAGCTAACTTTTATTTCTTGTCTGGCTTTTACATTTACAAACCCAGGCCTTTTTTACTTACTCAAGATTTGGTTACCACAACCTTGGTTTTATTTCATTGCTATGTTAGCACACCAAGGGAGGGATGGGTTGTGGCAGGGCTTTGAGCAGGCACATGCCTTACCTAACGGCACAAGCTGCAGTGGCTGATTGGAGAGCTCATCGCACCCGGGAGGAGATTAATGGTCCCATAGACCAATGCTCTTTGCAGTGGGCTGGAGCCACTCTGGGACTCACTTTTGACTTAGATCTGAAAACTCCATCTCTTCTGAGAAGAATGGGGAGGGAAACAAGTCTATTGGATACATGGGGATACTGGGCTGTGGAATTGGAGTTGGTCATTCTTGGAGAGCTAGGAGGAAACTTAATGGCTTTGAGTCCCAACTCCACACCCTTGTGTTAGTGCAGGAGTTAGTATCCCCTGGCTTCAGCAGCTGTTCTGCCTTTGTTAGGAGCAGCTTGATGCTTAGTAATTTATTGCCTTCTCCCTGTTCATCTTGTGTGGGTGGGAAGGCAATTCCTCCTTGCTTCTTGTGTGTTTGGAGGCGCTGGCAGTGCTGGAAAAGAGCCTGGAGTAGATGTTGGCAGGAACGGGCAGAAGAATTGATTTGTGTTGGGTTGAGGGGGGGATTTCTGGGGAGGAAAAGTGGAGGTTGTTTCATTTTGTTTTGGTTTTCAACAGTGTGTCTGTTCTGAAGAAATAACACTTCACAGAGGGGTAATATCACTGCTGCTGATTTCAGACTGGGTAGGTTATTTGGTTGTTGCTCAAATGGCTCATCTCTGTCTCTTTGGGGTTTTTTAATTATTTATCTAGGTTACAGACCAGGTAACTTAAACTATTTGGAGCAAACTGGGGAGAGAGGGAGAACTGCCAGCAAACACTGAAATTACTCTCTTCTGATCTTCCTTATCTTCAGTTTCTGACAGAATCCTAGTGCTGGAATTTCACATTCTTTCTCAGCTTCTTGGCCTTAGAAGTTTAAGGAGATCTGTAGAGGTACAGACAACCTGCAAGAGCAGGTTTTTGGAGTGTTAAAGGTTTCCTCCTTATACCATGTTTTCAGTTTTCAGCTTAGTGAACTTCTGGTGATTGAGCTTCCTTTTCAGTGTTCATTAGGGTGATCCCAGGCTTAAGAGCTTTCTCTCTGTATTCTACTGGCTGTTCAGTTTGTTTCGTTTTGGTTACAGCCTTGTCTATCTCGCTATGAAGTGTTGCTGTCTGCAAGTTTTAGTTCCTTCCATGAACGTTTTTCCTCTCTGCACAGGCAGCTGCCTATCATCCTGTGCATCCTCTCACAATGAGGTGAAGGACTTTACATTTCTATAATGCATCATTGTGTGCTTTCCTTACCCTTCAGCAGATCTCTGCAGGCCTTCTTCTAGACAAGGGATGAGCATGGCTTAGATTACAGACTTCTCAGGCTGTGAGGTTGTTCAGAATGAAATATACCAATTACCATGGTGGTACCAGAGCTGGACTGATTTTTTTAATCACAAACCCATACAATTGTGGCATGGCTCTGTTTTTGTTTGAAAGAAAACATGACTTAAAGAATTCGGAAGCAAACCTTGTCTGGCAAGGAGGGCTTTTTGGAAGGCTTTTGTCCTGCTTTTGTCCTGCATCCCTATTGTTTCCCAATTGATTCAGAGTGCTGAGAGAGGAGGAGTGCAGTGATCTTCTTCACCTTCAGCTTAGAAAACAAGTATTTGCATTACTTCAGTTAGCTTTTCATTGGGTTTTTGTGGAAAAAAAAACAGATCTTTAAAGCTCTCTCAGTGTTCCTGTGACATAGGAAAAAAAGCCAGGTAGGCCTGACATCTTTAATTGAGTTTACAAAGCTGGGGGGATTTCAGACCCCATATCCCTCTTTAATAAGCTGGTGTCAATTCAAAAAGCATGCACTACCCACTTAACTCTACTGAATCCATGGCACCAGCTCTAATCAGGATTGGATTCTTTCCTTCAGTCACTTTTTTTTAATTACATGTTTTCACAGTGCCTTCAGTTAGGATGAGTTAATACCAGGGTGTGTTAGTCTCTAGCGTGCCAATGATAAGCAATTAATACTGTGTCAAAGGTGAGGCAGTGAAAGCTGCAAAACATTCAGGTTCTGGACTGACATTCAGTATGACTCTTCTTTTTCTCTAGTCTTTGCACCAGTAGCCCTCCAGCTGAGTGGGTTGAATCATAGAATCAGCCAGGTTGGAAGAGACCTTCAAGATCATCCAGTCCAACCTAGCACCCAGCCCTAGCCAGTCAACCAGACCATGGCACTAAGTGCCTCATCCAGGCTTTTCTTCAACACCTCCAGGGATGGCGACTCCACCATCTCCCTGGGCAGCCCATTCCAATGCCAAATCACTCTCAACAACTTCCTCCTAACATCCAGCCTAGACCTCCCCCAGCACAACCTGAGACTGTGTCCCCTTGTTCTGCTGCTGGTTGTGTCAGGGGAGGTTTAGATTGGATGTTAGGAACTATTTCTTCACCAAAAGAGTGGGCAGACATTGGAGCAGGTTGCCCAAGGAAGTGGTGGAGTCACTGTCCCTGGAGGCATTCAAGAAACATGTAGAGGTAGCACTCTGGGATGTGGCTTAATGGCCATAGTGATGTCAGGTCAATGGTTGAACTCAATGATCTTAGAAGTCTTTTCCAACCAAAACAGTTCTATGATTCTGTGAAATGCTGTGGTCAGAGACAGTCTGCAGATACAGCTGCACCACAGCCACCGTGATCTCAGCTGCTTGGTCCCAAAGCTGAGCTGCCTTTATGTAGTGCCTTATTTTTTGTGCTGGTAGTCCCTCATGTCACCTGGTACTAAGCACCTGCATCTTACCCAGTAGCATGAATAGATTTTACAGATGCCACTGAGGTCTCTGCAGTCAGAATTATGCTGTTACAGATAACCATTACTTTCCAGACCACAGTTTGCTTTAACTGCAGACTGTGATGGTTTGGGTGTTCCCTGCCCCTCCACACTTTGGAGAATCACCCAGACTAGACTCAGCAGCTCTGGAAATTGAATGAAGCTTTATATTTACAGCTTAGCACAACAGACAAGCAGGTATTTACAATAGATACAGTTATATACAGAAATAGACAAGTTAAAAGGTAATACAGAAACACAACAGCCCTCTCAGAAACCTGAGTCCTCAGGGGGGCTCCCAACTGCCCTTCCACCTTCCTCCCACTCCTCTACCTTACCCCAGATCTTGCCTTATGTTTAAGGTAGTATGGAGGGTCGGTCGGGGGGTTAGGAAGCAGGTGGATTTAGTCACACAAGTGGCAGGTCTAGGTTAGAGAGAGAGAGAAGTTCAGCTCAAAGGCCACACAGTGTCTGTGTTACTATATTTATGTTCTTGTCCTTACCCATCTCAGCAAGCCTATGAGTGCAGTAGCATCACCATTGTTTCCTTTTCACAGCCTGTAATCTAATTCATCTCACCAAAACATTCTAGCTAGGCTCAAACTAGCACACAGACCCAGCAACACAACCTATGTTCTTCAATTGGCTTAGGCAGTTTCTTCTTGTAGTCTCTTTTTTATCCCATGTTATATCACCACTCTCTTGGTTGTACTTCTGCAAGTGTTTGGGGGCCAGACTTTAAAACAGTATTGCTGAAATAAGCTGCTTTCAATAGATTTTTTTTTAATTGACCTCACTTTGATTTTTACACAGTGTCTCACAAATGTCTGCCTCAACATAGCTGAAAGACCAAAGTAGAGTGAAGCATGGACCATAATCTTGGTTTGTTTTTCTCCTCCTAGTGCTAGTGTTTTCATTTGCTGTGAAGTTACATCCCAAGACCACTAACAGCTGTTCATTGAAAGCAGGATAGCAGGAGTTAGTGGAATGAAGTAGGATATTTGGCTCTGCAAGAACGAGAAGTGTGACACAGTGCACACAAACCAAACACAGACTGTTCCTGGATATGCTCTTTGCTACTGTTAGCAGTCTTCGCAGATCAATAGCATTTAAAGACTTGTTTTGCCTTTTTCACCTGCCCACAATCAGTTGCCACAGTGAAACCCAACCTGTGAGCACAGCAACGTCTGTAAGGCTCCTGGCTTTGTGTATCTTTTGTTAGATCAAAGAGAGGCTGGAAAGCTGCCTTTATGATGGCAGTCAGTGCTGTGGTGGGTGGCTGTCCTGGGAATGCTGCCCCTTTTTGCCTGGTTGATTTGCCCACAGTTTAAAATGTGAGCTCTCTCTGGCCCTTCTATTGCTCACCTCACCTGCAGTATTCTCAGAGCCTCCCAAGCTGAGTTGGCTGCTGCAGGCAGGTAAGAACAGGAGAGTGATTTCTAGCAGCATGGTAATGTAAAAGAGCTGATGACCATCCCAAGCCTGTGGTGTTTATCAAGCAGTTCCAGCCTTCAAAATTGGGCTGCAAGATGCAGATTTTTGTCTGCAGCTCTGATTTCTGGTCTAAACCCCTGGAAATGGTTTATCTTCCAAAATCCTTTTTTGGAAGAAGATATTTTGTCTGCCGACTCTCTCATCTTTTTGGACTTCCACAGAAATCCTTTGGCATGGAAGTCCTTTGTGGTTTTCTGTGAACTTGGGGATGTAGAATTGTCCTCTAGGTGCTCAGGTGCCTTTATTTATTTATTATGTTTTTATTACCTACATTATCTCTGTTGGTAAACTGTGTATCAATAGCTTATTATAATGCCTAATCCTTTGTTAAAGCAGACCTTGAGGGATCAATGGTGCTGTAAAAGAATAATTAGCCATTTTTTCTCTGTTACCCTGAATTGAATTTTCACTCTGTGTCGTATTGACTTTGAACAGTGTATTGAAAGCGAGGTTTGAGAAAGTCTGCCTCTCACCCAACAGGCTAATCAGTCAATTGCTAATAGACCTGTGATGCTCCACAGCCACCAACTAATAGATTTTCTATTGTTGTTCCACCCTTGTTGATCAGATAATCTGCTTTGGTAGTCGAACTAAGGCATGCACAAATGGCACTCCTCAGAGCACGAAGACTTAAAATGTCCTTATGAAAAGTTTCCATTCATTCCCACTTTGTAAATTGCCTACTCCTTACCTGCTTTTCTCCCCTTCCTCTTCCAACTCTATTTAAAACTGCTGCTTCATGAATCTAGAGGTCGTGAAAGGCAGGGGACTGACAGTTCTGTAACATCCATGCAATAGCTAGCACGTAGAAAGTGGAGCACCCTTTCTCACTCTTGGCTTAGCTGTGGTGAGTCAGCTTCTCTGGCAGCACTGCCCTGCCATGGCTGTGGCTGCATTCACAGGGCTTCTGTGGGTCAGGGCTGCTCCTTTCTGCTCACAGCACACAGAAGTAAAACAGCTTCACATGCTGCAGCTTTGCTTGTCAAAGTGTCATCAGTGTACAGGTCGAACTTTTCTCTGCAGTGGAAACTAAAGTTTAGAGGGCTCCCTAAGAACCTGTAATCTGCTATGAAGTTTTTGAATGTAACATTAGGCCATCACAGATGGACACTATTAACAGAGTCGGTGCCAGCAAAGCATGAAGGGAGAACTGTAGAGGGTGATCTGTTTGTCAGTAAGAATTAGACTCTAAAAGTAAAGCTTTGAGCTGATCTGGCATACTACCACACACTGTGGATCCATCCAGGGAGCCATACCTCCTTGCCTCTGCTTGCACTACTCTTTGGATTAAATCAGTGGGAAACATACAGCCAAAATACTGTGTGGAAAAAGAAATCTGACTGTAGGAAGCACAGCTGAGGTCTGTTGGTCCTATAATGAGCAAGTGAAGGTGCTTGCAGTTGTGTCAGGAAGTCTGCAATGAATATCCAGCTCTGTTTCTGCACAGGCTTAGGACACAGAAGTCTGTCAGCTCCTCCTTTTTTTACTTATGAGCTTAACAGGCCAATAGATTAAATTATTTATCCCCAGAGGAAGGGAAAAAGAGTAAATAGGGGGGAAAAAAGATTTGTTTCTGTGTGTTGTTTTGTATCCTGTGCAACCACATACCCACCCACATACCCACTGGCCCTGCTGATCTTCCTCTGCAGAAATTTACCCTTACTGAAGGGTAACTTGTCAGGATGGGGATGTGTGCAGGCACATCCAGCCTCTCAGACTCACCACCACCCGGGGAATGAACGTTTTCTTAGGAATTGGTTGCTGTGTGGAAAAATTATTCCTATTAAAAACCAACCAAGCACACAAAAAAACCAACCAAACCCCAAAACCCAAACAAAACAACAACAAAATACAACCCCCAAACAGAACCCCCCAAACCACACACCCAGCCCCACAAAATCCCAAACAAACAGAATCCCCCAAACCACACACGCAAACCCCCCAAAACCTCAAACAGAACCCCCCCAAACCACACACCCAGCCCTCAACCCAAAACAGGTCCCTCAAACCACACACCCAACCCCCAAAAAAACCCATAATAATAAACAGTACTCCCCAAATCATACACCCAGCCCCCAAAAACCCCAAACAGAACCCCCCAAACCACACAGCCAACCCCCAAGAACCTCAAACAAACAGAACCCTCCCAAACCACACACTCCACCCCCAAAAACCCAAATCCCCCCAAAACACACATCCAACCCCCCCAAAAAATATAGCAAACAGAACCCCCCAAACCACACACCCAACCCTCCCAAAAAAAATAACAAACAGCACCTCCCAAACCACACACTCCACCCCCAAAAACCCAAATCCCCCCAAAACACACATCCAACCCCCCCAAAAACCCATAACAAACAGAACCCCCCAAACCACACACCCAACACCCCAAAATAACCATAACAAACAGAACCCCCCAAGCCACACACCCAACCCCTACAAAACCCCTAACAAACAGAACCCCCCAAACCACACACCCAACCC
>WAAF01017763.1:141140-203088 GCA_013400475.1 Tricholaema leucomelas
AACCCCCCAGAACCTCCAAATGTTTTTAAGGTTAATTGCCAAGGGATGCACTGGAAAGAGGAAAAGTACCATCGCTAAGGTCAGCTTTCACTTCTCTACAAGAACTCTGGAAATCATCTCCAAAGACAGCGTTCCATGTGGTAGACCTGAAAGGTCTGGTGCAGTGACACATGCACCTTTGAATGCAGAAACTGCTGACTGGGAAATGGTTGTGCTATGGATCTGAATTTTAGAAGCTCAGTAACTTCCAGATGTAGAGTGGTATTGTTGCCATGTTTATGTGACTTTGAGCCCAAAGGTCACAGCCTGTGAGGCCTGTGAGAAGCTTTGGTCTAATCTTGGCCTTCTCAGTTGAGGTGCTGGAACGTGTCCAGAGAAGGGCAACGAAGCTGATGAAAGGTCTGGAACACAAACCCTATGTGAGAGGCTGAGGGAGCTGGGGGTGTGCAGCCTGGAGAAGAGGAGGCTCAGGGCAGACCTCATTGCTATCTACAGCTACCTGAAGGGAGGCTGTAGCCAGGTGAGGTTGGTCTGTTCTGCCAGGCAACCAGCAACAGAACAAGGGGACACAGTCTCAAGTTGTGCCAGGGGAGGTCTAGGCTGGATGTTAGGAGGAAGTTGTTGGCAGAGAGAGTGATTGGCATTGGAATGGGCTGCCCAGAGAGGTGGTGGAGTCACCATCCCTGGAGGTGTTCAAGCAAAGCCTGGATGAGGCACTTAGTGCCATGGTCTGGTTGATTGGCTAGGGCTGGGTGCTAGGTTGGACTGGATGATGTTGGAGGTCTCTTCCAACCTGGTTGATTCTGTGATTTAGACTAAATTCCATTTGTCCTAGTGTAGGTGTTTAGTGCCATGGTCTAGTTGACTGAATAGGGCTGGGTGCTAGGTTGGACTGGATGATGTTGGAGGTCTCTTCCCACCTGGCTGATTCTATGATTGCAATAACAGTAACTTTTTATCCCTGTGCTTGATCTGAGTGTAAGCTTTTAAACTTGAATTAAAATGAATGTAGTGCTGATTTGGTTAAGATCTGTTAGTATCTTTTTGACATCAACACCTGAAGCAGAATGGCTCATTTGCAGTTCTGAGATCTGAGCTTCAACTATGGGATGCCATCAGGTGTGAGGGGAGAGCCGCTCTGTAGCCAGTGTCTTGAATCAGAAGGCAGAGAAAATAAACTGATCCCAGTGTTTTTTCTTGGAGAAAGGTGATTGATAAATGGAAAATGAGTAGTAAAAGCTTCTAGGGAAATTGGGAGTGAAAAAAGAGTCTTCTGGTGAAGTGATATCTTAAATAAGCTCATAAATGCTCTGTCTTGTTCTCCATTTCTGCTGGCTTAACCTCTAAGTGCATAATGAGACAAAAGTCTTTAGCTGATAATGTTCATGGGAGTCTGTTGAGCAGCCAGCCAAAACATTTGAATTGTCTGGAAAGATAGACTGGACAACAGAAACCAGAAACTGCCCTGAAGGGGAATGACCCTGGTTTCACAATTCCTCATTATCCTCTTTTGAAGTCACAGTTTTCATGGCATGCACTTTTAAAAGAACTTTCAAGCCTAACCTTTTCTTGAATTTTGATGATTATTTTGGCATTTTGCTGGGAGATTGAACTTCCAAAGAGCCTGCCCAGATACTCTCCGTGGGTATAAGCTGCAATTCTCAACTTCTGCAGACAGCAGCATTCCCTGCTTACTGCTGGAAGCCATTACAGACCTTTTGGGAGAACAGAATCATAGAATCAGTCAGGGTTGGAAGGGACCACAAGGATCAGCTGGTTCTAACCCCCCTGCCATGGGCAGGGACACCCTACCCTAGAGTGGGCTGCCCACGGCCTCATCCAGCCTGGCCTTAAACACCTCCAGGGATGGGGCTTCAACCACCTCCCTGGGCAACCCATTCTAGGCTCTCACCACTCTCATGCTGAAGAATTGCCTCCTCACGTCCAGTCTGAACCTATCCATCTCCAGCTTTGCTCCATTCCCCCCAGTCCTGTCACAACCTGATAGCCTAAGAAGTCCCTCCCCAGCTCTTTTGTAGGCCCCCTTCAGATACTGAAGGGTCACAGTAAGGTCACCTCAGAGCCTCCTGTTCTCTAGACTGAACAGCCCCAACTCTCTCAGCCTGTCCTCACAGGGCTGTGCTCCAGGCCTTTCACCAGCTTCACCACCCTTCTCTGGACACATTCCTGTACCTCAACATCTGTCTTGAATTGAGGAGCCCAGAACTGGACACAGCACTCAAAGTGTGGCCTGACCAGTGTTGAGCACAGGGGCAGAGTAACCTCCCTTGTCCTACTGGCCATGCTTTTCCTGATACAGGCCAGGATGCCATTGGCTCTTTTGGCTACCTGGGCACACTGCTGGCTGATCTTCACCCTACTATCTACCAGCACCCCCAGGTCTCTTTCTTCCTGGCTGCTCTCCAGCCACTCTGTCCCCAGCCTGTAGTGCTGCATGGGGTTGTTGTGGCCAAAGTGTAGAACCCTGCACTTGGCCTTGTTCAGTCTCATCCCATTGGCCTCTGCCCACCCATCCAGCCTGTCCAGGTCCCTCTGCAGGGCTCTCCTACCCTCCAACAGATCCACAGCTGCTCCTAGCTTGGTGTCATCTGCAAACTTACTGATGCTGGACTCAGTCCCCTCATCCAGATAATCAGTAAAGATACTGAACAGGACTGATCTTTGGGGATCACCATTAGTTAATGGCTGCCACCTGGATGTGGCACCATTCACCACCACTCTCTGGGCCCAGCCTCCCAGCCAGTTCTAGCCAGAAAACAGTGTCGTGCCTTACCTTTTTCTCTTCACAGACCTTGTGGTTTATATCATCTGATGTCACTTTTTAGAGAATTTTCTGCCTGAAAATCTCTTGAACAAGTCAGAGTTTAGATCTAGTCTTAAGTGCCATTTCTGGGTGTAGAAGAGTCCAGGCAGCAATGAAGATACTTTGTAAGAAGTCAGGCAGAAATGAGTTTGACTCGTTCTGCTAAGGGCAGGAGATTTCATCATTTCTACCTTCAGCTAGGGATTGCTTCATGTTGAGATTCACAGTTTTTAAAAAGCTTTGAGATTCCATTCAAAGTAGCAGAGAAAAAGAATTATAGAACAGTCTGGGTTAGAAGGGACCTCTGAAGATCATCCTCTCTGCAGTAAGCAGGGGCATCCTCTACTAGATTAGGTCCTGTTCCTTTATTCTATCCCATGAATTGCAGCTATTCCCAAGAGGAGCTCACCCCCCCTTACCTCTGCTTTTTCTGTAGCATGGTAAAATGCTCTTTTTCTTTCTAGTATTTGGCTTGGAGGTGAACTAAAGACTTGTTTTCTTCAAAGCTCTTGGGAGGGGCATAGCAGTGAAAGAGGTAAGGTGCATTGCCACAAGCCCTCTCGTGCAGCGGTATGCTGCAAGGCTTGGGACCACTGCCAGGACATTGTCACCAGCCCTACCATCCTCTCAGCCACCAGCAACAAGATGTCACTGAGTTTCTGAGCTTGTCACCCTTATGCTGCTTTGTGGAGAGACAGACATTTCGTTGTTTCCCCGAGGACCTCACAGTCCCTGCCGATGGTCACAGATCCCAGCTGTCCCACCAGACAGCAAGCCAGGCCTTTGGCCACCCACACCTGCGCTGCTCCGTAGCTGGCCATAATGGCAGCCGCGGGTATTGGCATGGGAACACTGAAGCATCCCATTGTCTGTCAAAGGCCATAAAAGGTAGTTTTGTCTTGAGGAGCACCCTTCAGCATCCCTGGGCCTGGGAAAGAGCATGCTTTTTCACTGCTTTCAGTGAATCTTCTTCCTCTGCAGAGGTCAGCCTGATGGCTTTGGTTACTCACAGCCTAACAAAGTGGGAGTAAGAGATGCCCTATTTCACAGAACAACAGAAAAGGAGAGCAGACTAGAGGTAGGAGGTAGGAGTTTGGTACGTGGAAGTGAACCTTCAACCAAGGATTTGGAACAGAGATGATGTCTCCTGAATGGGAGCAATTAGCCACCAGGGCCCTTCAGAGCATCCCTGTGGCTACAATGAGCTGACCCTTCCCTCTGCGTCTCTGAGGAGCTGAAGTCCAGCACTTGTTGCTTGGGTCTAATTTAAAGAAAAGTCAGCCCCTGATTGGATTGCATTTATCTGAAGTGTGTCCCGGTGGGGAAGTGTACCTATCTGTGGAATAAAAAGGATTAGTGGTAACACTCTGCAGAAAGAGATTGTGGAGCTGAAACCACCCAAGCTCTATGTGACCCCGTAAAAGGTGGGGGGAGAAAAGCTCTCCTTGCCCTTTGTGGAGGAAAGGCTCAATCTGCCCTTCTGGGGGTGGAGTTGGTAACAACTGGCAATTTGTAGTAGTTTTTGAGAGGATAATCCCAGGTTAAAAACAAACAGAAGCTGGAAGGAGTCTTACGTTTTGTGGTTGCTTTCCCGGCAGAGAGCAGGTTGGTAGAAGAGAAACTGCAAGTACTATAACCTTGTGCTTTAAATGCCTGTCTTTCCTCTGGGCACTTATCTCACCTGATTTGGTCATTTCTGAGCACCTTTGAATTCTGGAATGGCTTAATTCTTAGTTCACTTTGAAAAAGAAATCAAAGCATGTTTTGTAGGCCAGCACAGTATGGATTCTGACAACACTGAATGCACTTCCCAATTAAAGAGTATTGAAACTTGGTAAGAGATTCCCAGAGGCAGTGTATGTTTGCAGTCTGGGAGTTGCCCCAGTGATGAGCCATGTGGTGTAAATACTTCCCTAAATGCCAAATTGCCTAGTTTTAGCTCATTTTTCTTAGCAAACTTCTTAGCACCCACTTGATGGTTTCTCTGTACAAAAAGCTAGATGTTGCAAGGCTGACTGAGATTCCTGGCATGCTCTGGAGCTCTGTGTTTCAGAAACCACAATGGATTTCTAAGGAATTCTCATTGACACAATCTATCTGTGGCCAACTTCCATAAGAAACGGTATAATCGAGGTAAACTGCAAGGGGAGTGTTCTCTGGATCTCTTTGGAGGTCTCCCAATGTAACAGTGAAACTAGAAAGATTAATGTCCTCCAGACCACATGTAAGCAGCTCCTGATTAAATTACTGCTCTGCCTAACATAACTGCCCTGGCTTCTTGAAAGAGGAGGTCAGTCAAGCTGCTGCGTGGTGCTTGGAAGAGCAGAGCTCTGCAGATTGGGCAGGGAGAGACTGGGTGCTGTGGTCACCCAACCTCCACCTCTGGGCAACTAAGAAAGGGTTGCCTCTTAGGAGCCCTGGTTTTAGGTTTCATCTCTCAGGCTATGAAACCAGGAAACTATTGTTTCATTAATCATCTATCCAAATATGCCTATGTATTATATGGACCTCATTGTTTATAAAAGGAAATAACCCATTTAATGAGTAATAGCAAAGAAGGGGAGAGAAATCCCCTCCTGCATCCATTGAGACAAATTCCCTTGCAGAGAGAAACCTTCATTTTCCCATAATGAGTTCCTCTGCAAATAGAAACATGCACTAAGTGCTCCTGCTATGTTAATGATGCTTCCATGCTTTATGTATACTTCATGTGTATGGAAGTAATTGTGCAATAGGTCTAGAAAAGGATTAGATGCCACTTTGAATAAGTGCACAGGCTTTGTAAATACATGGGGCAAGATTCTCATGGAGTATATGAGCTTGAATTTCTTTAGCTTGGTTCAGTAAAGGGCTCCACAATGTCTAAGGAGTCCCTTTGTTTCTGTGATGTTGTTCCTCCTGTTTCTGCTACCTGTGTGTGGCTTGTGAACCAGCAACAGAACAAGGGGACACAGTCTCAAGTTGTGCCAGGGGAGGTCTAGGCTGGATGTTAGGAGGAAGTTGTTGGCAGAGAGAGTGATTGGCATTGGAATGGGCTGCCCAGGGAGGTGGTGGAGTTGCCATCCCTGCAGGTGTTCAAGGAAAGCCTGGCTGAGGCACTTAGTGCCATGGTCTGGTTGATTGGCCAGGGCTGGGTACTAGGTTGGACTGGATGATCTTGGAGCTCTCTTCCAACCTGGTTGATTCTATGATTCTGTGATTTACCTGGGGGTAAAAAAAAAAACCAAAACAAAAGAGAGAATGAATTGACAGCTGCCAGGGGTGGTATTATTTGTGTTGTATTATTTTATTATACAATTTGGTGTCCCTCTGGGCTCCACAGCTGTATTAGTATGAAAATAGGAGAATTGGCCATGGTTGTGGAATACATTTGCAATTGATTCAGTCTCTGTTTGAACACTTGCACTTCAGAGTGTAGTTCTTTCAATTGTAGATGACTATTTGATTTGAGGGACTTTGGTAAACTTTATTTTCAGCAAGATAGTTTCATTTTCAGTGAGAGGTTCTAACCTAAAATTTGCTGGAGAGGCAGCCTAAACTTAGTAACTCTAATTGCCTTCTTTGGATTTGTGTTAAAATGTGATACTGTTCTTTTTCCACATGAGTTTTAAGTGATGTTGTACTGTGCTGTAGCAGTGGAAGTAGATTTAGAGGAGGAGGAACGACATGCTTTCATAAGCAGTTGGTCACTTGTGCTTGTTAGAATTGCCAGGTAGTCCAGGGCCAGGGAGAGAATGACCTAACCAGCACCTTTGTGTAGCAGTTGGGTTGGTGGTTGCCCACCCAGCACACTGACTGCTATATGAAAGGCTTCCAGTGAAAGCAGGTTACTGTATGCATCAGTTACACCCATAGGCCACCGGTCTAGGTTGAGAATAAATGAGTCTCAAATAACACATTGTTACTTCTGCTATGTTTCTTTCACTATCTAAAAAAACCCAAACAAGCAAAACCAAACAACCAAACAACTCCCCCCCCAACTCAACCAACCAACCCACCCAAATAAACAAAAAACCCAAACAGAACCGTTGAGGTGGATTCAGGGGAGAGGTAAAAGGTAGTGATGACATTTTTATGTTGAAAGTAGAAGTTGTTTAAGTTAATATGGTCTAGCAGAAGAGATTATGACAATGTCAGTACAAATGTCACAGTGGATGCTCCCTCCCTGGAGGCCCAGGTTGGATGAGGTCTTGAGCAACCTGTTGTAGTGAGAGGTGTCCTTGCCTATGGCAGGGGATTGGAACTAGATGATCCTTGAGGTCCCTTCTAACCTAAACAATTCTATGAAATGACCTAACAAGCTTTTTTCTGCCTGCTTTACACCTTTCTGAGCATTTACTGCAGTTGCTTTCTTTGCACTTAGATCAATGTTTGCTGTCATTACTACACACGTGTCATAACCTAACCTTGCACTTTGTTACTTTGTTTTTTGACCAAAAACAATCATTGCAAGCACAACCCAAACAAGCTAACTTATAAAAGGAAAATAGAAATGGGTTTCATAGCAAAGAAATACACTGTCTGAGCAGCAGGATAGCATCTGTAGAGCAGCATTCACTTTCCTTAGATCAAAGAATTCTTTTTGAGCCTGAACTGCTTGCATTTTTCTAACCATTTTTTAAAACAAAATTTCATTAGTGCCTAAATGATTAAATGCTGCAGAAATCTGCTGTAGTTGATCTGTGATTTCTTAAAGTATTACAAAATGCTTTCTTCATTGCATTATAAAGTAATTCAGATGGACTTTCTGCTGTATCCCTGAGGTTCTCTCTAGGATTTCAAGGTTGTTTGAACTCTCAGCATAAGTTTGCAGAGATGCACATTACCTCTTCTTGGTGACGTCCAGTGACAGGACAAGGGGCAGTGGGTGGAAGTTGAGGCATAGGAGGTTGCATGTGAACCTGAGGAAGAAGTTTTTAACCGTGAGGGTGACAGAGGAACAGGCTGCCCAGGGAGGTTGTGGAGTCTCTCTCTCTGGATTTAAGAGCTGTCTGGATGTGTTCCAGTGTGATCTGCTCTAGGTGATCCTGCTCTGGCAGGGGGCTGGACCAGATGAGCTTTCAAGGTCCCTTCCAGCCCCTGACATTCTATGATTAAGTCCAACTCTCTGCTCCTGACTTGTCTTGTGGCACTGGCTAAGCCTCTTCACCCTTTTCCTATATTTTTCTTACTAACTTGCATGTTATCTCCCATTGTTTGTTTCATTTTGCGGTTTTTGTTAATAATTATTGTATGTCCCTCAGGCCAGGAACAGCCTTCGTAGAATCAATCAGGTTGGAAGAGACCTCCAATAATAATAATAGAATAGAATCAATCAGGTTGGAAGAGACCCCCAAGATCATCCAGGCCAACCTAGCACCCAGCCCTATCCAGTCAACTAAACCATGGCACTAAGTGCCTCATCCAGGCTTTGCTTGAGCACCTCCAGGGATGGTGACTCCACCATCTCCCTGGGCAGCCCATTCCAATGCCAATCACTCTCTCTGGCAAGAACCTCCTCCTAACATCCAGCCTAGACCTCCCCCAGCACAACTTGAGGCTGCATGCTGTCCTAGTATGGTAGAATGCTTGAAAACCTCTAAGTCCTCCTGTAATGGTAACAAAGCTCATAAATAGTAAATAACAACCCTGTAAGCACTTTCTAGTTTACCACAGACAGCTTTGGTTCATAATATATACCCTTTGAAAAAAAATGCCAAGCCAAGATAAAAATCCTGGAGTACTCAGCTACAATTAAAATATAAACTGGCTCTCAGGAAGAAACTCTGTGCACTTGAGTCACTTGAAAGAAGAAAAGAAAGTGGATAGAAATGCTGTGTTGCTGTCTAGATGGAAAACATGTCAAATATGCATGAAACTCTCAGCCCAGGGGGTGGGGAGGTTGTGAAATGGAATGCATTTTTTTTTTATCAGCTAAAAGAGACCATTTGCTTTCAGCCTCACCTCTAATCCTGATAAAAGAGTTTATTGAACTCAGATGCTTTTCAAAGAGAATTGAAGGGCATACTCTAATTTTATTTCTCAGAGAAAGTTGAAATGATGATGTTGCCTTCATGTTCTCAGTGCTTCTTCAGAGTCGGGGAAAAAAAGCAGGAACAAAGCAGAAAAATCCCACCCTGTCTGCTCCCTCTTCTCAGGCCTGGTGGCAGGGTGTTTTTATTAACTCCCTTTGTACTTCCATGCCCTCTAGTAGAGTGATGTGGAATTCAGCACAAAGTTGTTATGTCTGCTGCCGCACAAGCCAGGGGAGGACAACTCATTCTGTAGCTTTCACAGAACCTGGGGTTCGGCAGCTTCTGAAAGGAGGAACCATGACTGAGCACTCTGTAGCTTCTTCATCTGCAGTGGTGAATCTCCTTAGAGAATATCATCACAAATGCTGTTTCAAATCCTGTTCCAGCCTTTCATAGAATAGGTGGGTTCATAGAGTTCATAGAATCAACCAGGTTGGAAGAGACCTCCAAGATCATCCAGTCCAACCTAGCACCCAGCCCTAGCCAGTCAGCTAGACCATGGCACTAAGTGCCTTATTTAGGGTTCTTCAACACCTCCAGGGATGGTGACTCCACCACCTCCCTGGGCAGCCCATTCCAATGCCAATCACTCTCTCTGACAACAACTTCCTCCAGCCTAGATCTCCCCTGGCGCAACTTGAGACTGTGTCCCCTTGCTCTGTTGCTTGTTGCCTGGGACCCCACCTGGCTACAGCCTCCCTTCAGGGAGAGCAATGAGGTCCCCCCTGAGCCTCCTCATTTCCTGGATAAACACTCCCAGCTCCCTCAGCCTCTCCTCACAGGGCTGTGCTGCGGGCCTCTGGCAGGCCTCTCACAGGTGCTGCAGGCCTCTCACAGGGCTGTGCTGTGGGCCTCTCTCAGGCCTCTCACAGGTGCTGCAGGCCTCTCACCGGGCTGTGCTGTGGGCCTCTCTCGGGCCTCTCACAGTTGCTGCAGGCCTCTCACAGGCCTCTCAGGTGCTGTGGGCCTCTCTCGGGCCTCTCACAGGTGCTGCGGGCCTCTCACAGGCCTCTCTCAGGCCTCTCACAGGGCTGTGCTGTGGGCCTCTGGCAGGCCTCTCACACATTCCAGTATCTCAACATCTCTCTTGAATTGAGGAGCCCAGAACTGGACACAGCACTCAAGGCAGTTGCTGAAGGAAATAGCAGTAGCGCAAGATGGAAACGGTGAGATACCACAGCTGTTTCTTTACACAGGTTTTCTAGAAGCCTCCCCCATTGAATGCTGATGGACAAGTTGAAGAGACTGGAGGAGATGTGTGACACTGTTAACAGCTGCTTTCAAGCAGTGTTGGAGGACATCAGGTTGCATTCATGCAGCAAAACCCCCACATATTATGGTAATGTGGGGGATTTTTGTGGTTATAAATCTTCAGTCTCTTCCTCTTGGGCCTTCACAAGCAATAAATGAAAAAGGTTGGGGATCTGAAGGAGCTTGTGTCTTCTTTCATAGAGAAGTTTTCCTTCCCTGTTCCTCTGCATGCGACTGATAAAAGGAGTTGTTGTAGCTTCACATCTGCTCTTTTTTTGTAGGCTGCCTTTATAGTTGGTCTGTAATACACACTCCTACTTTTGTCATCTAAAACACTCCCTGTTCTGATTGAAATTTATCATTTTCTTACTTGCTGAAGTTAAAGTAATAGTGTTGCTTGCATATCTTTTCATTGTAAGACTGGAATTATGTCTGAGACTGCTCACTGCTCCCTGGGATAGGACAAGGAGCAATGGGTGTAAGCTGCAGCACAGGAGGTTCCAGCTCAACACAAGGAGGAACTTCTTTACTGTAAGGGTCACAGAGCACTGGAACAGGCTCCCCAGAGAGGTTGTGGGGTCTCCTTCTCTGGAGCCTTTCAAGGTCTGTCTGGATGTGTTCCTCTGTGATCTGTGCTAGATTGCATGGTCCTGCTCTGGCAGGGGGGTTGGACTCGATGATCTCCTTGAGTCCCTTTCAACCTCTAACATCCTGTGAGCCTGTGAATGCCATGATGAAGACCTCAGGAATAAACAAATGGACACTGAAAGCTCAGGAAGACAAAAGGCTGGTATTAAGACATTCTCCTGGTTTTTGGCAGGCAGTGGATCAGATTCTATATCATTCATTACTTGGAGGTGGTGAATAATGCCTGCTGATTGATCTTCTTATCTTTATTTCTTAATACATAATATTGAAGAGTTGAAGCTTCTTCCATTGCATAAATTATTTCTGATTATTTTCTTAGCCTCTTGTAATCTGCTTGTAATGAAGAAAGGATAGAACTTTTCAATCAGCTGCTGGTGGGAAAAGCTAATTTACTGAGTTTGATCATTTGTCAGCTAATAGATTGTAATAGGGAATGTCATTACACTGTCATAGTGCATGCTGGTTACCTGTTCTAATGTTTGCTCCTTGCCCAGTGTTTACAACTTGTGAGCCATCTTTTTTCTGTTTAATGGCTTTTCTCTCTCTTAGTTCAGTTTGCCTGTGTGGTAAATTCGTCCTTTCATATGGCAAGTCACGTCCTTGTATTATGCATGAATCTTCCTTCTTCTCAAGGCCCTGAGGTCTCCAAGTCCATAAATATTGTATGAATAGAAAGCCCCTTATGGTTCCCCTCTGGACTGGAAGTGGTTGAGAAAGAGGAGAGGTTACAGAAGTAAGGGGATGAGGCAAACACTAAGTGATTCTTTGGTTAGTTCTTGGGAAAAAAGGGGGGAAAAATCTTTGTGTCTTTTTTCCTTCTTTCTCTGTCTGCTTACAGTCTTTTTGGGCTGCTTTGTACACAAGCTTCTGACATTTCTAATGTCCTTGGAACAATTTTAATGTCAAATATCAGAGAATGGGAGAAGAGGGGATAATAGTGATTTGAAGACATCTTGTTGTCAATAGGATGTTATTTGTGCAATTAGCCTGTGAAGATGTAATGATACAGCACAGAATGTGACTGTGACATGCAGCATCAATAATAATAGGGGGGGAAATATTTGTGGTTTTCTTTCCCAGGTAACAGTTGTAGTTTAAATTGTTCATTTATACACATCCACACGATGTTTCTTTGTCTTCATGTGGTGCAGTTGTTTTCATGTAGCTTTTGTAACTCTTAACTTCCTATTGTCAGAGCAGCATCTGGTGGCTGGTATAGATATAATTGCCATCTTCAGCAAATTATCTCCTTTATTTCCTGTTTATTCAGGATTGCCACATCTATTTCTTTCCTTAGGTTTGAAGAGCTGTGCCAATTGCCACTGCAGGGAAATCACCATCTAATTTTTTCTACAGGAGGAATAAAAGAGGACACAGAGATAGGATTAAAAGTACTTTTATACTTTTGTTTTCACTGATACATAAGCTTTTGCTCCTAGACCTTACTTCAGGTCCTATCACAGCTCCTATGTCAAAACACAGTAACTTATGAATCATAGAATCAACCAGGTGGGAAGAGATCTCCAACATCATCCAGTCCAACCTAGCACCCAGCCCTATTCAGTCAAGCAGACTGTGGCACTAAGTGCCTCATTTAGTCTTTCTTCAACACCTCCAGGGACAGTGACTCCACCACCTCCCTGGGCAGCCCATTCCAGTGCCAATCTCTGTGAAAAACTGCCTCCTAACATCCAGCCTAGACCTGCCCTGCCACAACTTGAGGCTGTGTCCCCTTGCTCTGTTGCTGGGTGCCTGGCAGAAGAGACCAACCCCACCTGGCTACAGCCTCCCTTGAGGTAGTTGTAGCTGGCAATGAGGTGACTTCGGAGCCTTCTCTTTTCTAGGATAAACACTGCCAGCTCATCTCTGTTCCTTAACATGTGAGCCAACTTTCAAAGTGACCACATGACCTGATATCTGGATCTGTTCAGTAGAAGCCATTAGATGGAGAAATAGTGATGGAAGTACTGGAAAGAAAAGTAAATGCTAAGTATGTGCAGGGAATTTTTGTCCTTTCTGAAATGTACTCAGTGCTGTGTTAACAGGGAAACACTAACACAAATACCTTCTTACATGCTAGGAGGAGAAAAATGATGATGAAGGACTTGCTTCCCCTACAATTCCCCCTCTACGTTTGACTAACAAAAGAAGGTGAAGGTAGCCTTGCACTTTGTGAGGTATATTGTGGATCTCTGAGAAATCTGGGTTGATATATCAAAGTTATAAGTGACTATGCAGAATGAAATGATTTAGTGCCAACTAATGTCCAGCTGGGATTTGAGGCACCATGTGAACATTTTGTGAAAGAGCAGGATTTAGCCTTTCTGTGCACACTTAAAATGTTGGGAAAAGTTATTCTTGGGAAGTAGTGCAGTCTGGTACCTAACAAAGAATCACAGAATCAGTCAGGGTTGGAAGGGATCACAAGGATCATCTAGATCCAACTCCACTGCCATGGGCAGGGACACCCTACCCTAGATCAGCCTGGCTTTAAACACTTCCAGGAACAGGGCCTCAACCGCCTCCCTGGGCAACCCATTCCAAGGTCTCACCACTCTCTTGCTAAAGAACTTCCTCCTCCTGTCCAGCCTGAACCTCCCCACCTTCAGCTTTGCTCCATTCCCCCCTAGTCCTGTCACTCCCTGAGAGCCTAAAAAGTCCCTCCCCAGCCTTTTTGTAGGCCCCTTTCAGATACTGGAAGGCCACAAGAAGGTCACCTCAGAGCCTACTCTTCTCCAGACTCAACTGCCCCAACTCTCTCAGCCTGTCCTCATAGGAGAGCTGCTCCAGCCCTCTCATCATCCCAATGGCCCTTTTCTGGACATGTTCCAGCATCTCCACATCCCTCTTGTAATGGGAGCTCCAGAACTGGATGCAGTACTCCAGATGGGGTCTCACCAGAGTAGAGGGGGACAATCACCTCCCTCGACCTGCTGGCCACACTAAAGAGACAAGATATACCTGGGAAACATTTTTAGGAGGCTAAGGTGAGCTTTGTCTTTGGCAAATGTGATTTGATAGTATCCTCAGAAAGGGAGGAGAGACCTCTGTTAAAGACTGGGAACCATATGGTATCTCAGGCTGGAGAACAACATCTTCATGGGATAAAACCAGCAGTTGTCCAGGAGTCCTTCAATACTTTATCTCCTCTGGGCTCAACAGCACTCACCAAGCTGGCTCAGATGTTGAAGTATTTTAAGATCTTTACTGTAGAGCAGTGATTTATATGCTGAATTTTTGAGGAATTGATGTCTTAGATTGGTGAGGAGTTACATGTGGCAGTGGGATCTTGGTAGGCACTTCATGAATGGTGCTAGGTACTTTATGAAGCCCTACAAATGCAGAGATTTAAAGTGGTACTCGTGGCAGTCAGAGACACGATTTAGATCTGCATTTCTCTCCTCACCGAGGCTGTCTGTTTAAATCATTTCAAGATATGATAATGCTGTAAACAGTGATGGCAACAAATAAATTATAATTAGATCTCTAAAAGCTAAATGCTTACAAGTGTAAGTGTTCCACATAATCTTCACTGCTAAGGCTATGGAATGGATTCATTTAGAATAACAGAATCAGTCAGAGTTGGAAGGGACCACAGGGATCATCCAGTTCCAACCCCCCTGCCATGGGCAGGGACACCCTACCCTTGATCAGACTGCCCACAGCCTCATCCAGCCTGGCCTTAAACACTTCCAGGGATGGGGCTTCAACCATGTCCCTGGGCAACCCATTCCAGGCTCTCACCACTCTCATGCTAAAGAACTTCCTCCTCATGTCCAGTCTGAACCTCCTCACCTTCAGCTTTGCTCCATTCCCCCCTAGTCCTGTCACTCCCTGAGAGCCTAAATAGTCCCTCCACAGCTTTTTTGTAGGCCCCCTTCAGATCCTGGAAGGCCACAAGAAGGTCACCTTGCAGCCTTCTCTTCTCCAGACTCAACAGCCCCAACTCTTTCAGTCTGTCCTCATAGCAGAGCTGCTCCAGCCCTCTGAACATCCTTGTGGCCCTTCTCTGGACACACTCCAGCATCTCCACATCCCTCTTATAATAGTGGCTCCAGAACTGGATGCAGTACTCCAGGTGGGGTCTCAGCAGAGTGGAGTAGAGGGGGACAATCACCTCCCTCGATCTGCTGGCCACACTTCTGATGCAACTCAGGATCTGGTTGGCTGCATTTGGTCCACGGAGAGCATTTTTACATTTAGAAACTCAAACTTTTCACTGTACACTCTGTCACTGCTCATCCCCCAGGCTTCAGCTAGCTGTAGGTAACCACTTCCTGTTTTTTCCCTTAGTTTGAAACCTCAAATCTTAGAAGTATAAACTTTGTGTATCTCCAAAGCAGGCACATCTCAGCGCAACCACCTGCTGCTCTCTGATCTAGAAATTAATTTCCTAACACAATTTGGTGAATGCATGTTGAACTATTGAAAAATCTGAAATAAAAGCAAACAAATCAAATGGATCATTTATTATCTAGTTCCATTTCAAGAGTTAAAACCAAAAATACAACCACAAGTTCACTAAAGAGGTAAAACCTTCCTCTTGTGTCTTCTTAACATGTTTTGTGTTGCTTCGCTTGCATATGGGTTGACTTAACTGTGCAGTGTGGCTTGTGAACTTGGCTGCCCAGTGTTTTGTCACCTTGTGTTCCTATTCCTCAGAGAAATAGGAAGGGCCAGACTGGATTTTTACAGAGCACAGTTTACAGTTCTCATCACTGTTCAGCTTAACTTCCTAATTTATTCTCTCTGCTTGTGAAATACAGAGATTTTTCAAGGTGAGTGATGGGGGTTGGAAGGAGGAAGGAAGAGAGTATTCTTAGCCAGGAATATGTTGTTAAACCTTTTTCTTCCCTGCTTTGCTTGGTGCTGCCCCTGACCTCTGATAAACTCAAGGGGAATTCAGGACTGGTGTGGAATTCACTCACATGTGGAAGCTCAGTGTTTCGAGCTGAGATTCATTTACTGAGTCACTTTCTGCCTGCTGATGAATGACTAAGATGGTGAAATTTAAAGTGGAAAAGGAGTTGTAGAGAGGATTAATGGGGGAGGTGGTGAGAGTTTTAAAACTGTTCTGGCAGCCCCATTTACTTGGGAAATCCTGTGTCCAACAGCTCTGTACATAGCTCAGTCCTGATGTGTTTTTGGTGAAGAGAATGTAATGACCTGGTCTGAGTAACTAAACTGTTAATTAAGTTGTCGTAGGGGGAATGTGATTGAAAACTCTGGCACTACAGGGGTGCGTTTAATATAAGCCTTAGTTGTTCTTTGAGCAGTTGCCCAAATAGGTTTCCATTTGTGGAAAAACTTGAGCATGCATGTGAGTTTTCATGTATTTACTTCTATAAATCTCACTTTCCACCACAACTGAGCCCATAGCCCTGCAGCCACAGCCCTGCTGTGTGTGCCGAGCAGAGCAGAAAGGAGAGGCGGCCTCATGGTGCTTAGTCCTGGTCAGCTCCCATGTGCCAGCTGAGCCAGAGTTCCTTGAATTTCCTTATGTCTGCACAACAAGAAGTATAAAACAAAGATGTTTTATTGGTATCCTGCTCCCCGATTGTTCCAGGACTGGGAGACACTCTTTATGCCAGAGGTTATGGTCTGCTTTGGCAAGAGATGGGCAGAAGCATTCTGCAGAGTGATCTCGAGCAATCCTTTAGCGTTCACCCCATTTCCAAGAAATGTGGACTCTTTTTACTTAGATCCTGGGAAGGTGCTGCTCCAGCATCAGTTTTGGGAAGCGTTCCAGTTCAGGGCCGTGAGCTGCCCAGAACTGGAGGACAGAAATGATATTGCTGTGCACTGATTGGAAGTTTAAAGGAAGGTTCCATTTACAAGTACAGATGTACAGAAGGCAGAATGAATACCTTCACAAACTAGGCCAAGTCTATCAGACTAAAACCTTCTAGAATCCTCCACCCCATCCAACCTCAGGAGGCCTGAGAGTAGGCCAAAGCTGCCCTCCCCACCTGTAAGAGGAAAGAGTTGGTCTGTGTTTGATCAGAAGTTAGGACAACACTAGGTTACTAGAGATAAGACCTGGGGAAGCAGGGCTTGCAAGAATGCACATGAGCAGTAGGGAAAGATGGGATGGAACAGATCCCAAAATAAAGGAGTTGCTCTGTTCTCCTTTGTTCAGCCTTCTGGGACGTCCTGGCTATAGGTCACAGAGTTCTGAACCCATCTGTACTGAGAGCCTAGGGAGCTGGGCTGGAGCGGCACCAGTCTGACCACCATGACCGTGCGGTTCCCGGTGGGGATGCCTGCCTTAGAAAGAGAAGTGCCTGCCAGCCCTGCCATCTATGCATCTCAGGAGATTTGTTGTTCAGTTGGATAGGGTGAGTGGAAGCTGCTCTTTGATCAACAGTTACTCAGCATTCTTTGCCATGTACCTTTCTCTATGATTTTAGTACTTGAGCTATAAGCATTGTAGTTTCAAGTATACCTTTCTCCTTATGATTTTAGTATTTGAGCTGTAATAGAGTGTTGAAACTGTACCCAGAAGGGGATACCCATGTGTACATGTGTCCTTGGTCCTCAAAGAACTCACTGCAACACCACCTCAGGCCTACAAGGCCTCAGCAGGCCTCAGGACGCATCTCAAAATTCCCTGCCAGCTAGAAGCTGTCTCCCCCACAAACCGTGAGTAGGGACACTGCTCTGCTTGAAGAGAAGCAGGGAGGAGAGGACCGGGTCGGAGTGGCTGGAGAGCAGCCAAACAGAAAGGGATCTGGGGGTGCTGATCGATACCCGCCTGAACATGAGCCAGCAGTGTGCCCAGGTGGCCAAGAGAGCCAATGGCATCCTGGCCTGCATCAGGAATGGTGTGGCCAGCAGGAGCAGGGAGGTCATTCTGCCCCTGTACTCTGCACTGGTTAGACCACACCTTGAGTACTGTGTTCAGTTCTGGGCCCCCCAGTTTAAGAGGGACATTGAGATGCTTGAACGTGTCCAGAGAAGGGCAACGAGGCTGGTGACAGGCCTCGAGCACAGCCCTACGAGGAGAGGCTGAGGGAGCTGGGATTGGTTAGCCTGGAGAAGAGGAGGCTCAGGGGAGACCTTATTGCTGTCTACAACTACCTGAGGGGTGGTTGTAGCCAGGAGGAGGTTGTTGCTCTCTTCTCTCAGGCAGCCAGCACCAGAACAAGAGGACACAGCCTCAAGCTGCACCAGGGGAAATTTAGGCTTGATGTGAGGAGAAAGTTCTTCATTGAGAGAGTCATTGGCTACTGGAATGGGCTGCCCAGGGAGGTGGTGGAGTAGCTGTCCCTGGACCTGTTCAAGGCAGGATTGGACGTGGCACTTGGTGCCATGGTCTAGCCTTGAGCTCTGTGGTAACAGGTGGGACTTGATGATCTATGAGGTCTCTTCCAACCTTGGTGATACTGTGACCATTGGAATGGGCTGCCCAGGGAGGTGGTAGAGTCACCTGGAGGTGTTCAAGAAAAGACTGGATGAGGCACTTAGTGCCATGGTCGAGTTGATTGGACAGGGCTGGGTGCTAGGTTGGACTGGATGATCTTGGAGGTCTCTTCCAACCTGGTTGATTCTGTGATTCTAGGACAGAAATACCAGCTATGCACTGCTTTAAAAGATAGGATACCAGAAAAAAATAGAGTAGCTATGTTACAATATGCTGGATGACCAGGTCTGACCCTTGAGACACTCTTTTTTGAAGGACTGTGCTTCTCTGTGGTCTTTTTAAGGGAACCCAGGCCCCAAAAGCACCACAGGAAAGGAGAAGTAGGAAGTGTTGGTAAGGATTTCAAATTCTTAAACATCTTGAAACAGTTGGCATCTGACTCGTTGGTAGGAGAAGAGGATAAAGAAAAGGGGAAGTCCAAAGGCAATACTTCATGAAGCAGACCAAAAGAGAGGATATGTTCCTATTTGTAAAGGAGCAGGTTACTTTACAGTGTGTCGTGAATGAAGTAAAACCACTTCCAAACAAAAACTTGAACAAAAGACCCCCAAGCCTACATGACTAGAAAGGCTTTTCATTGACATAGTTCCTTTAAAATGCCTCAAAACACAATCTTTTTTATTAATTACTTTGTTCTTCAGGCTTTACTGTGTATTTATTTCAAAATGAGCACATGATTTTTGTGCCTAATCTTGAGTCTCGTAACTTATCATAGAACCAACTGGGTTGACAGAGACCCCCAAGGTCTGACCTATCACCCAGCCATTTCAGATACTGGGCTCCCTCTGCCTGGGAAGAGTCAGTTGTTTTCATAAACCTCTGAAACTCCTCGTATCACTTTTTAGGCAACAGTAAACAGAGAAACCCTCAGGCTGACAAGAGAGTTTTCCAGACAAGCATAAATGCATACATGAGCAGAAGCAGGAATTCATAGCTTTAGCTGTAGTATTTTCTCTGCTAGTGCAGTGACTATAGTATTTTCAAGGTAGTGCAGTTATTGTTGAAGTAGACAGCAACACTCAGCTTGTGGTTACCTTTTAAGGTGGTTTTACAGGGAGCTGATTTGAGCCAAGGCAGGTAAATGCAAGTTAACAAGCTCTTTCTGTGACCTACTGTATTCTTCCTGATCAGGCTCTGATCAGAGGCTGCCAATTGTGCCAGAAGGTGGTGTGATTTTGCAGGGAGCAGGATGGGACTTGCCAAATACTTGTACGCTTGTGACTACTGCCAGGACTTTAAAAAAAAACCCCAGCAGCTCTGTGTGTGCTTTATTGAAGATGTTGCTTTGTTTTTTTCCTTCCTTTTTGTCCTGCTTTCTAACTGTGTCACACAGTTGCAGTGGCAGCCTCTAGCTGTCCAAATATCTGCAGGCTTTTTTATTGTGTGGGCTTACAGCAGTGGGGGAAAAGCCAATTCTGTGTAGAAATTCAGTCCTTTCCCCACCCTCTTTCCCTCTTTCAGGAAGGGCAAGCAAAGCAGGAGGTTTCATGCACTTAAGAACTCTGATTTTTGAGCTGGAAGTGGAAGGAACCTAACAAATTGAATCTGTCGCTCTTCTCTTTCTTTGCCCTCTTTCTATTCCTGTTTCTTCGTACGTCCTTTCCCCTTGGACTCCTGTCAACTAGTGTCTGTACCCTTCCATTGCCTACAGCCAGCGTCATGGCTCCCAATCCAGGGCAAGTGCAGCCATAAATCACCCACTGCTGTGTGCTAGGAAGAAGGATGCTTTCAGTGAGCTCCAGGCTTGTAATGCAGATTAATTCCAGCCTCTCCCGGGAGAGCGGCGAGAGGAGGGAGGGAGCAGAGCTGCGTCGCCATTCAGGAGCCGTCTAGCTGCTTGTAACTTGCCTTTGTTGAGTCCTAGTCAGGGCTGCCTTAGGTCACGCATTTGCACTTGTTTTGAATAAGGTGGAAGGACTCTGGAGACACTATTGCTGAAGAGGGCCAGGGCAGAGCAGGGAATGCATCTGGGGCTTGGGAAAGCAAAGGGAGGGAGAAATGGAGCTCCTTGAGTGCAGCAAATGAAGGTCAGAGGTCTCCTATGACCTTGCGCTGCCTTCGTGACCTTTTTAAGGCTGTTGACTGTGATGATTTCCCTGCCTGAGGGATCAGTGGCATCTGCAGGCGTTCCAGCAGCCGTTAAACACCTGTGCATTCGCTGCTGACATTTCATTAAAACGAGTAATGAGGCTGGGTATTAAATGTCTACCTTTCAGGCTGATCAGAAGAGAGAGCAGGGGAGGAAAGCTGTAGCATGCCTTGGGGCTTGTGAAATCCTCACAGGAAAAGTGAAGCAGTCTCCCCTCAGCTCTGCTGCGGGAGCAGATCGTGGAGCCAGCATGGCTGTGTCCTTGCCCTCCTGAAAATCATTTTCCTGTATTTACAGTTTTTACATCTGTGGCTTAATTCCCTTATGTCAGTCTCAAGTTCTTCCTTGAAAGATAAAAAATTAATAAAGGTTCCCTGGAGTAAATGGCCACATCTGAGCAAAAGTTTATCCTATAGCCTTCAGTTTCAGATGATTCTCCTCTGTGCTGGGATCCAGAGCTCTGCATTGCCAGGTTGTGTCCGATAGTAGCATATGGAGAGGGTGTGAAAGAATGCCTCTGACCACCTGGGCTCTGGAAAAATGTTGCTCTCCTCTGACTGTGGGTTGGGGCTGCTCTCAGCCAGCAACCTGAAGGGCTGGGAAGCAAAATTAAAACGTGGGAGCTTCCTACCTTTACATTCAGCAAATTGAATCCTAGAGGATGCTCCTTTCAGCTGTCAAAGGATAGTATGTGTTTTGAAGTTTCTTTTGCAACTGGTACTCCTATACCACAAACATGTACTTCTCCAAATCTAATAAATCAGGCTCTGATTTGCAAAACAAACAAAACCCCAGGAGCAGGTTTATGGAAATTTATTCTTTGGAGAAAGGTATCTGTCTCTGCCTACAGTCTGATCTGTGTGCTGGGCTGCATCAAGAGCAGTGTGGCCAGGAGGGCAAAGGAGGTGATTCTCCCCCTTTACTCTGCTCTCCTCAGACCCCACCTGGAGCACTGTGTGCAGTTCTGGAGCCCACAACACAAGAAGGACATGGAACTGCTGGAGCGGGTCCAGAGGAGAGCCACAAAGATGCTCAGAGGGCTGCAGCAGCTCTGCTATGAGGACAGGCTGAGAGAGTTGGGGCTCTGCAGCCTGGAGAAGAGAAGGCTTTGAGGAGACCTTATAGTGGCTTTCCAGTATCTGAAGGGAGCCTACAGGAAGGCTGGGGAGGGACTATTGACAAGGTCTAGTAATGTGAGGACGAGGGGTAATGGGTTTAAACTGGAAGAGGAGAGATTTAGACTGGATGTTAGGAGGAAGTTCTTTACAGTGAGGGTGGTAAGACACTGGCACAGGTTGCCCAGGGAGGTTGTGGATGCTTCCTCCCTGGAGGCGTTTAAGGACAGGCTGGATGAGGCCTTGAGCAACCTGCTCTAGTGGGAGGTGTCCCTGCCTATGGCAGGGGGTTGGAGCTGGCTGATCCTTGAGGTCCCTTCCAAACTAAACCATTCTATGATTCTACGATTCTATCTTGCAGGTAACTGCACTGCCAAGTCTAAATCCTTATGTGCTCGTTTTGGGGAGAGTGCACTTATGCAAAGGGATGGATTTCTCAAAAGGAAAAGGGCGTCTGTGAACACCTCTAACACACCCGAAAACAATGCAAAGCCATTCTCTTGGAGTACTTTTTCACAACAAAGGCAGCAGCTGTCATTTTGTTGTTTCTTTGAGCCACGCTGAAAATCTGCCTACTGACTTGTATCGATGTTCAGAGAAATTGATGTCTCCTTGTTTACACAATACCATAAAGATGCACTATCCTTTGGCAGGCTCCTGTACTGAGCAGCTGAGCTGGAGATGTTTTAGGTGTGCTGGTGGAGATGCTTTCCTAAGTTTTAGGAGGTGCTAAAATGAGCTTCTTCAGCAGGCAAAAGTGGGCTTCCACAACCACTTCTGCCTTCTGATAAAAGCTTACTGAAATAATTGGGATCATGATATTCTTGTTAACTTGGATGAGATATAGATGTGGGCCTTTAAATATCCTATTTCTCCCAGATGGCTAAAGGACAAGATGAATGTCCCTCACGTTTCTATTGAGTTTAATTGGAGGCATCTTATGCTTCACTCTCTCAATATGGAGTGCTCAAAATGAGTTTACCACAATACAGAGAACTGTTAGCTGGGGGAGTTTCCAGCCCTAGGGAAATTATAGCAAGATTGTTTTATTCCTTATGTTGCTGCTGCACAGGACAATATTTTCATGAGCTGCATTTTCACTTCTGACAGTAGCTGGCCTATAAATCACTTTGGTGTATAACTACTGTTTGGAATCTGAAAATTGCCTATATGCTGCATAACTGTGCTCTTGCCACTCAGGAGGCTATGCACAGAAAGTCTGAGGGATGCTTAAACTATTTTGTATACACATGAAAGAAACAGTTTTGAGTTTTTTACCTTGTTCCCAGGTGTCCATGTGTTGGTTTTGTTATATGATTGTTTTCTTGCCTTTGCACTGCTGCAGGCATTGATGTCCTCACAGATTATTCATGAAGGGCTGTGTGTTTATGTGTTTCTGCTTTCACTCGAGCCCTGCCTTATCCTACAGGGCCCTGGCATGGTTTAACCCCAGTCAGAAGCTAAACCACTCACTCATTGTCCCCTCCCCAGTGACATGGGGGAGAGAATTGGGAGGTTAAGAGTGAGAAAACTCGTGGTTGAGATAATAGCAGCTTAACAGGTAAAGCAGAAGCTGCACATGCAAGCAAAGCAAAACGAAGGATCCATTCACAATTTCCCATTGATAGGCAGGTGTGCAGACTTCCCCGGGAAAGCAGGACTCCATCACATATAATGGTTCCTCAGGAAAGCAAATGCTATTGCTCCCAGTGTCCCCTCTGTTCCTTCTTCCCCCATGCTGGGTATGATATGGTCTGGAATCTTTCCCTAGTCAGTTTGGGTCAGCTGCCCTGGCTGTGTTCTCTCCCAGCCTCTTAGAATCATAGAATCAGCCAGGTTGGAAGAGACCTCCAAGGTCATGCAGTCTAACCTATCACCCAGCCCTGTCCAGTCAACCTGACCATGGCACTAAGTGCCTCATCCAGTCTTTGCTTGAACACCTCCAGGGATAACAACTCCACCACATCCCTGGGCAGCCCATTTCAGTGCCAACCACACTCTCTGCAAAGAGCTTCTTCTAACATCCAGCCTGTACCTCCCCTGGCACAACTTGAGACTGTGTCCCCTTGTTCTGTTGCTGGTTGCCTGGCAGAAGAGACCAACCCCACCTGTCTACAGCCTCCCTTCAGGTAGTTGTAGACAGCAATGAGGTCAGCCCTGAGCCTCCCCTTCTGCAAGCTGCACACCCCCAGCTCCCTCAGCCTCTCCTCACAGGGCTGTGCTCTAGGCCCCTCATCCACTTTGTCGCTCTTCTCTGGACATGTTCCAGTACCTCAACATCTCTCTTGAATTGAGGAGCCCAGAACTGGACCTTTTTGTGTACCTTCAGTATACTCACTAGTGGTGTGAGAAGCAGAAGGGGCCTTGACTCGGTGTGAGCAGTGCTTAGCAATAATTAAAACATCTTTGTATTATCTGTTCTCAGAGCACATTCAAAACATAGCCTGGTAGTAGCTGCTGTGGAAAAAGGAAGCTCTAAGCCCAGCCGTAACCAGCACAGGCCGTGCACATTTTCACCTCAGTGCTTCTGTGCCCACTTGCTGTCCTCCTCCCTTAGCAGGGCTGATACATACAACTGACAGCCACAGCTGGCCATTAGGTACTGACCTTGAGCTGTCTTCCCTGCTTCCTTCAGTGTGTCATGAACATTGCTGATTCCCAACGCTTTGTTGCAGTAGCAGTGGTGTCTCCTCTGCTGCCTGCAAGTAGAGTGACTCCCAAGAGGATTTTGGATTTTAACTCCCTTCCTTTTCTTTCCTGCTCATAACAGTGGAGATATGACATTGTTTTATACCCAAAAAGGAGTGAGCTGCTTCGTTATATTGCAGCTTGAGATATTATAGGTGGCCACCAGACTCTTCTCTGCTGCATGATCAAGTGAACAGGGTAGTATTGTCACAGCAGTCCTATGAAGGTCTTTTTACCATGACAGTGAGTGCTGGGCAGAGGCCTCTCATATGTCACAAGTGGAGTAGCTTGAGGAAAGCAGTGGAAAGAAGAGGAGGGGGAATGTTTACATTTGCTTTTTGAATGTGAATGATAAAATTAATGATTCTCACTCTGATGTCAGAGGATTTGCAACTACGTTGTATTTTTGCAACCTCTAAACAAGAATGAGAGTGAAACCTAAGTGGACTTGGAAGGTCTGTAGTATGTTAAGACTCCTCCCTTCTCTCTTAAAGTTTTAGAGGTGGATGCAAGTGTCATGGCATAGGAGTTTACAGCCTGTCCAGATTTTCCTGCCTGTTGACTTCTGAACATTTTATGCTACTTTGTCTATGACTGTGCCTGAGTATAGGTTTTATCACCAAAAGTCTTTGTAGATTGAAGACTGAACAAAGGGGAGGAAAAACTCAGGCAGACCTTTTGAAAGACTCTGGAAATGTTTTTGTAACCACAGAATCCACAGAAAAAGTAGTTCTCGGGAGCTGACACCCCTCTGGCAACTAAAACTTCTCTTTTTTTGGAGTTGACAAAGAGAAAAGAAGTTTTATTTTAATGCTGTTTATGGGGCTGGGGGAGAAACCAGGCTGATGTTCAAGCTGCCTTGCAACCAGAAGGCAAGTAAGAGCTGTAACTCTGGACTAAGCCATGAGTGGGGGAGTCACACTGTCAGCACTGATTTCTTTGTCCTGACAATGATGCTAAGCCATCATTATGCATGTGTACTCAAGTCATTTTTAAGCCATTAATACCATGGTGGAGGGAGGAGCAAGTGGACTTGATCATCTTCCCTTTATCTGGTTGCTTGGGTTTTTCCCCATGTGGCTGCTGTCCCACGGTGGGTTTTATTTCTGTGGTCATTGGCAAGTCTGGCACCAGTGCTTGGAAATGACACAGACAACCGAGAGGGAACGGCTGGCGCCGAGTGCTGAACGTGTCAACCTCTTAAACTGATGATGACAGGCAGTGAAGTGGTGTGAGCAGGCAGCAGCAGAAAGAGTGGTCATCCTCTGAACCTCTGCTGAGAGTTCAGCTTTAGCCATTCAACTAATCAGCAACAGCATTTTGAAACCAGAGAAAAGCATTTACAGGACACAATTTACTTGCCCTTGAAGTAAGATTATGGTTTCGTGGACAGTGACAGATTCTCTGAAGTAAGGCAGCGCTTCTGCTACTGAAGTGCTTGATCACTTCAGCTCTGCCAGAGCAGGTTTGCTACTGTAGTCAGGGAGATTATGAGAAGAAATGCTGAGTGAAATCTGCAAGATCATTGTAATTTGGTGGAACAAAGTGGCATAAATGTGGGTGGATTTCTTTCTGCTGAGCACCATACAAAATCATGGTAGCAGGCAGTTCCTGACAGTTCCTGCTTTCATATGGCTGCAGCCAAAGATGGGAAGAAAACAGGCACAGGAAGGTGAAGTGATGCAGCTACAGCTGTACAAGAGGACAGGGGTCTGGTAGTCTGGTACCCTCCTGTTTTGTGGTCCAGCAATCTTACCACTAGGCAGCTGCATTTGCCTCTCTGTACCACTTTTCATTCAAAGCAAATCTTTTTTGTAACAAAACTCTTTTAATCAGACTGTACCTCTGAAAGGGGGGAAGAAAACACCAACAACAAAACAAAGAAACACCACCAAACCACTTTACAAAAGGAGTTGGCAAAAATAGTAGCAAATATTTTTGACATTGTAAATGTCTCTGATCATAGAATCAGAGTTATAGAATGGTTGGAAGGGATCTCCAAAGGTCATCTAGTCCAACATGTTCAGCAGTAAACAGGGGCATCTTTACCCTAGTTCAGGTTGCCCAGAGCCCTGTCGAGCCTCACCTTGAATATCTTTAAGGATGGGGCCTCAACCACCTCCCTGGGCAACCTATTTCAGTGATCCACCACCCTCATGGTAAAGAATGAAGTAACCCTTTCAGACATGCTCTGTCCTTCCCCTAAAGTATGAGCTGAAGGGTGGGATTCTAAGAAGTGTGAGACGTTCATCTAATTCTATGATCACTAAAGACAAAAAGTCATTATTTCAGTAGGAGTAGATTTTTGTCCACACTTCCTTTCTTTGAGGACAAGAAAATTGCAGCCCCCCAAAACAACCTGTTGGTTTCAAAGACCAAATGGCATGGCCATTTCATCAGAGTTGTGATGGATCAATAAATTTTTCTTCTCTGTTCTGAAAAATAGGTTAGTGTTTAGTAAAAGAGATATTCCAATATTACACTCAAAAGAAATTCCTTTTAAAAAATCCCTTTTATTGCCTGAAAAGCCAGCAGGTTTTGACACATCAGATTACTATTTTTCAGTTTCCTAAGGATGGTAACTCCCAAAGTGGAATACAGAATGCTTTTGAAATGTGTATAGGGGAGAAAACTAATTTTATCAGTGGCCAATCTAAAGTCAGCTCGGTTCATACAGCAACAGAAAAAGGAAAAGCTTGAGTGACAATTAAAAAGAATCAATGTAATTTCAATCCACAGAATCCTTTTTGTGAGTAATCTGAAGAAACTCATAGTATTTGCCATATGGTTTTCTCTCAGTGCAATGTTAGCTTATTCTACAAGCAGGGGAAGCCATGTCAAGGCTTTTGAATTTTTGTTCTTTATTAGTGGAACTGGTTTTCATCTTCTTTTCAGTCTGCACAGGCGTTGTTGGGAAAAGGTCTCAGCAGGTCCCTCTGCCAGCTGGCCTTGCACTAGTGATGCATCTGCATCTGATGCTGTGTGAGGTCTTGCCCAGATCGTATCAGATTCTGCTTTATTTATCTCTGCCCATGGGAGGGAAGCAACGCTGCTCTACAAGTCTTTAGAGATTGAGGGGACACTGCAGAAATGCCAAGTTGTGACACATTCTGACTCTGAGCTGTGCAATTATTTGAGCTCTATTCCTCTGTCACTCCATGCCCAAGACTCTGAACTAGCACTTCAAAGCTGAAACAAGGAACTCTGCTGTCTTACCACACCCAGCCTAGGCCCAGGTATGAGGAAAAGGTTGCCTTTTTATTTCTGTTCCAAAGGAAATTTCTTGCCATGGGACATGCTGGCTGTATTATACCCCTTTACAGGGTAGTTGGCTGATTATCTGCTCTGGGTGTGAGGACTTGTTGCTTCTTAAGCAGTGAGAATTTGGATTTTAAAACTGTGAAAGGGGTGTTTAAATTGGGCTTTTATATTGTGTTAGTTTTGTGGTACACTGGAAAAAAAGTTCATCGTAGATATTTAATTCTGTTCTTTTCCACGCACCAGTAGATTTGTATCCTTTCTGTTTCCTCATTGCTCTTGCTGCATCTGTCAGCTTTGGAGAGCTTGCATGATTTCCTTGGCAATGCCACATACCTCTAATCTTAATGATTATTACTGTCTGGCTCTGGGATCCTATGTAGGTTTCTCTAACACACTGCAGAAGGTGGCCAGCAGCAATCTTTCTTCTTTATACCTCTGCAGCTCTAACCCTGCAGCAGTCCTCGCTTGTAAAGATAAAGGTACATTTATCCTTCTTAATGAGGCAGCAGGTCTGGAACTGTGAGTCAGTACCAAGTTGTGTCAGCAGAACCATACAGGGACTGAAATGTTACTGCTGAAAAACACCAAATGGTATTGAAGGAGCATCTGCACTTTACCCAGCTCTAGCCTGCCCTGAAGAGTTGCTCATGTTCATTTGGAAATTGTTAAGGGAGGAAAAAAAAACCAACAGTAAAACCCAAGGGAAAATAGTGGCTCTGCCAGCACAGAGTGACACAGTATTATGTGGGCTGGTAGTCAGAGGCAGAAGCTCTTCAAACTGGAGAGGGGAGGGTCATCATTTGCTTGGTTAGTACTAAACCTCTGGCCCCAGGGAACACAGCCCCAGTTACATGAAAGGCAGAGGAGGAAGCAGGAGCTCTTCATAGAATCATAGAGTGGTCCAGGCTGGAAGGGACCTCCAAAGGTCGTCTAGTCCAACCCCCACCCTGCAGTCAGCAGGGACATCCTCACCTAGACCAGGTTGCCCAGAGCCCTCTCTAGCCTCTTCCTGGGCATGCTTGGAGTCTGTGAAGTGGAGCACTGGTGTATTACTGCTGTCATTCAGGCAATGTGAGCCTTCTCCATGGATGGCTCCCATCTTCTGTTTAAAGTTACATAAAGGAGATTTGTCCTTTGGGTTGTGGATTGTCTCTGGCTCAAAATTCATAGAATCATAGAATCAACCAGGTTGGAAGAGACCTCCAAGATCAGCCAGTCCAACCTAGCACCCACCCAGCCCTAGCCAGTCAACCAGACCATGGCACTAAGTACCTCATCCAGGCTTTGCTTGAACACCTCCAGGGACAGCAACTCCACCACCTCCCTGGGCAACCTATTCCAATGCCAATCACTCTGTCTGCTAACAACTTCCTGCTAACATCCAGCCTAGACCTCCCCTGGCACAACTTGAGACTGTGTCCCCTTGTTCTGTTGCTGGGTGCCTGGGAGAAGAGACTGACCCACACCTAGCTAGAGCCTCCCTTCAGGTAGTTGTAGACAGCAATGAGGTATGTCCTGAGCCTCCTCTTCTCCAGGCTGCACACCCCCAGCTCGCTCAGCCTCTCCTCACAGGGCTGTGCTTCAGGTCCCTCACCAGCTTTATCACCCTTCTCTGGACACCTACCAGTACCTCAACATCTCTCTTGTATTGAGGGGCCCAGAACAGGACACAGCACTCAAGGTGTGGACTGACCAATGCTGAGCACAGGGGCAGAATAACCTCCCTTTTCCTACCGGCCACACAGTTCCTGATCCAGGCCAGGATGCCATTGGCTCTCTTGGCCACCTGGACACACTCCTGGCTTATGTTCAGCTACTGTCTACCATATCTAATCATGTTCAAACATTAATGATTAAGCCAAATATGCTCATTGTTTCCTTGGATTTTTAACTTCTGATTATTTAGTGGAGTAAGGGGAGCTGTTTTTCTTTCCTCCTTCATCTTATTTATGTTTGTTTGCTTAATTTTTGGTTTACATTTTCCTCAGTGTTTCTTGTCATTATTGAGCACTTGCCCTGTTTTTTAGCCATAGTGAGCCTTCATGGAATTAGCCTTCGACTTTTGAAAGAGGAGGCTCAGGGTTGACCACATTGCTCTCTATAACTATCTCCAGGGAAGTTGTAGCCAGGTAGGGTTGCCCCCAGGCAACTGGCAACAGAACAAGGGGACACAGTCTCAAGTTGTGCCAGGGGAAGGTCTAGGCTGGATGTTAGGAGGAAGTTGTTGGCAGAGAGAGTGATTTGCATTGGAATGGGCTGCCCAGGGAGGTGGTGGAGTCACTGTCCCTGGAGGTGTTCAAGCAAAGCCCGACTGAGGCACTTAGTGCCATGGTCTAGTTGATCAGCTAGGGCTGGGTGCTAGGTTGGACTGGCTGATCTTGGAGGTCTCTTCCAACCTGGTTGATTCTATGATTCTATGAATACTAGAATTTAGCTATGCTGGGTCAGATTTAAAGCCCATCTTAACAGAATGTCTCCAGTGCAAAATGGCCTTTGCAGATCACAGAAGGATCTATGCTACTTTCTTGAGTAAACTCTCCTAGTCTCCAGTTATTTCAGCTCAAGATTTTCTGAACTAGAGGCAGTTTCTGCTGTGTGTAGTCATTCTGAATGGATTTTTTTTCCCTTTAAATTTGCCCAGTCTGCCATTAGTATGGCTCTCCTTTGCAGTGCTTTCTGTAGGTGCCTATGTTTCTGTATTGCCCACAGCTGGAGGGATTTACTTACAGTTGTGTATTTGGACTTTGTCTGCCAGTCACTTCGTCTGCTGCCCCTACTCAGAGAATGGACAGGATGGAGAACAGTTGATCCTCCTTTGTTCACTGAGGGTCTGAATAAATGTGAGAGGAGTTGGTGCCCAGTTTTAACAAGGGTGCTCTCATTTGTTTGAGCTACCAGAGGGACTACAAAGAAGTTTTTTTTGAATCAAAACCTATGGCAAGACGCAAGATCAAATCGTAGTAAGCTTTGGCAGAAATAAGATGATGAAAATGAAAGGATATGGGAGAAAAGACATTGGGGAGCAATGGTCATCTGGTTGTTGGAAATGTCCATCCCTGATTTAGGGAAAGAAAGCAGGAAGATGGATTGGACTGAAGTGAAAATGTGTGTAGCTGAGATAAAAAATGCACATTCTTTTTCCATCTGCCTTTGCTTGTGACTGAAGTACAGGTTACTGTCAGTTACTACAATGAAATGAAGTGATGGCTGTTCCCCTACCAGATCTTCTAAGAATGAAGGTGGGATGAAAGAATAAGATTATATTGTATTTAATATCTTTTCAACAGGAGTCTAAATAAGAAAACAAACAAAGCAGTGCAAAATTAAGATATTTAAAGATTACTCATTTTCCTGTCCTCCTTTCCTTCTAAAGCAGTTTTTTCCCTGATGTTTATCTGCTTGCAGAATGTGCTTCAGGCTTAGCTAAGAATTAATGGGCTCAATACAAACCAAATTCCTGAGATTGCTTAGCCAAAGTCAATGAGCTCTGAAGGCAGTCAGACCTTTGTGTGCCCAAGCCACCTGTGCTGAGTCTGTGCAGGAACATTCTTCAGTGGGCAGCTTCTGTTAGCCTTGCTGATGGCATTTTGTGCCATCCCTAGCACAGTGTAGATTTGGGGTTATTTCTTGCCTTTTTGTATTAACTTACCTGCATACACCATGCTGCTACTGAGCCAACACAGAGCAAAAAGGCAGCACTTGGGTAGAATTCATTTGTTAAACATCATTCACTCAGTTAAAGGTTGGGTCTGATTTGTTTGGGGTGTTCTTAGCTCCTATCATCAAGGTTAACTCTCTTTGAACTAATTTATTCCCTTTTTTTGTCTCTCTTTTCTTTTCCATGTTTCCTTGATGCCTTCTGACCTGACCCTGTGCCACCATTTGATAAAATTTAGGTAAGTGTACATGCTGTAAAAGAGCATTGTTATATTGTGGGATTATTTTTGTTATTCATCAGACAGCAGTTTCTGAGTGTTTCTCCTGTGGTTAGGAAGCTGGTTTTGCAATCTGTCATATCAGTTTTCCCAGGGGCTGATCTGTGATGCTGTATCCTCTGGGTCACTTCAGCTCCAGGTTTGGAAAGGGAAATGACCTTACAGGCTCGTTATGACAATGCTATCATTAGGTTTGCAGTCTTGGTGAGGGTAGCAGCTCCCTCTGGAGCAAGGAGAGCAGCTCTAGGTGAAACACTCAGACTGATACAGCAGTGATATCGAAAAGGGTTAGCACAAGTTGTTTAGTGTGAGATCTTCACATGAGTTCAGAATCTGCAGCACTTGCAGGCTAAATAGGAGCTGGAGAGTTAAAAAATAAATCAAAACCTAATAGTAGTTCAAGAAGTCTTCCTTAAAGGGCTTCTTGAAAATCTGACACTTTAGGAAATGTATTCTTATACTTTTGAAGAGATAAATCCATATCACCATAAATGCAGACAAATCATTTTCCTCTTGAGCAGTGGGACTGCCATCTGATAACAACTCTAAAACAATATACATTGCCATTCTGTTCTTAATTCCAAACAAAGTACTTTTTAATGTTTTAAACAGCAAGAATATGCTGGCATCTATTGAGCCATGTGACTGACTCAAGTGAAGAACTTGCTATGGTTGGGGAACTGATTAGGTACTTGTCATCTGCTGGGGAGAGCAGCTTTAATTGTGATCAGTGTGTGACTTTTTAATTTCAGTTTTTGGTTAGAAAATACAGAATGTAGAGATGCTGACATAGAAAGGCATACAGGTATGATGTAATAGAGGAGTTATTGACTCCACTAAACCACAGTGGATTTCCACTGATACAAATGAGGCAGAATTTGAATTGCAGAATAAGGATGCATGAACTGCTTTTTCTTCATGAGTATTTATGTGTGAGAAATATCACTTTACATGCAGTTATGGAAGGCCTGCATGCATAATGTGGGATCCCATATGCTTGACAGAAAGTATACAGAGGACAGCCTTCTTGTTAGATTCCTTATGTAGGAAACAGATTACCTTGTGGATTTAACATGAAGATCTTCTGTGCACAGCAAAGCTAGCTCATTATCCTACTCGCTGCTGTGAGGTGAGAAAACAGTGAAAAGGAAAACACAAGAGGCCAAGTTCCTGGATGTAAGCATTGCCTTCATGGGCAAACCAGGACAGACCAGTTTAGAATTCATGTTCCAGAAGTCCCAGCCCATCAGCAGAGTGGCTGCTCACAGGAACAGATGGCAAGGCTGCCCCGGAGCCTGTGAGGCACCTCACGCACCTGCTGATGTCTCCCAGTGCACTGTGTGTCTGTGTGCCAGCGTGGGCACAGGGCTGAGGCTGATCGGAGTGGATAGGAGCTCATCTCCTGGCCCTCTTGCATGGGTAGAGTGGGATACTCTGCCTCTCTGTACAGGTCCAGCTGGGAAACCAAACATGAGTTGGCTCCTAGCTACCTGCAGAGAATCAAATGACTCCTTCAGCTGCTCTGTGAATATTGCTACAGTTCTTTTAAAAGATAGTTGTTCCAGCTAAAAAAGAGTTTTCTGTAGGTGTGTCACTAGTCACATCTGTCTTGCTGTGCTCAGAAACAGCAAAAGCAGAAGAGCTTTGCCTTCACCACAGAAAGTTTGCTTGTTGGGCTCCAACACATCACCTTGATGCGTGGCAAACCGTATCGCTAGCCACACACGTTTAGGCAGTACTTCTGCAGGGACTGTACTTGCTTTAGCAAAGCTAAGTGCCATGTCACATGCCATCATGTCATTTTCTGCCCAGGCAGGAGCAGCAGATTCTGCTCATTTGTCTCTGCTGTCCAACTCCCACAGTCCCATGTTTCCCAGCTACAGCCGAGGTGACATAGCTTGTTGAATTTCTGTCCCCACATGTTCTTACAGCATTAAATGAACAATATTTCACTACTTGGACTTTCTTGACAGCTCCAACTTATTACCTGTTGTTGTATGCTCTGTTAGAAAGCCTTTTTGGAGCCCATCTCTCAGAAGCTGTCTTGCAGGGAAGGATTTCAGGTGACTGTGGGTTGGCTGGCTGCATGTGAACATATGGAGAGAAGGGGAGATTCAGCAAAGCCATCTTCTGTAACTGGAAACACTCTGTTCTGTGGCAGACGGTTTAACTGTCTGTGGAGTATCAAAAACTCTGGTAGGCATTGCTGGGCAGAAAGGAAAAGGATCTGTAGCTCCTATTAACAGAGTGGTTAGGAAGAGCAGAATCTACTCTAGGTTATTAAAGAAAATATAATCCTTTCTAAAAGAAGTCAATTGTCTTATTTTTGCCTGCCTGGTGATGTGGAGCAATTCTGAGGAGCTGAGTACTGGACTGGCCAGAGACCACTTTAAAGAGATCATTATGCACACTGTCCAGTGTCCGAGTACTTGTGCTTAAACCCATCCTGAGGTCTCATAACCCTGTTCAGAGGCTATGCATGCAGAGACAATGAGGAGGAACCTTAGGGCAGGAGGCAGCTCGGTAGGGGGCTATGCATCATTTATGCTGTAGTGGTGCCGAAAAGACTTATTTTAGCTCCTGTGTTGTGCTAGGTACAGAACAAACCATGTAACTAATGACTGCCTCAGCTGAAATTTGTCATCTCATTCAAAGATGAGGCAAACAGGCAAGGGCTGGGAGGAAGGAGGGGAAGTAATGTGCAGACCATCCACAGACAACAGCAGCAACTGCTTTCAGCTCAGTCATCATGACTTTAGGTGATGGTGTGAGGGACTGGTGGTACATGTGTTGCATGCTCTTGGGAAACATGACTCAAGAATTAATGGCCTTAAATTTCATCCAGAAAGCTTGTGCTGAAACTGGAAAAGATGAGCTTAGGTGAACGTTGGAATAGACTTCTTAAAGGGATGTGTGGGGAATTTGCACACAGGTTGAGTACTGCCTGGCCAAACATTTCATCACAAAAGTTTTAGGTCAGGTTGAATCTGCCTTAGGAGCAGGACCTCTTTAGGGACTTTGAGAACTCTTCATGCTCTCCTTCTGTCCTCTTTCCTGTGTCTATTTTGCCAGCCACTTCTGTTTGTGCAAGAAGGCAAAATGCAGTCCTGAGAAAGGAAATAGCCTCTGATTTCTCCAGCTTTGAAGTCATAGGATCATAGAATCATAGAACGGTTTAGGTTGGAAGGGACCTCAAGGATCAGCCAGCTCCAACCCCCTGCCATAGGCAGGGACACCTCCCACTAGAGCAGGTTGCTCAAGGCCTCATCCAGCCTGGCTTTAAACACCTCCAGGGAGGAAGCATCCACAACCTCCCTGGGCAACCTGTGCCAGTGTCTTACCACCCTCACTGTAAAGAACTTCCTCGTAAAGTCAAAGAAGAGTCCTCTGCTAGCTTGATCAGATCTGCTGAGCTTTATCAGTTGTGACCTGGATCCATCTCTTTTGAAAATAAAACTTGCAGGGCAGAGGGAAATGTCGAACATTTGCTTAGCATAAAACAATTTGCCGAGGTTCCAGGACTCTGGATTACCTGGCAGTATAGAGGCAGGATTATGTTATTAGTGTGTTACCTCTTCTTTAAAACCATTGAATTCCCCCACTGCTAAATTCCTCCTGTGGATTACTGTGACACTTCACCAAGTTGATAAGTGGAGCAAAAAAACCCCAAGATTTCAGGGCATTTGTTTCACTTCAGGTGCTGCATGCTTAATGTGAGATACATTTGGCTTTGCAATTAGGCAGTATACTTAGGTACTCTTAATCTGCAGCAGTTTTTGCTCCATTAATTGCCTGTTAGTAGCCTGCAGCATGCTTTTCTGTGCGTCACCACTTCACAAATAGTTGAACTTCACTCACTAGTTCATATGAACTGAAACAAATTGTAGCAGAAAGAGTGATTGCATTTCTGTCAAAGAAATCTAACCTTGAGATTACAAACAATGACTTCTTTAAAAATGCAGATGCTGAATAAGGCTTATTCCAAGTCTTGGTACATTCCATCTCCCTATGCAGAGTGAGTGTACGCACTCCAGCTTGGTTCTCTTGCTTGGTGCTAGCAGCGCTCATGTAAACTGCAGCTCCAGGTAGCAGTGCTTAGCATTCCAGCTGCATGGCAATCTCCTGGCTCTTTCAGCCCACATGCTATTAAATAGCTTGCCCTGGCTTTTATAAATGGTGTGCAGAAAAGAAGGAAGAGATTACAATACCTCTGCTGCTGATTGCAGTGTCGTTGTGGGTCATTTATCTCTGCCTGGCTGCGAGCCTTCCAAAGGAGAGCTCTGCCATCACCCTGCACCTGCCACAGCTGTAGCCGCAGCTGCGGGAGCCAGGCCTGGCTTGGCAAACCCTGGCAGCAGGGGGAATGCAGGACTCCTGGCAGTCGTGGCAAGAACAGGGTCCAGGAATGTGTCTGTCCACCTGTGGACATTTAGCTGCCTGGTAATTGTTCAGAGTAACTGATTTCCACGGAGGGACCTACCAGGACGAGCTGTTGTGTGTTTTTTCAGCCAGGGCAATCCTCACTAATTTCAGTACTGTGAGACTCTTACACTGCCAATCTGGGGCTTGGCACAGTGAGGCCAGTGTCTGGTCTAGATATGCTGCAAGTCTCCTTTATTTGAAATTGTGTGGTTATATCAGCTCTGCCTGAGCTGCTGATGGGCAACAAGTTGGTCCTAATAGCCAGTACTTCTGGGCCAAGAGCACTGCTGTTGGGTTCCATGGAGTGGGTTATTCCATAATTTGGGAGGCAGCCAAGGGTATTTTGTAGATCTGATACAGATTCCCTGGGCGGATGGCGTTGCTTGCTGTCTCTCTTTAGGACTGCTCACTGGGCTGTCTGGCCACTGAGACTTTGGCAATGACACTTCACAGACTTCTGCAGAACACATTTTCTGATCATTGAAGGAGTGCAGGCTTTCCCCTCTCAGGGGAGAAGGTTCCCAAAACAGCTCTTCCTCTTAGGACACTTGGTGAGTTCTTGATGGCCTCACAAACTCTCCCCCAAGGCATGGCTGTGCTCGGAAGTCTGGAAAGATGCTCTGCCTGCAGTGGCTGGGTGAGATACTCCCATGTGAAACAAGCTGGTGAAAAATGCATGCCCACAGCCCAGCAGAACTGACTGGGTGCAAAGAGGTGATCAAAGGAAGGTAATTTGTTGGAACAGATTCAACTCAAGATTCAATGCAATGTCTGCTTTCAGTAGCTTTTTCTGTGTTTCAGTATTTCTACTTTCTCTTAGTCTTCCTGTGTATTTTACTCATATATATATATTTTTTTTTCCTGTTATTAGAGACACAACTCAATTATTTCCAAGAGTTGAAACTGTATTTGTTCCATTTCTGCTACTGTTAGCACCAGACTTGTCCTTTCTACACTCCCACATAATCTTTTTTCCTGTAGAGAGACTTCCTGAATGTTTGAGCCAGGTCCAAACGCAAAATCAATGAAAGCTCATTGCTGTACATGTCATCATATTAGAGCTCACCACGTGAGGTTCTGGTGGGTAGGAGCTTGCTTCCATCCTATTATCACACAACCACCATGCTTTTTGGCTTTGGGGCCAGAACCCCATGGCACAAAAGGGAAAATTGTGTACTGCTGGTGCTAAGCAGTGCTAAGTGGAATTAATACTCTTTTATAATGTAGATGTTTTATTGTGAAGCCACAAGACAAATCTTTCTCCTAGAATCATAGAATCAGTCAGGATTGGAAGGGACCACAAGGATCATCTACTTCCAACCCCCACTGCCATGCCCAGGGACACCCTACCCTAGATCAGGCTGACCAGAGCCTCATCCAGCCTGACCTTAAACACCTCCAGGGACGGGCCCTCAACCACCTCCCTGGGCAACCCATTCCAGCCTCTCACCACTCTCATGCTGAACAACTTTCTCCTCATGTCCAGTCTGACTCTCCCCACCTCCAGCTTTGCTCCATTCCCCCCAATCCTGTCACTCCCTGATATCCTGAAAAGTCCCTCCCCAGCATTTTTGTAAGCCCCCTTCAGATACTGGAAGGCCACAAGAAGGTCACCTTGCAGCCTTCTCTTCTCCAGACTGAACAGCCCCAACTCTTTCAGTCTGTCCTCACAGCAGAGCTGCTCCAGCCCTCTGAACATCCTCCTGGCCCTTCTCTGGACACACTCCCAACATCTCCACACCCTTCTTGTAATGGGGGCTCCAGAACTGGATGCAGTACTCCAGGTGGGGTCTCAGCAGAGCAGAGGAGGAGAATCACCTCCCTCACCCTGCTGGCCACACTTCTGCTGCAGCCCAGGCTCTGGTTTGCTTTCTGGGCTGCAGGTGCACACTGCTGGCTCATGTTGAGCTTCTCATCCACCAGCACCCCCAAGTCCTGCTCCTCAGGACTGCTCTCCAGCCACTCACTATCCTTCTGAAAAGCAGAGGCAAGACTTTGGAAATCTTTTCTATGGGAATGTTACTCATCAGCTCATCAAATCATCATCATTTGAGACAGGACACCTAAGCAGATTGTTCATTAGGTATGATTGCACATGCAGGATGCTTCTTGACCGTTCTCAGTACTGAGTGTTTAGAGCTTGGGTGGTTTGGGTTTTTTCTCCTTTAGCCTTCCAATTTCTTTCAGAAATGTAATGTAAAAAGGAGACTTACTTATGTTTACATTTTTTTTTCCATTACTTAATTCTTCATACTTCATTTTTGAGTCATCTGTAGCTCCTAAGAGATGAATTTCAAAGGTTGTGAACTTTATAGCTTAGTAGGAAATCTTCTGTAGCCAGCAGAGTCTGGATGTATTCTCTTTCCTGTAGTTCTTTCTGGAAGGAGAAAATAGGTAGATTTGATGGGCAGACTGGTTCTGGGCAATGGGAATAGGGAGCTTAAAAATTTAAAACAGATATAGAAGGCATCATAGCATTAAGGCTCTATTTTAGATGCAGCTTTCTCTGTCTCTGGTTTCACTTCTAATTCCCCAAATGCAAATGGAGTTTTTACATATTCAAGGAGACTTTTGCATTTGGAGTCTGGGTTTTGATGTTTGGGATATTCTTCCCAAGAAATAGGCCAGAAGCAGCAGCTTCAGATGCATGCATTGCCTGCGGCGTTCCCCATGACCAACATTTCAGGTACCTGCTGCCCCAGCTTGAGATCTGTGAGGATGACATCTTGCCTAGAAAATGCTGCATGAAGAATGAGTGTCACTTACGCAGCAGAAGTTGAATAAATAGGGTAGGGGGAGGTGAGTTTTTATGACACCATCTGCTTCTGTGATCTGGAGCCTCAGTGCAAAATTGTGGCTGAAGCTCTATAGGTTAATGAAAGCTTCTAAATAGGGTAACTAATGGGTCAAACCTATCTGTGCTTGTAAGGTTAAGACCCACAAGTCATCGTCTGCAAGAAAGTGAGGGGTGAATTGGTCACTGGAGAGGAAAGACATTAAATTAAATGTGGTGAAGCAGCCACATGGGACACCTTAATAGTTTCTGAGTATTATTTTTTGGTAATGAAATGCAGTTTAATGCAATCCCACCCTCCTGGCCTGACAAACACCAATTTTGGCCTTTGGAAGACTGTCATGTCACTGCTGTCTTTTAAATGGTTCTGTGCATCCTCCACTCTCTGCTGCTTTCTTGTCACTTAAAGCCTCTGTTTTTTGACATAAACAAAGGCTTATGGCAGTGGGAAGCTGAGACTGTCAGGCCTTTCAGTTTTGCTTCTCACCTCATTGCTTTCTTACAACAAAAAATAAGATATATTTAAAGTGGGGGTTGTAGAGAAGACTCAGTGATGCATTAAAAGCAGGCATCAGAAGTGAGGGGGGAAACATCTGTGGAATATGAAATATGAATGGGGCTGTGAGCCTCTGGAGGTCATGCTCGAATAGGCAGCGTTGTGTGCCGTGGATCCAAGGCCCTGAGTTCATCTGCTGGTCAGGGCTTGGAGGAAGCATTGCTTTTTTGGGAGTAGTGAGTAAAAGTGGGTCATATGCAACACCGCCTGATTAATTTAAGAGTCATTTTAGGAAGGCTGAAGGAACTTGGATCTTAAATATGCCTTTTTAGCAAGACCAAAGGCCACAAACCATCCTAGTAATTTTTACGAGGCTGTGTTTAAGTACAACCAAAGCGACACTGCTACTGACCATTACTCATCACCCTCCTGGATGAAAGGCTGTGCTAGCTCCTCTAATAGCTCAGCACTCATTTCTATTAGGGAGGGATTTAAGTAGTGTATTTCTTTAACCTCACTCAGAAGAATTTGTCCTTCACCCCTCCTAGCTTTCTGTGTGCTGTCATTTTTCCTGCTCTGTCTTTTGGTGGGGAAAGGAATGATCCTCCTTCCTCTCTTCCACTTTAGACCTAGACATGAGCTGGCCTTCTGCACGTGGCTCATCCCAGAACCTGCTCATCCTTTGGGGAACACTGAGATGTTCATTTGAATGATTCCAGATCTCACAGACGTTCAGCTCTCTACAAACTAGTTTTTGCAAGTTAGCTTTTTCTGGAGGCAGCCTTCAGTGCCTGTTAACTGTGTGGTTGGTGACTATTCTTCCTGTTGCCTGGACCAACAGCTAAAGGATCCAAATACATCCACTTCCCCACTTTTTTTTTCCTTCCTTCACACCGTTGAAACCTCTATGCATATGTACTTTGGCCACTATTTCTGGTCTCAAAGGTAGTGTTGGATGGAGCCATTTCTCTCCTTAGTGAGTCTGCACTTAGCTGTCAGAGGAATGCCAGGGGTTTGGGGCAAGAGCAGCCTGCTCTGTATATCACATAGCAAGTCTCCTCTTCAATGAGTGAACAGGCAGGGAGTTGAGGAGAAGGATGAATTTTCACCATCATTTGTTTCTTGTGGCTGAGGCACAGAGTCTAAGTAGCTTGTCAGATGTATGCAGTGTTGAGGTAGATGGGTTGGTTTTTTTCCTTTTCTCTGTGTTCTTTTTTCCCTGTAACTGAATGAGTGTTCTGAGGTAGAATGCTTTTATTTCTGGCCAACAGATTTTTAGGAATGCAAAGCTTTTAGATTCCTCTTAGAGTACGTGGTGGAGGAACAAGTATCTAATAGTGTCAGTCAGGTAGGAGCTAAAGTCTGTAGAAACATGAGGGAAGATGGTTGGGGGCAGGGGGGAGAGTGGAATTGTTCTTTGTCTTCTTCTTAAGATAACCTGCAGGGAAAACTGAGCTTTGAGAAAGCCATCCAGGGATCCATGCCCTGGGAAGTGCAGCCTGGGATCATGTGGAGCTGTGCTGTGGATCCCAACATGCTAGTAGGCTGAACATGAGCCAGCAGTGTGCCCAGGTGGCCAGGAGAGCCAGTGGCAGGACAAGGGAGGTTATTCTGCCCCTGTACTCAACACTGGTCAGGCCACACCTTGAGTGCTGTGTCCAGTTCTGGGCTCCTCAATTCTAGAGAGATGTAGAGGTACAGGAATGTGTCCAGAGAAGGGCAATAAAGCTGGTGAGGGGCCTGGAGCACAGCCCTGTGAGGAGAGGCTGAGGGAGCTGGGCTGGGGGTGTTAAGCATGCAGAAGAGGAGGCTCAGGGCAGACCTCGTTGCTGTCTACAACTACCTGAAGGGAAGCTGTAGCCAGGTGGGGTTGATCTCTTCTGCCAGGCACCCAGCAACAGAACATGGGGACACAGTCTCAAGTTGTGCCAGGGCAGGTCTAGGCTNCTTCAGGAAGCCATCTCCAGATGGCCATTCAGCCCCAGGAAAGCAGCGATTTGGCCCTAGAAACATCAGGACACAGCCTAACTGTAAAGAAGTTCTTCTAAGTGAGGATGGTGAGATACTGAAACAGGTTGCCCAGGAAGGTTGTGGATTCACCCTCCCTGGAGGTGATCAAGGCCAGGTTGGACAGGGCTTTGAGCAACCTAATTTAGTGGAAGGTGTTCCTGCTCATTTCAGGGGAATTGGGAGATCTTTAAGGTCCCTTCCAATCCAAACCATTCTGTGAATCTATGAATTCAGAAGCAGTGGGAAAGAAAAGCAGAGGTGACAACACAGCTTGAAAGATTTCTCATTATCACAAGTTATGTGTGAAAGAAGGTGAAAAAATCTGTCACTACCTACTGAATGTGTCTGGAAGTGGAATGTACCTGAAGTGCCCCAGTATCAGTATTCATAGGCCCCCTCATGATTCTATTTTCTTGATCAAGTTTATATTAATTGTGCTTATGCAAAGTGGCTGTGTTTACCTAGGTGAGTCTCTTACTCATTGTAAATTAATGCACTGCTAAGGACAATGCAACAAAGTCAAAGACCTCTAACAATAAAAGGAGCACATAGGCACCTGTGCTAGTTTGAAGCTAGCTAGAATGTTTTGGTGAGAAGGATTAGATCACAGGCTATGGAAGAGAAACAGTGCTGATGTCTAATTCACTCATAGGCTTGCTGAGAGGTAACAAGAATCCAAACATAGATAAGGGAGTCGTTTCTTCTGCTGGGGAGCTTGGAGATGTATTTTTCCTCTCTCTAGCCTCTCTGCCATTTCTCTGATTAATCCACTTTGCTTCCTAACCCCCTGGCTGAACCTCCATTCTTCCTTGCGACTGGGGTAAGGTTGAGAGGGGTGGGAGAAGGTGAAAGGGTGGTTGGGAGCCCCTCCTGGGGACTCAGGTTTCTGGGAGGGGAGTTGTGTTTCTGTATTACCTTTTACCTTGTCTATTTCTGTATATAACTGTATATACTGTAACTATCTGCTTGTCTATTGTGCTAGCTGTAAATATAAGCTTCATTCAAATTTCCAGAGCTGGCTGAGTCTAGTCTGGGTGATTTCTAAAGTGTGTGTGTGGGGGTGGGTAACACCCAAATCATCACAGCTCCTGTGGAGGTGGATTGTGAGCTTTAAAACAACTGTCCTGCTTCTGCTGTGTGCTTCAGCTATTGCCTAGCTCCGAGCCTTGAGAGAACTGCTCAAAGTCTTGCCTTCCTTGAGGGCTGTGCTAATCAACATAATCTGCTTTATTCAACAGGACTGGTCGTCTAATTGATGTGTCCATATAAAAGGAAACTCTGATAGTGGAACAGAATTTCATACCCTAGTTGGCACCTCAGCAAAGAGGCATGAGACTGACTGGGCATGAAATCAGCATTACCTTTATACCCTGTGATGGCAGTTCTCTCAGGGCATGGCTGTGCAACTGTGGGGCATGCTCACAGTTGTGAACTTACTGCTTCTGGAGGCAGAAAAGCTGTCAAAGCTGGCACAGTTTCAAGATAAAAATGGTCTGTGGAGATGCAGCAAATGCTGGAGTCTAGCAGAATTCTTTTGAATACTCATGAGAAAGTTAAATGCCACTTGTTGAAAGGACTTGGCATCTACTGTATTGAAAACCTGCCTGTCAGTAAGTGACAGTTGCACAGTCCAGTGTGTGTAAGCCAGTCCAGTGTGTGTACTTTGACGTGGCAGAATTGACATGCTGAGTGCCTGTATGCAGGAACCTGCCAGAGAGGAGAATTGCTTCAGAGCGTTTTGTATAGGTGGTTCCCAAGGAGCAGTTCCCTCTTGTGCTGCTGCTAATAAGGCTTTTGTCTCATCTCCCACCTGCTAGAGTCCTTGGAACCCCTGCAGAATGTGGATTTCCGTATCCCAGCAGCAGCCTTAGCTGTGCCCTGGGAAGATCTGTCTCCATATTTGTCCATTGGGCAAGTTGCCTCTTTGATTGCATGTGTTGTCCCACCAAGGGCTGGCTTTTGCTAGGGACAATCAACAATAAATAGGTGTCTCTGGAGAGGCCTTTAAAGCATGGGACCCGCTGTTTGATCCTGTTTTGGTAGTGGGGAGGTGAAGGGCCAGGGAATTCATCTATTTAAGTGTCCTCCCTAGGGAACAGAGTATGTCATGTAATTAAATCACTGTCCCCACAAGGTTTTCAGGGATAACAAGCAGTGCTTAAAGCAGGCGCAATAAAAATGCTCAGTCTACCTGCTGCACTCATGATAGAACCAGCTTAAGGCAAATAGAAGTCCTTAAGGTTATGGTGAGGGAATGATAATGTCATATTCTGGTCCCTCTTCATCTTTATTATAGCTGGGATGCATAGACCCAAGTGTGTTGATAACTGGGTATGTGTACAAACCCCTTCTTGAACCTCTGAGCTTGCTTTAAAAAGTTAATCCATTTGGGCTTAATTTGCAAACAGCTGGTTGATTTAAAGGGATTGTCTTGCTGGAGTAAACAAGAAGAACATTTACACAATGAGTAAACCATCCTGCCATAAATTCTCTTTGCAATTCCTGTAACTGTTTGTTTGTATTAGATCTTAACTTCCTCAGTGCAAAACTAATCCTTCTTGATCCTATAGTGAAGTCATGATCCTGTGGTTGATGACACCATCTGTTGCCATAGAAGCAAGAGTGATGTTGCAAGTTCAACTTTCTGACTTCATCTGGAGATAAAAGTAGATCTTCAGCTGCTTGCAAATGTAATTAGGAGTATTTCTATGAAGTCTAGTTTTGGTCTAAATACAGTTCTTGGAATGTCTGTGGACAGGGAGGGGTTGGAATAATGTACTGTATACAACAGGGAGAAAGAATATGAAGACTTGTATTGAATTTAAGCTTTAAAGAAAATCCCTAACATTCCTTGGCAAGTAATTCCTAGTTGGCAGGAGCCATGCCTGTTAAAAGGTTTGTATGCTTACAGACAGAGTAGAAATAGGGACAGTTTAAATCTCAAGTACTGTACAGTCTCCCCTGACTGTAGAGAAAAGCTCTCCTGATCTCACCTGGCAGTGTGCAACAGCTGCTGTTAAAGGCAGTTTAAGTCACTGCCACATAAATATCCACTCAAGGATTACAAAAGCTTGAACTAGTATATCATGTTGTTTTGGTTTGTTTTTTTTCCTGAAGCATTTAAATTGCTTAGTAAATTAAGCCTTGATCTCACTTTTAGGTGAGACCCACTTGGAGAAAAATCTTTCCATAAATGAGAGGGATGGGGGGGCCTGCCTAAATGGCAGAGAAAGGACAGGTGTAAGTCAGTCAGTGGTGCAGAAGGAGAGCAGCAGTGATAGTGCACAAGGGAGCAGACAAAGGGCTGTGTGCTCCTGGTAGCCCTCGCTTAGCTCTTTGCCCATAGGAAGAAGCTGCAGAGGACGTGAGCTGAATGGCAGGAGAGTTTGGTTTCCTCTGTACAGTACAGAAGGCCAGGAGATAGAAAACGCATTTACTCTTTCTGCAAGCAGGGAAAAGAACTGCTGAATTCTAAATTAGGAATATAATTCATTGGTTTCAACTGACCCTTTCTCTTTCCTGAAATCAATTTCTTCCTTAGGATTTCCTAGCTATTTCCCTTTTAAAAGGGAATATCAAGTTTCAGTGTCTTCTAATTCTGTACCTTTGAGTGACAAAGGCTAAATCATTTTACCAGGGCAATCCAGAGTTAATATGTTTATGTTAAAAATAACTTGGTAGACTGTTGATAACACAACTTCCTCCTCCTGGGGTGGTTAAATGTTCCCAGTGAAGTACAAGTGTGCTCTGTACCTACGTGCACCTGTTGGAGAAGTACAGTCTTGATTCTGCTCATCTGTCCTGAACAGGTATACTGTATCATAGGATCATGGAATCAGCCAGGTTGGAAGAGACCTCCAAGCTCATCCAGCCCAACCTAGCACCCAGCCCTAGCCAGTCAACCAGACCATGGCACAAAGTGCCCCATCCAGGCTTTTCTTCAACACCTCCAGGGATGGTGACTCCACCACCTCCCTGGGCAGCCCATTCCAATGNCATCTCTCTTGAATTGAGGAGCCCAGAACAGGACACAGCACTCAAGGTGTGGCCTGACCAGTGCTGAGTACAGGGGCAGGATAACCTCCCTTGTCCTGCTGACCACACTGTTCTTGATCCAGGCCAGGATGCCATTGGCTCTCCTGGCCACCTGGGCACACTGCTGGCTCATGTTCAGCTACTATCTACCAGCACCCCCAGGTCCTTTTCTGCCTGGCTGCTCTCAGCCGCTGTGTCCTCAACCTGTAGCACTGCTTGGGGTTGTTGTGGCCAAAGTGTAGAACCTTGCACTTGACCTTGTTAAATCTCATCCCATTGGCCTCTGCTTACCCATCTAGCCTGGCAAGGTCTCTCAGCAGGGCTCTCCTACCCATGTAGATGTCAACTGCTCTGTGTACTCATCTCTAACCACTAGCCCTTGTCTGAGGATGGTGGATTGAAATAGATGGTTTCCAGAGTTCTTAAAAAGAGGCACACAGCAGCTAATACATGGGGCTTGTTTGCCCTTCTGTTAAAGAATTGAGTGTCTTAGGGAGGGACAGGGTTGTAATGTCCATCTTGCTCAGCTGCTGCAGGGTTGTTCCTGCTGGTGTATTTATGGTTTAATTATTTAGATCACAGAGTTCTTTGATAAGCACATGACTCTGATGAGTTGAAGGATTACTTGAATCATCTCTTTCCCCATTTCTGAATATCTCTGAGGGAAATAAAAGTAAGAAATAACATCCAGAGACCCCCAACAGTATTAGGTTCGCTTTAAACATGACACATGCTCTATATCCCTGGGGCAGGCACTTAATTTTGTAGTGTTTCAGACTTTTATGACATGATGATTGATTTTGTAGAGGTGGAGTTGCTTTAGTCATTAGTTAAAAAGCCTGATAAAGCTGCATAAAGATATTAAGTTGTTATCAATCATCAGTGTCTTTTTGTTCTCCCCCAACCTTTACCCCACATTTCAAAGGGAAGAGAGAGACAGGCAAGAGGCTCTCTCTCACTTTGAGTCTGTCAGAGTTTTATTAGATCCTTCTCTCTTGTCAGGCCCACTCTTGAAACCCAGGTTTGATTAATGGGGAGCAGCATGCGCCGGTTAATTGGCTCACGCCACACTCCCACTGTCCCATCAGCAGCCTGTTCTAGACAGCCTGACCAGCCAGGCCTCTGCTTGGACATAAGACACTGCCTTGCCCACACTCCTTCACTGTGGCAAGCCTTGCACATGTGTGGTAGCCTGGAGCTGAAATCTGTAGAAGAGTTTCAAGCTATTTAGTTTCCTTTTCTCTCTTTTTCTCTCCCCTGCCTCTGGTAGGGTTCAACCAGTTCTTGGAAATCTCTCCAGCCTGTGAGTGGCATCTGGAATCCCCTGAGAACTGAGAAGCTGCCCAATGCAGACACAATTGATTCTTGCCTTGATTGCAGGAGGTTCTCCCCATATTTAAAAAACTCTGTGTTTTCTCTTAATCACAGAGAGATTTGGTCCTGATTTCTGGTGTTCAGTTTCCTTTGTCTGCCATCATTGTCCTAGGAGTTGACTTTTCCTTGCTGAATGTCCTTTTTTTTCATTGCCATTTGAACTTGCAGATGATGGGAAATCCTCTCAGTAAAGCATCTTGTCTGATTGTGGTTGGGAGTATTGTTCAGGTTGTAGCAAGCAGCATGCTTTGTGGATAGGGTTTTCCAGCCAGATTAAACTTGTATCATTATGATATGGCTAATGAGAAAGTAGTGCAAGGTACAGGTGGATAACTACTTAAGAAAGTGTGATGGTTTGGGTGTTCCCCACCACACCTTGGAAAATCACCCAGACTAGGCTCAGTGGCTCTGGAAATTGAATGAAGCTTTATATTTACAGCTTAGCACAATAGACAAGCAGATAGTTACAATATCTACAGCTACAGACAGAAATAGACATGTTAAAAGGTAATGCAGAAACACAACAGTCCTCCCAGAAACCTGAGTCCACAGGAGGGGCTCACAACCACCCTTCCACCTTTCTCCCACCCCTCAGTCTTACCCAAGATCTTGCCTTATGTTTAAAGTAGTTTGAAGGGTTGGCCAAGGGGGTTAGGAAACAGGTGGATTAGTCACAAAGATGGCAGGTTAGGGTAGAGGGAGGGAGAAGTTCACAAAGCCCAGAGAGCAACTCTGTTATCTATGTTTGTGTTCCTGTTCTTAACCATCTCAGCAAGCCTATGAGTGCAGTAGACATCACCATTGTTTCCTTTTCACAGCCTGTAATCTAATTCTTCTCACCCAAACATTCTAGCTAGCTTCAAACTAGCACAGGAAGGCAGGTGATCATCAGGTCACAGAGCTGAAAACAGTAAGACTGTGGTTCACCTCTTCTACATCTATTTTTAGAAAAAAATGAAGATCTGTTTTTTTTCAGCCAGCCAACCACTGCTTCTTAGTGCTTCAGAGAGCTCACCGTAGCTATACTGCTGCAATGGTCTGAAGGAGAGGGGATGTGTGGGTTTAAGTTTTCCTCTAGGCTTATGTTTTGATTTTACTTCCTGTGATGTAAGAACAGTTTTTCTCATTCTGAAAGTCAGACCCTTTTTTGTATCCAAGTGTGACAGAACAGATCTGGAAGTGTGTTGATAAAACTTGTTAACATTTTCCCTTCTAGAAGCCTTTCAATACAGGAACATCATTGAAGGGTTGTTGAGAGGTATCATAGAATCATAGAATCAGCCAGGTTGGAAGAGACATCCAAGATCATCCAACCTATCACCCAGCCCTATCCAGTCAACCAGACCATGGCACTAAGTGCCTCATCCACTCTTTGCTTGAATACCTCCAGGGACGGTGACTCCACCACCTCCCTGGGCAGCCCATTCCAATGCCAATCACTCTCTCTGCCAACAACTTCCTCCTAACATCCAGCCTAGACCTCCCCTGGCACAACTTGAGACTGTGTCCTCTTGTTCTGTTGCTGCTTGCCTGGCAGAAGAGACCCAACCCCACCTGGCTACAGCCTCCCTTCAGGTAGTTGTAGACAGCAATGAGGTCTGCCCTGAGCCTCCTCTTCTCCAGAATAAACACTCCCAGCTCCCTCAGCCTCTCCTCACAGGGCTGTGCTCCAGGCCCCTCACCATCTTTGTTGTCATTCTCTGGACACATTGCAGTACCTCAACATCTCTCTTGAATTGAGGAGCCTAGAACTGAACACAGTGTCACACTGGTACACAGACAACACACTGAAAGCCAATTTAAATCTGTTTTGACTAGGTTTGTCTCTTTTGTTTTTTTTAAAGAATGCCATACCATGTTGATCCAGAAGTGTTTACCTTGCCCCCTGCATCCAACACCAACTAGACTGAAAGCCTGGAAATAGCACCACAACAGGGCAATAATTACTTTAGCAGCATTCCAACCTCAAAGACTTCTCTGAGTCAGAGGTGACCTCTTCAGATATTACTTCCATTGATTTTTCCAATTGTATTTTGAACCTGTGCTCCTCTTAGCCCTTACAGTATTCTGTGAGGGTGAGTGTTGCAGCCTGAGTTGATACTGTGTGAAGAACTACTTCCTCTCCTGCTTGTGAACTTGCCACCTGCAGCTTTTGGGTGATGTCCCCAGTTCCTTCTCTAGAAAGTACAGTGGACACCTAATCTCCAAGCATCGTCTCTGTGTCACTTGCCATTCACTAATCCTTGTTCATGTGCCTATTTAGTCACCTCTGATTCAGACTGAGTGTTTTCTAGGTCAGTTGCATCCTTTTTCCAATGGTAAGACAATGCATTCTGTATATAAATCCATCAGAGCTGTTATTCAGTGTTTAGTTTCCTGTTCTTAAGTCCTGTCACTCTTTGCTTTCTTGAGAGGTAAGGAGTGCTGAGTTGGCATTTTTTGCTGAGCAGTCTCCTTACTCCCAAGGCTGTCTTCTGAAAAGACCAATCTGTAGTCCAGCACTGCATATGTAAAGCTAGGATTACATTCTCCTAGGTGCATGGTTTAACATTTTTCTGTGTAAGTTTTATCTGCCCTGCTATGCCTTGCATGCCAAGCGAGGTCTTTCAGCAACTCTTTGAAATTCTCTTTCCTCTTTTGATGTGTTGCTACCTGCAAACTTTGTTTCAGTAGTCACCTATTTTCCTATCATCTGGGAATACCTTTGCCCAGCAGAGACCCCAGCACAGATCTTGGTATGGTTTTCTGTGCGCCTTTGTGCTCCGAAGAAAAATGACTATTTTTATCTTTCATAACCTGTGTTTAAAGCAGTTACCCTTTCTCCCCTGCACCCACTGAAGCTTCTTTTGTGAGGCAGCTTTTGTTCTGAATCTCTGCCTTTCACTTTGAAAACACTGAGCTTCCCAGTGACACAGGTGTGAGAGAATCTCCACATTCATAGAATGGTTTGGGCTGAAAGGGACCCTGAGGATCATCTAGTTCCAACCCTCCTGCCACAAAGAGACACCTTCTGCTATGCCCATCCACCCTGGGTTTGAACACTTCCAGGGATGGGGCATCTGCAGCTTCTCTTGGCAACTCGTTTCAGTGCCTCAGCGCTCTCTCAGTAAAGAATTTCTTCCTTATAAGTAATCTAAGTCCACCCGGTTTCAGTCTCAAGACGTTTTTCGTCCTCTTGCTTCCATCACCAGTATCCACAAGCATGCTGGCTGTTTGTGTAGAGCTGTTTAGAAGGCTGATCAGTGGCTTATTGGACTGTGCTGTTTTCCAAGTCATTTTATTCCTAGTTTCAGCAGGCATGGCATTAATTCAGAGAGTAGTTTGGATAAAACACTTAGAAATCACTCTTGAATTGTTCTTCTCTTTGGAATGGATAATAATTGAGTAAGCAGCCCTATAAGCTAGGTGACATTACTGCTCTGTGCCCTTTGCAGGATTTCATCCTCTGAAGGGAGGAAATGAACAGCTGAGAATAATGAAGATGAAGGTCATAGTGGGGATTCTTGTTCTGGCACAAATACCCTTTCAGCTCAGGAGAAAGCAGCCAATTCCCTAACATTTGGGGAAACAAAAAAAGAGTTTAGCTGTGAGCATGCATGAAAACAATAAGGCATAAATCAACTGTTTGGTGAGAACATGGAAAGCAGTGTTTGGAAAGGTTCACCTCGTTGCTCAAGAGCAGGAAGGTTTTGAGGAAATAGAGCCAGCAGCATCATAAAGCCCAGATGCCTGATAACAGAGGCAAAAACTTAGAGAGTATTTGAGGGGTTTATTTATTTATTTAAACGCTCCTTCCACTAACCCACTGGAGCTTGCTTACCTCCACACCTGCACACTAGCTGCACAGACTCCTTTTGCAGAAGTTCTTCAAGCATGGAGGAAACTTTGCAGTTATTTCATTATGGTTTTTTGCAGTTTCTGCCTGGTGGGATAATTCTCACTGAAGAACTACCAAGTGCTTGCATAACAGACCGGAGGCTGTGTGTGGTGTGTCTGTGTGTGTGAACAATAGCAGTGGGCAGCTCTATTTGTAGCACTGATAAAACCTAAGGGTCATAGAAGCTGGTGAGGGGCCTGAAGCACAGCCCTGTGAGGAGAGGGTGGGGGGGCTGGGAGTGTTTGTTCTGGAGAAGAGGAGGCTCAGGGCAGACCTCATTGCTGTCTACAACTACCTGAAGGGAGGCTGTAGCCAGGTGGGGTTGGTCTCTTCTCCCAGGCAACCAGCAACAGAACAAGGGGACACAGTCTCAAGTTGTGCCAGGGGAGGTCTAGGCTGGATGTTAGGAGGAAGTTGTTGGCAGAGAGAGTGATTGGCATTGGAATGGGCTGCCCAGGGAGGTGGTGGAGTCACCGTCCCTGGAGGTGTTCAAGCAAAGCCTGGATGAGGCACTTAGTGCCATGGTCTAGTTGGTTGGCTAGGGCTAGGTGCTAGGTTGGACTGGATGATGTTGGAGGTCTCTTCCAACCTGGTTGATTCTTCTTCTTAAGAATGTTTAATCAGTCCTGGGTGGAATTTAAGGAATGATACAAATCTGTGGATCTTCAATGGAATTTTAATCACTGGATTCTGGTTTAGTTTCTCACTGTAATGAGAACTCTTTTAAAAGACCATGACAAATGGCAAATGAATGTGAGGTGGAAGTGCCAGTTTCATTTAAGAACGTCTTGTATATTGACATGTGGGTGAGAATCAGTTTGACTGCGTGCCCATGTTAATGACCATCTCCTCCCTTTAAATACTGTTTCCTGGGTGGCCAGAGTGAGAGCCCAGAGGATGCTACAGTTCTGCTGCTCAGCAACCTTCTCTTTATCAGAGAACACCAGAACTTAGAGGTCCCTGGGTGTGGTGTTCTGTCTGAGATGGAGTGGGTCCTGGGGTCACAAGGCAAACCTGCTTTCTGGTAGCTGTTGATCAGGCTGGTATTGCAAAATAGAGATAAGCTGAGCACTTGCTAACTGCTTCTTTTCTGGTTTACTGGGCAAAAGAGTTTGCCTTTTGTCATTCCTGCATTGTTGTCTGAGCAAGACCTCAGTAGTGTGTAGGGCTAACTTCTTTTGCTGGAAGACTATTCAAAAGATTGGTCAAAAGCAAATGATTTGGGAATACAAAGGGAAACTGGTTTCTCCCCTCCATCACCCCCCCATCCATGACGTGGTGCAGTTCAAGCTTGTTACCTCCCCATGTAATCTGCTCATTTTCCCTTGTCGGGAGGCACTGGCAGTGCTGTATTTACAGCCAGAGGATTAGGCTGGCAGCTCTCCAGCGCTGCTGACAACGGCCTCAGTGAGCCCCGTTTCAGCTGAGGTTGTCAGCACTGATTGATTTTCATGGCTGACGGCATTTGAAATGCTTTCAGTTTGTGATTTCTCACTGGGCTTGATGTGGGGGAAGTATTTTTATTATCATTATTAAGAGCAGAAATAGTATTATCTGGATATTTAGGTAGATAGAGATTATGGGCACAGACTGGCATGAACAGTTGGTGTTGAGCTCCAGGTTGGCAAGGAATAATCTCATTAAGACTTGCAATGTGAAATGTAGCCAGTTCCTGGTCTTTCTGGGCTGAAGGCAAATTCACCATAAATTCTCCTGTGTTTCACTTGTTTTGCCATTGTGCTCAATAATAAGACTAGTGGAATTTTGGTTTTCCTCTGGGACAATCCACTGGGGTTAGTATTTTGAGATACTTCTGCTGAACAAGGGATGTGTAGGCTAATGAGTTGCAAGGCTACTGTTCTTGGAAGGCATAGCATGTGTTTACTTGTTTCCTGCCCATGAACATTCTGTCTTTGTTTGTCCTGACTTGGGAAGATCTGGGAATCCAGGTCGGGATGACCTTTTTGCTCTTGATGTCCGTGCTTGAGCATGGAATGGCACAAAATGTCTGCAATTGATGTGGCTGTCATCTTTACCTTCTTTTAAGTTTCTGGCCAACAGCTGGCTGTTGAAGAAGCTGCAGGCTTCCATCTCCTGCAACATGTCCAGAGAAGGGCAATGAAGCTGATGAGGGGCCCAGAGCACAACCCTGTGAGGAGAGGCTGAGGGAGCTGAGGATATGCAGCCTGGAGAAGAGGAGGCTCAGGGCAGACCTCATTGCTGTCTACAACTACCTGAAGGGAGATTGTAGGGGGTTGGTCTCTTCTGCCAGGCAACCAGCAACAGAACAAGGGGACACAGTCTCAAGTTGTGCCAGGGGAGGTCTAGGCTGGATGTTAGGAGAAAGTTGTTGCCAGCGAGAGTGATTGGCATTGGAATGGGCTGCCCAGGGAGGTGGTGGAGTCGCCACCACTGGAGGTGTTGAAGAAAAGCCTGGATGAGGCACTTAGTGCCTTGGTCTAGTTGATTGGACAGGGCTGCATGGTGGGTCGGAGTGGATGATCTTGGAGCTCTCTTCCAACCTGGTTGATTCTGTGATTCTATGAAATGTGTTCTGTGAGCACCAGGTGGTCTCACTCTGTGGAAAAATTCTGGCTTATACCTGTGTGGAGATGGGGAGAGGAAGGCCCAAGTGGGCTACTAGGTGCCTGTGGGGGGGTTTTGCCTACCTCTGCAGCACTGAGCTGCTTGTGCTTCCACAAAGGAAGCCCTCATGCCCCGCATCTAGGGGGAGGCAGCTTTCTAGAATCCCAGGATGGGGAAGCTTCTTGAATTCCCTGGAGCTGCTGCTTTTCCACTGTGGCATTGAGCACAGCCAGGGCTCCTTTGAACCCTTTTGGATTGGTTCTCTCTTTTGCTGCTGCTGCTTGTGCACCATGGAGTTGGCCTCTCATGCACCGCATCCAGGGCAGAGGAAGCTTTCTAGACTCCTAAGGTGGGGAAGCTACTTGGGTTCCCCTGGAGCCACTTCCTTTCCTCTGTAGCATTGAGCACAGTCCTTTGTCAGGGCTTCTGGGCCCTTTTGTCTCAGTTCTTGCTGCTGCTGTTGCACCTCCAAGGCACTACTCAGGCCTGGGCTCTCAAGTTTTGGAAGAAGAAAGTCATCTACTTGTCATTGTTTTGTATCTTTGGAAAATACCCCACGATAGCATACACCTCTTCTTCTGTTGTTTGCAGTGGTTACCAGTTTCTATTCTTCAAGCTTTTACTTTTCAGGAAGCAGAGAGTGCCTGGCCTGTGTTCCTGCTGCTACTTTCTGTGGCTTTCCTTTGCCAGACTGCAAAGGATGTTTTTCCCAACTGAAGTAGGAACACATCATCCTGCTCCTGGCTACACAATGGGCTTTGTGTTAGTGAGCATGGGTTCTGAAACAGGTTCAGGAAAACAAAAATAAAATCCTCTTTCCACTTGTAACCTGTTGTGTGCCCTTGAAAGACTTTTTTGGAGCTGAACACCTCCTGCCATTTCAGGCAAATAGCAGGCTCACTGCTGCCCAACTCATGGTGAGTGCAGGGACTGGAATGGAGTGACAAACTCTGACACAGGTCCAAGGGCTCCATCCAGGAGAGCAGCTCTCTGCAGTGTGGGTCCCAGCCCCATTCAGGAGACAGGCTACAACATCACTCAGGCAGGGACTGAAGGCTCCAGGCTGATCTGAGACATATCCCCAGGGCCCTTAACAGGGATGGTGGGAGCAGAGATCCCAGAGGTGGCTGTTCTCAGGCACTGAGACCTATAAGCATGTCATGACTCTGGCAAAAGTAGACCTTCTTTGTTTATATGCACTCCTTAGAACATCTATGGTTGTCCACTATGGAGTAGAGACACAGAGTATAGAATCATAGAGTCAGCCAGATTGGAAGAGACCTCCAAGCTCATCCAGTCCAACCTATCACCCAGCCCTATCCAGTCAACCAGACCATGGCACTAAGTGCCTCATCCAGGCTTTTGAACCAGATGAACCCTCTCTCTGATGTATTATTGTTGCTCTCAAGCTCTTTTGATTTAGTATATTTGTCCAAGGGAGCAGCTGAGTAAATTCTAAAAATGAGTACAAAGGGAATAAAACCTCCCTGTGAGAATTAGCAAGAAATGCACACCTCTAAGGGATTTGCAAGCATTTGGTTCAGGAGCACCAGCACATCCTACTTCAGGAAAGAGAGGAAGAAGAAAGGAGAAGACAGAAGAGTTCAGTTGCAAGAGACCTACAATCACCACCACTGCAGTGGTGGCGCAGTGCCTGACCAGTTCAGGGGTGAGCAGAGTTCAAGCATGGTATTGAGGGCATTGTCTGTAGCATGACATATGGTTAGGATCTGGCCAGTTCTTCCCAATGCCTGGGATAACCTTTAGTCAGTTTAAACATACAGATTCTTGTCTTGCATATTTTTGGACTGCTTTGCTTGTTAAGGAAGGAAAAGCAGAGCTGAGCATTATAGATGGGCACGAGGATGAGGTGGGTAAATTGCCAGGTGGTTCACCCACCACTTGCTTCCTTTGAGAGATGCAGAAGAATGCTTGCAAGTAGGTAGATAGACTTTTTCTAAAGGATGTGTCAAGGGACTCTCATTACTTGTTCTTTATTGGATTTCACCAGCTCCCTGTGGAGGAAGTCTGTTGTGGGCTTGGGTCAAGGTATCCTTGAGCAAACTGCTGGACTTGTGCAGTCAATCCCAGCCCTGTCAAACAAGGCAAGCCAGGTTCGGCTTTTCATACTGAGAGGCTTCCCTGTATTGAATACAGTATTTGCTTGACAGTCTATGGTCATGGCAGAGGTTTTGTGGATGCAATGTACACTCACAATGCTGTGACTGTACACCATGGTTCATTTCACCAGTTAGAGTTCAGAGAAGACTGTCCTGGCTCCTGTCACTTCTCTGGTGCAGATTTTCCTTCTTTCTAGAAGTGATACTGCTTAAATAGTCAGATACCTCCTCTATCCTTTTATACTGAGACTGCAACTTGATTGTTATTCTTTGTGTCATTTGTTAATTCAATTAAATCCTTCTTCTAAAAAAGGATCTTTTCAATACCCTCCTTTTTTTTGTAATAACCTCACACAGAGAATTTTTCTTTTACCTTGCCTGTGCAATGCAGAAGAGATATGGCTTAGGTGTGGTAAACTCTTCTTCATCTTGCTTGTTACAGTGAGATTTCATGTAGTTTTCCCCAAACTGTAGATTTATATATGAAAAAGGCATAATCTGCTCTGCTTTGTTGCTATAGATCCCCTTCAGCACTGGTAGGAATTGGAATGGAATGGGTTGTGTAATCACATACTCTATCATGGACTGTATTTGATTGTGTGTCTTCCGGAGCTTCACAGAATCAGGCTTGTCTTTCTCATAGAGCTTAGATTATTTTTGGTGGTGGTGGTGGTTTTGGTTTGGGGTTTGTTTGTAGATTAGAAGCTCCCTCTAGGCAGCAGTAATCATGTAGAGGATGTGCCACTGACTTAACCTAGTATAGCATTTTCAGTTTCGTTGCAGAGACGAAGGGAACACAACTAACAATGATGGCAAACTGAGCAGAGCGCTGCCCGTCACCACATCCAGATCTTGTTTCTGGAAGGCTTATCTGTCACCATGTAACCAGGAGTCACAGATCCTCATGGGCACTGCAGGGCTTCTCTGCTAGTAATGTGTTTTCAAGAGGTCAGGGTTTGTTGAGTTTTGCTTGGTTAGATAGCTCTTCCTCTGAAGCTCCCCATTTATGTTTTTTTTGGAGAGGCTTTCTAAGTCAGTTGGTCATAAATAAAAGTGTGATAGTGCATACCCCTGTGATGGTTTGGGTGTCCCCTGCCCCCCCCCACTTTTAGAAATCACCCAGACTAGACTCAGCCGGCTCTGGAAATTTGAATGAAGCTTATATTTACAGCTGGCACAATTTACAAGCAGATATTTACAGTATATACAGATATAGACAGAAATATACAAGGTAAAAAGGTAATACAGACACAACTCCCCTCCCAGAAACCTGAGTCCCCAGGAGGGGCTCTCAACCACCCCTCACCTTCCCCCTACCCCTCTCAACCTTACCCCAGNTCACCAAAACATTCTAGCTAGGCTCAAACTAGCACAACCCCTCACTTCCAGATCTTCACATGCCAGGCAGAACACTGTTGAACCTGCTAGGAATTTTGTCCCTTACCTAGAAGTATGCAGAGATTGAGCCCAGTATTCTTCCAGTGCTGTGGAAAGCTCATGTAAGAGTTTTTTCACTCCTGTGTATGCCTCCTATTGCTTGGTTTGTGACAGGATCTTCTTATTCTTAGTTCTGTGTTATTTTAATGTCCTCTTTAGCAGGGACTTAGTGAAATTTCCATTGAAGGTGTAGATAAATTACATCCTCTTAGGCTTATTTATCTGCCATATGCTTAATAGTGTTGAAAGTAAAATATTGTGGTATTAAACCTAAAGAATATGTATGAATTGCAGCTATAAAATAAGAGAAGATTATTATGTGCAATTTTATTGGCTTTACTATCTAAAAACTGCCACATAGGTTGTTTGTAAGATTTTAGCACAGAGTTACTCTCTACTCACCAGTTGCAGAGGATCACAGGAGCACAGAGCAGGAAAGCAGACAGAATTTTTTCTTTAGACTCTAATTGAGTTCCATCACAAATGTAAAAGTGTCTAGGTCAGTTGAACCAACATGAATAATGGTGCTTAAAATGAAAATCAAGTGAAATTCACTCTTGTCTACTTTGTCCTTACGTGGGTGGCTAATAAAGCATTTGTATGCATTTCTTCACATTGAATAAAGTTGGGTTTCTCATTCCTCCAAACAATAGTTTTGGCAGCAATTATGTCTATCAAAAACTGTTCCTTTTTCCCTGCTTTCTCAAGGGATATACTTAAAAGGGAATGGAAAGAAATAAGCTCCTGTAGTGATCTCCTCTGTCAGAACAATTAGTTTTCTAGTGGCAATGCCAAATCTTAAGCAGGAGTGCTTTTCTTTCGTGTTTGTATCTAATCCAGAGTACAAATAAGTGAGGTTCCAATGCTTGCTGAGTCAATATGTCCTGAACTACCCTGACTGATTGAAGGTCTTTGCAGCACATTTTGTGTTTTAACAGGTTTCATTCTAGACCTGTTCTCTATTTACCTTCTGTAGGTCTTTGTCATGTAATATCTGTTCTATTTTAAATAGCTCAACCTTCTGCAAAGAGTCTTCTCTCACAAATTAGTCACACTTCACTCATTGTCACAGGACAAGTTGTGATAATCATAGAATCATAGAATGGTTTAGGTTGGAAGGGACCTCAAAGCTCATCCAGTTCCAATCCCCTGCCATAGGCTTGGACACCTCCCACTAGAGCAGATTGCTCAAGGCCTCCTCCAACCTGGACTTGAACACCTCCAGGGAGGTTGTGGAGCACAGAATCACCCAATGTGATCTTTGGTCTTCGATCACATTGGGTGATTCTGTGCTCCACAACCTCCCTGGGCAACTTGTTCCAGTGTCTCACCACCCTCATTGCAAAGAACCCTTTCCTAACATCTAGTTTGAATCTCCCCTCTGCCAATTTAAACCCATTACCCCTTGTCATTACAAGACCTTGTCAATAGTCCCTCCTGAGCCTTCTTAGAATAGAATAGAATCAGCCGGGTTGGAAGAGACCTCCAAGATCATCCAGTCCAACCTAGCACCCAGCCCTATCCAGTCAAATAGACCATGGCACCAAGTGCCTCATCCAGTCTTTGTAGGTCCTCTTCAGATGCTGGAAGGCCACTATAAGGTCTCCTTGAATCCTTCTCTTCTCCAGGCTGCAGGGCCCCAACTCTCTCAGCCTGTCCTCATAGCAGAGCTGCTGCAGCCCTCTGAGCATCTTCACGGCCTCCTCTGGACTCACTCTAACACTTTGATATCCTTTTTGTGTTGGGGGCTCCAGAAGTGCACACGGGACTCCAGGTGGGGTCTGAGGAGAGCAGAGCCAAGGGTCAGACTCCCCTCCCTTGCCCTGCTGGCCACACTGCTCTTGCTGCAGCCCAGCACAGGGTTGCTATCTGGGCTGCACTCACACTGCAGGCTCATGTTGAGCTTTTCATCACCCCAGACTCCCAGGTCCTTTTCCTCAGGGCTGCTCTCAGCCATTTCCCACCCAGCCTGGATTTCTGCTTGGGATTGCTCAGATGTCCTTTCGGGTAGGAGTATCTACCATTGAGTAGACTCAAATTCAGCTACTGTGTTTAACGACAAGAAGAATATTGCAGCTGCATGATGAAGGGTGTTGTAGAAGCATTTCTTAGAGTAGGTTGCTGTATGTCCTCAGGTTTTGACTTAGGTTAGTCACATGAAGGATAGGTTCTTTGGTTTGGCTTGCCTTGGGGAAGCTGGAAGATGATGTTTCTCTGGTTTTGAGGGAGAGAACATGTAGATGTGAATGTGGTGCAAGTACTGCCAGTGCTTTGGTCCTAATGAGCAGTACAGCCACAAACAGTCAACATCTAGAGCTTAGGCAGAGGAACTCTTGCCAGATAAATCCTATTGTTTCACAGCTTAATTTACAAAATTAGCGGCTAAGAGGAGCACAGTTTAAAGGCAAACATGAGCTATGCAAGGAGGAAAGTGATTTATAGAGCTACAATAGGAAATCAAGAAAGGGGAAGGCTTGAGAAGATAGCAGGAGGAAGGTAGGGAACGAGCCTGACAATGAAATCGATTTGGTTTAGGTTTTTGGTTTTCATTTGACAATGAAATCAATTTGGTTTTCTCAATGGATGCATAAAGCTCAACTGATACAAGTAATACTACTTATGCTGTAGAGAGCAGACTTGTAATGGGAGAGATACAAAGAGTGTAAACTGATTTAGCCTGTTTAATCATAGAACTACAGAATGGTTGGGGTTGGAGCTGACCTCTGGAGATCATCTAATCCAACCTACCTGCTGAAGCAGGTTGCACAGGATCACATCTAGGCAGGTTTTTACTATCTCTCCGGGCAGCCTGTTCTGGTACTCTGGCACCTTCAAAGTAAAGAATTTTCTCCTTAAGTTGAAGTGAAACAAGCCCTATGAGGAGAGGCTGAGGGTGGGCAGCCTGGAGAAGAGGAGGCTCAGGGCTGATCTCGTTGCTGTCTACAACTGCTTGAAGGGAGGCTGTAGCCAGGTAGGGTTGGTCTCTTCTGCCAGGCAATGAGCAACAGAACAAGGGGACACAGTCTCAAGTTGTGCCAGGGGAGGTCTAGGCTGGGTGTTAGGAGGAAGTTGTTGCCAGAGAGAGTGATTGGCATTGGAATGGGCTGCCCAGGGAGGTGGTGGAGTCGCCATCCCTGGAGCTGTTCAAGGCAAGGTTGGACGTGGCACTTGGTGCCATGGTCTAGCCTTGAGCTCTGTGGTAACAGGTTGGACTTGATGATCTGTAAGGTCTCTTCCAACCTTGGTGATACTGTGATACTGTGATACTGTGAAAGCCTGGATGGGGCTCTTAGTGCCATGTTCTAGTTGATTGGTAGGGCTGGGTGCTAGGTTGAACTAGATAGTCTTGGATGTCTCTTCCAACCTGGTTGATTCTATGATACTGTGAAACCTCCTGTGTTCTAGTTTGCCACCACTGCCTCTTGTCCTGTCCGTGGCCACAGCTGAGAAGAGCCTACCCCCATCCTCTTCCTCCACCCATCAGGAGGCCTTCTCTGAAAATGTACAACCATTGTTTTGCACAGGTTGTTTTGGGGGGAAGAGGGGATCCCCAGAATTGTTGTTGACTGTTAACTTCTGAAAGCCAAATTGCTGACCAAAAAATAAGAGCTGTTTTCCTTTTTTGTTGATGACAAGGTTTTTCACCAGTCCTGCCAAAGCAAGCACCCATTTAACTTGATGGGTTGATAATTTTCACACATTACCTTGAACACTGCTGTTTATCCAATGTGCAGAGGAAAATGAAAGACTCAGGATGGTTACACAGAGTGGCAAGCACAGCTTTAATCCAAGATGATGCTCCAGTCATGACCAGAGCTTGTATCAGTCTTAAAAGAAGGAGGAATTGCTACAAGACATACAGAAGGAACAAAAATCAGCAGCTGCCTGGCCTGGCTTTGAACTTAGCAAGTCCAAACCTTACATTCTCCACAAACTTCAGCCAGGTGCATTGTTACCATGCCTCAGGGTGCTCTCTCTTCCAACATGAGAATGTGGCCACAAGGGCTACACTGAAAAGTGAGTCTCTGTTTCTTTCATCCCATGGCATGTGCTTTAAGAGGTCTGCACTATTGGTTGGACAATAATGCTGTAGTATTTAACTAGCTGGACACCTAACCCTTAGGATTCTGCTGATCTTCTATTTTAAAGTTGAGGTAAAACTTTCTAATACATCTTCTATCTTTTGAAAATGCAGATCTTCAGTTTCTAAGTATGTAGTATGCTAAAACCCAGTTTTACTGCTGTGCATCTCGGGTGTTTTGGCTGTTTTCCTTTGGTAATGGGAACTTTCAAAAACAAAAACTTTGTTGTCCCAGCTTTAATTAGTTATTTTCTTCGGGGTAATGGACAAGAAACTCAACATGAGCCAGCAGTGTGCGCTTGCAGCCCAAAGGGCCAACCAGAGCCTGGGCTACATCAGGAGAAGTCAAGGGAGGTGATTCTTCCCCTCTGCTGTGCTCTGGTGAGACTCCACCTGGAGTACTGCATCCAGTTCTGGAGCCCCTAGTACAAGAGGGATTTGGAGATGCTGGAGCGTGTTCAGAGAGGGGCCATGAGGATGCTCAGAGGGCTGCAGCAGCTCTGCTATGAGGACAGAGTAAAAGAGTCAGGACTGTTCAGCCTGGAGAAGAGGAGGCTGTGAGATGACCTTCTTGTGGCCTTCCAGTATCTGAAGGGGGCCTACAAAAAAGCTGGGGAGGGACATTTTAGGCTATCAGGGAGTAACAGGACTAGGGGTATGGAGCAAAGCTGGAGGTGGGGAGATTCAGACTGGACGTGAGGAGGAAGTTGTTCAGCATGAGAGTGGTGAGAGGCTGGAATGGGTTGCCCAGGGAGGTGGTTGAGGCCCCATCCCTGGAGGTGTTTAAAGCCAGGCTGCATGAGGCTCTGACCAGCCTGATGTAGGGTAGAGTGTCCCTGCCCATGTCAGGGGGATTGGAACTAGATGATCCTTTTGGCCCCTTCCACCCCTGACTGATTCTGTGATTCTCTGGTTCGCTCTAATGTCATCTGTAACTCTAAGTTAATATCCAAGTGCATATTTGAGTTCTAGCTCTAAACAATATCGAACACAAGAGACAGACTTCATAGAAGTTGTCATAGGGAAAACATCCATTTTCATATGTGAGAAAGAGGACAAAGAACAAGATCAGAAGCCAAGTATATGAAAAGCAACACTTAGATTTAGTTAGAAAAATAGAATATCTTTCAGAAACGTCCAAGAGCTTTTGGGTACTGAGTTGTTTTGAAAAACCCAACCCAAAGTGGGTTTGCTTTAGTATGGTTTTTCCTTACTCTGTTGTTTGGTGGGGTTTTTTTTAATCAAAAATTAAAAAGGTCATCTGATCACTCATTTTCTGTGATTCAGCTAACCAGTTGAATATTACCTGTTTTCTTTATTGATGATCTGGACGAGGGGATTGAGTCCAGCATCATTAAGTTTGCGGTTGACACCAGGCTAGGAGCAGGTGTGGATCTGTTGGAAGGTAAGAGAGCCCTGCAGAGGGACCTGGACAGGCTGGGTGGGTGGGCAGAGGCCAATGGGATGA
>WAAF01017763.1:203488-271136 GCA_013400475.1 Tricholaema leucomelas
GATGGGGCACTTAGTGCCATGGTCTAGTTGACTGGATAGGGCTGGGTGCTAGGTTGGACTGGCTGATCTTGGAGGTCTCTTCCAACCTGGCTGATTCTGTTCTGTTCTATTCTGTTCTGAGAATGGTGTTTGCTTGGAGCACAGAGCCTGCATTCACTCCCTCGCTGCCCTGCATTTGGAGCACAATAAATAGTCGAGCTCCAGACTTGGTTACTCGTAAGCTAATGTTACAGTGAAGTTTGGGTTTGGTTTTGTGACTGAGGTGTAGACTAGTCTGCATTCAGTGCAATATATTTTTGCTTTGGCTGGGTTTGGGTTTTTTTAGACAACTGGAAGACAATATATTGAACTAGCAGTGGTCTTGCAGTGATGAAAGTCTAAGGGTACATGAGCTTCAAAGACAGATGGTATCTTTTGTTAGCCTAAGTGATACGCATGGGAAAGCAGGACAAGCTTTTGACCGACGGTTATTGAATCGGCTGAAATATCAAAGCAGAGTCTCTTATCTGTACAGAGTGGAGATCATATTTGCTGAGATTTTTGTGATGATTCAGTAGTTCTTTTAATAGTCCTGTTAAAGTGTGTTTAAATCAGCCAGCGCGAATGAAGAATTACAGGGGTTGCTGCAAGAAGAAGGTGAATGTGAAGAACGGACTCGCTGAGTATGCTTGGGAGAAAAGTTTCTTAGTGCATGATTTTGGTGTATTGCTGGAGAAACTAGTTGAAATTCAGCAGTCCTTCGTGAGCTGGGATGCTGCAGTGAACTGCTCATTTCAAGCTGATGAATGGATTCAGTGAGAACAACAGAATGGTGCTATCGTGCATGGGGGAAAGAAATTGCTCGCTCCAGGAAGAGCTCTCCTGCCTGCCCTAGGATGTTTGGCCTTTCTTTTAATGGCAAGCTGTATGAGTCAGCTGCCAAATGCAATTCCCCAGTGTGGCAACAGGATGTATAGTGTATTCCCATCTAGGGAATTCACTTGGGCTGTATTTCTGTGTTATTATGAGGACTCCCCACTGTTAGATGTATGGCAAGAAAAGAGGCAGTGTCTGTGGGGCAGGAAGGTTTAGCATTTGATGAAATGATGGCAGGATTAGCAGCAATTCCTAAGGTCCTTTTTCTTCCTTTCAAATTTAGTTACACTTAGCAACAAGAATGTTTGGCAAGTCTGAAATAGATGTTAAAATATATAATATTGAAGCCATCCTATGTTTTACTGCCAATGTTCATTTTGCTTTTGGTTTCTGTGTGTGAATATATATAAATACTGGATCCCAGAAGGTCCTGTTTAAGCTGGGAAATTGAGTTGACTTATTATCATAGAGATGAAAATTGCAATAGGAAGAGTGTTATTAGCTCAGTGTAGGACAGTCCAACTGTCCTACCCTCACTCAAATCCCAGAGCTCCTCATTCTTCATGCCAGTAATTTAAAGGAACATCATCCACCTTGAACCACTCTGTCTCAAGTCTCTTGTTCAGCTTTTTGCAGTTAGTGTATGTTGTTTTGTACTTGCTTTCTCAACTTAAAAGCATTCCCCTGGTATGTAAACTGTCTGTGCAAACTGTAAAAGCCAGAAGCTGTGCAGTGCGTAATACCCAGAATTAACAGGTGTGCCATGAGCCAGTCTTCATGTAAGCTCCGTTTACCATCTCTAACTGGTGCTGCAGTGGGGCTTCACTGGGGTTTTGGTCCTCTGTTGGCTCTGTATATTCCTAGTTTAAAAGAAATGGGATGAGATTTAACAAGGCCAAGTGCATGGTTCTGCACTTTGGCCACAACAACCCCAAGCAGTGCTACAGGTTGAGGACAGAGTGGCTGAGAGCAGCCCAGAAGAAAGGGACCTGGGAGTACTGGTAGAAAGTAGCTGAACATGAGCCAGCAGTGTGCCCAGGTGGCCAGGAGAGCCAATGGCATCCTGGCCTGGATGAGGAACAGTGTGGTCAGTAGGACAAGGGAGGTTATTCTTCCCCTCTACTCAACGCTGGTCAGGCCACACCTTGAATGCTGTGTCCACTTCTGGGCTCCTCAGTTCAAGAGAGATGTTGAGGTGCTGGAACATGTCCAGAGAAGGGCAATGAAGCTGGTGAGGGGCCTGGAACACAAACCCTATGAGGAAAGGCTGAGGGGACTGGAGGTGTGCAGCCTGGAGGAGAAGAGGCTCTGAGGTGACCTCATTGCTGTCTACAGCTACCTGAAGGGAGGCTGTAGCCAGGTGGGGGTTGGTCTCTTTTGCCAGACAACCAGCAACAGAACAAGGGGACACAGTCTCAAGTTGTGCCAAGGGAGGTTCAGGCTGGATGTTAGGAGGAAGTTTTTGTCAGAGGGAGTGATTGGCATTGGAATGGGCTGCCCAGGGAGGTGGTGGAGTTGCCGTCCCTGGAGGTTTTCAAGAGAAGACTAAATGAGGCACTTAGTGCCATGGTCTGGTTGATTGGCTAGGGCTGGGTGCTAGGTTGGACTGGATGATCTTGGAGGTCTCTTCCAACCTGGTTGATTCTCTGTTAAATTCAGCAGGCAGGAGAAGAATACACAAGTTTTGTCCCTGATGTGTTGTTCATAATAATCCAAGGGAGCTACTGTACCTTTTTTAGCAAATCAAAGACCCTGATAGCATGTGGTTTGATCTACACACTTTCACCATCTGGTTGCAGTTTTGTGGTACCCTTTTGTAATGTGTTGTCACTGTTATTTTCTATCACTCCCACTCAAGAAACATAGGATCTCTGTCCAAGCCTGCTTCCTTGCAGGCGGTAGGGGTAGAATGGAAGGAGAAAGGTGGATTGCCATCAGCAGCCCTTGGAATCAGCCTTTAGCAAAAGCAGAGGTTGGTGAGGCTGGTCTGTGGTAGCAGTGGTGTCAGAGGTGGTCTGCCTCACTCCTATCAAGCAAAGCTGAAAATGCTCTAGTGGACACTTTATTTTACCCTTGCTCACACAGAAGTATGGCCTGGTGAAGTGGATTTTTGCCAAAGGGTATTTCTCAAGCCTTTCTCTCATGCTTCTGGGCATTGAGGCCGTGAAGGGGGTTTTATTTTAAGCCTTTGGCTTTGAGACTGGGCTGTAAGTCACAGGATTTCTTCTCTGTGCACATCAGACAGCTCTGGAACAGGCACTCTTAGGGGATGTCAAGCAAAATATCAGTAAATCTCATCCAGACAAAGCTGCGTTTTCTAAATCAAACCAGCATGTGTCAAATAGATTGCATCAAATAGAAGACATTGAGTTAGGATGCCTGAGCCAGACTCACCATAAGCTGATGCAGTGTGATTTCCTGGGCAGAATCCGTCATTTCCAGCCTGGTATTCACAGTAGCTCTCCTTCCTTACTTCTCTTAAATCTTGCACAAGGAGGCTTTTATTGTCTATCTCAGTGTAGGCTCTTTCAGTTGTATTGCCTCATTTGATTCTGGGTGGGATGGTCCAGGAGGCTTACTACAAATACCATTCATTTTGTAGTCTTCCACTTGGAAAAGGAGTTTCAGAAAGCTGGGAGGAATGCAAGGTTGGGAAGGGTCATTTAAAACAAGCAGATCGAATATCCTCCGTATCTGCTGTCAGTAGTCATCATGCTGAGAGACCTTCCTGGTATTGTCACAGCAGGCAGAACTTAAATATTCCAGTTTCTGTCACACAAGAGGTGAGAGAATAGTTGGAGACCTTCAATGCTGAGTGAGAGAACCAGAAACAACTCTTTGCAGTGACCTTGTGATCCAGCACAGCATTGTCATAGAATCAACCAGGTTGGAAGAGACCTCCAAGATCATCCAGTCCAACCTAGCACCCAGCCCTAGCCAGTCAACCAGACCATGGCACTAAGTGCCTCAGCCAGGCTTTGCTTGAACACCTCCAGGGATGGTGACTCCACCACCTCCCTGGGCAGCCCATTCCAATGGCAAATCACTCTCTGGGAACAACTTCCTCCTAACATCCAGCCTAGACCTCCCCTGGCACAACTTGAGACTGTGTCCCCTTGTTCTGTTGCTGGTTGCCTGGGAGAAGAGACCAACCCTACCTGGCTGCAACCTCCCTTCAGGTAGTTGTAGACAGCAATGAGGTCAGCCCTGAGCCTTCTCTTCTCCAGGCTGCACACCCCCAGCTCCCTCAGCCTCTCCTCACAGGGCTGTGTTCCAGGCTCCTCAACAGCTTTGTTGCCCTTCTCTGGACATCTTCCAAGGAGGTGGTGGAGTCACTGTCTCTGGAGGTGTTCAAGAAAAGCCTGGATGATGCACTTAGTGATGTGATCTAGTTGACTGGATAGGGCTGGGTGATAGCTTGGTCTGGATGATCTTGGAGGTCTCTTCCAACCTGGTTGATTCTATGATTCTGTGGGCCACAGAAACAGAATAATGCCTCCTATCACATGCATCAGATGTTAGGCATCAAGTTAGTTTACAAGTTGTGCATCTCAGGTAAACATCTGAAGCTTGGAAAAGACGATTCTGGGCTCTTTTCACTCTTAGTAGGAAAAATACTCTTTATTTTATATATATATATATATATATATGTATATATATATATGTATATATATTATTTTGGGTGTGAGGAGGCTACTCATACAGGGATATAGTCTCATACTTTGCTTTCTTTTCAGTAAAAAAACCCAAATGTAGAAATAAGCTTTGGAAGGGCATGGTTCTGATGTAAGTAATATTATTAGATTGCAAAACTATCCCAGGTTCCTTTCAGTTTTCAAGAAGCAGAGTTAAGAATCCACATCAGAACATCTCCCCCACCTGCCTTCCCCTCTCTCCATCTCTTTGGCTGTTCTTTTTTTTCATTGCTCAGTACTTTCTTCAAATAAGAATAATGAGCTTGATGTTGGCAACAGTTATGGTGTATTTCCCATTTAAATACTCTACATGACCCTGTCTTTCACAGTTTCCATGAAAGAGAATATGAAGTTGGAACCAGTTTGAGTTATAAAGTGGAGAGGGAGATTTTTCCCTTGGGTACCTTCTATGTTTTTTCTAACTTAAGTTTAATCTTATCAAATTAATTAAGGACAGTTTCTGTTAAACCTGATCTGATCCAGCTGCTTAATGGAAAGACAAGTTAGTTTTGTTAGGCTAAAGAAAAGCAAACTGTTCCTTTCCTCATTCTTCCTGGCTTTCTGCCATGAAATGAACACCAGTGCTGACCTGTATCGTAGAGAGAGGAAAAGGGTAATACCAGCCCTTTTGTATTACAGTGCTCCAAAATGAAATCTCTGAGACTTTGTAGTTTTAGATCATAGAATCAACCAGGTTGGAAGAGACCTNGACATGTTCCAGCATCTCAGCATCTCTCTTGAATTGAGGAGCCCAGAACTGGACACAGTTCTAAGCTCAGAGCACTGAACAGGGTAGGCCAGCCTGTTAAATATTGCCATATGTTGTCAGTTATTTCCAGGTACAGTTGACAATAGGGAACAGTGACTGAGAATGATGTGGTAGCCAGTTTACAGAGAGGGGAGCGCTCAGAGGTCTTCAGTTAAAGAAGGATCTCTACATCACAAAGTTAATCACAGCCCTTGAGACTAACAGACATTCTCAAGCTTTGAATAAGGTTGGGTTTCAAGATTGCTTTAAGTAGTAGTGGCCCTGATCTCAGGCACTGCAGTTCAGCTTATAGATTTTGACAGTTTGTTGATGTGTCAGTGTATTCTTCATTGCTTGTAATAAGGAGAAACCATGGAGTGGGACAGCTATCAGATTGTATTACCAAAACAGCCTTTAGCCTTGTGACTATTAACCCTTGAAGTTGTATCTGATAGACTGTAGGCAGGATTTTACATGCGATTCATCCATGCACCTGAAATAAATTCCTGCCCAGGCCTGCCAAAAAGGCAGCATCGTTACCAGTGTATCTGAAACCTGCTTGCGGTCCCTGTTGAGTGGACTCATTGTCCTCACCTGTAAATGATTCACCTAACAGTGGTTCACATGAATGTGCTATGTTTCTGTTGAATCCTTCAGCAAAGACTAGAGAAACCTGGCAAGTTCTAGCCAAGAGAGGAATAGTCATCTTAGAGGGAGTTCTAGAAAGTTTAATGAAGGGCAGTAATCTCCCAGGGATAATGGCTGTATCTTCCTATTATGCATCAGAGAATCAACACCAGCTCATAAACAGTATCACAGTATCACCAAGGTTGGAAGAGACCTCATAGATCATCAAGTCCAACCTGTTACCACAGAGCTCAAGGCTAGACCATGGCACCAAGTGCCACGTCCAATCCTGCCTTGAACAGCTCCAGGGATGGCGACTCCACCACCTCCCTGGGCAGCCCATTCCAGTAGCCAAAGACTCTCTCAGTGAAGAACTTTCTCCTCACCTCAAGCCTAAATTTCCCCTGGCACAGCTTGAGGCTGTGTCCTCTTGTTCTGGTGCTGGCCGCCTGAGAGAAGAGAGCAACCTCCTCCTGGCTACAACCACCCTTCAGGTAGTTGTAGACAGCAATAAGGTCTCCCCTGAGTCTCCTCTTCTGAGAGGAAAACCTGATTGTAAGCCAGGCTTCATTGATCTGTTACACAGAAGGATGTTTGCAAAGTGCAGGTAGGCACAACAGTTTGGGGGTAGAGATTAAATGTAATTTGGATGTTCATGTCTGAGCAGCAGGTTCAGTCTCACTGCTGTCTGCAGTGCCCAACAGTAGAGGAGTCCAACCATCGTGCTGCAATTCAGGTACATCATAATGGTACAGACAGGACTTTATTCTCAGCAAATCTGCAAGCTGAACTTGAATGAAATGCAAAGGTGGAGGTGATATTTCTTAGTGGTAGCTCAGACAGCTGTAGAGCATGGTGTTAGGAGATTATGAAAATCTCATTTTATCTTTATGAAAGCTATCACACAGCTAAACAAAGATCCATATCTTCAATGTTGCCTGTTTGATGCCTTTTAAATACCACATTGCTTTACATGGTTTAATGGCTGTGGTGGTGTTAGGTTGATGATTGGACTCCATGATCTTGGACGTCTTTTCCAACCAAAATGATTCTGTGATTCTGTTTATGTTTTAAAATGTTCATTTCCATAGTCATTTTGAGCAGAAGGAAGTTCACTTTTGGAGACATTCCAGTTTTAGTCCTCCACAGAAGAAACCCAGATAGACCACATCCACAGGCCTCCCCACATCCACGGGGACGTGGCACTTGGTGCCATGGTCTAGCCTTGAGCTCTGTGGTAACGGCTTGGACTTGATGATCTATGAGGTCTCTTCCAACCTTAGTGATACTGTGAAACCCCTCACTGTACAGTTCATTGGTTTGTGTCAATATCAGTAAAAGATTTATCTGAAATAGATCTCACCAGGTTGGCCAGTCTGATCTGGTAATAATCTGCTCAATTTGGGCAGGAATTCAGCAGGTTTACATCCACTTGTGAGTAGCCTCCAGCCTGAGCTTTTGCACTTGATACCTGGTGCCCAAGCTGCCAGGAACGATTGTGTCAACTTCATTAGCCTAATCCTTGCAAGTACTGCCTGAAGATGGGGCTTTACAAGAAAGGGCTATCCAAGGAGGCAGGTGTGGACATTTTCTGTGTGAGAAATCCACCTGGAAGTTGAAATTGTCCATGCAAACACACAAAAATCTTTCCTTTGCCTTTAATTTCCAGCTTTCTACACTCTTGCAAACGCTACTAATCAAATAAAACTCCTATTTCAAAGTCTGGGCTTAAAGCACTGAGTAGCAAAAGTGACAGACATAGGTTAACATCCTGCCATAAGGGAAGGGCCATAGAAAAGTCTGAAACATGGATGGTGTGGTTTTAATTGGAATTGTACAGGTTTTCAGGGAGAGTAACTTTTTCAGTAAGAGGGGTAACTGTTTTCTCTTAGCATCTTATGTTCAAGGAAACAATGCAAGGAAATTGAAATATGTGAATTCTTTCAGTGAGAAAAAATCTACTCCAGTCTTTCTGTACGCCCCATTCCCCACTAGCTTTGCCATTGGACTTGCTGCTAAGTCACACATGGAGTTTAGTCCTAGGCTGTTGTGGTTTGCACTGTTGTTTGATTTACCCTTCTCCTTTTTTCTTTGGAATGTATTATCTATAAATATCTACTATTAACTATAAATATCCACTCTTCTCTATAAATATCTGCTATAGTAGAGAGAAGGTGGAAAACCCCTATGGGCTCTCTCAGCATTGAATCATAGAATGGTTTAGGTTGGAAGGGACCTCAAGGATCATCCAGCTCCAATCCCCTGCCATAGGCAGGGACACCTCCCACTAGAGCAGGCTGCTCAAGGCCTCATCCAGCCTGGCTTTAAACACCTCCAGGGAGGGAGCAGCCACAACCTCCCTGGGCAGCCCCTTCCAGTGTCTCACCACCCTCACTGTAAAGAACTTCCTCCTAATATCCAGTCTAAATCTCCCCTCTTCCAGTTTAAACCCATTCCCCCTCATCCTGACATTACCAGACCTTGTCAATAGTCCCTCCCCAGCCTTCCTGTAGGCTCCCTTCAGATACTGGAAAGCCACTTTAAGGTCTCCTCGAAGCCTTCTCTTCTTCAGGCTGCACAGCCCCAACTCAGCCTGTCCTCATAGCAGAGGTGCTGCAGCCCTCTGAGCATCTTTGTGGCTCTCCTCTGGACCCGCTCCAGCAGTTCCATGTCCTTCTTGTGTTGGGGGCTCCAGAACTGCACACAGTACTCCAGGTGGGGTCTATGCAGTATTTTTGCTTGTTTTGTTGTTTGGGGTTGTTTAGTTTGGTGGCTTTGTTGGTTGTACTTTTACAACTCTTCTCGATCCTAGGGAGCAGACTCTGAATTGGCTGTCTCTTTAAAATTATTGTCAATTAGTTTAAAATGGGGTGGGGTGCTTGCTGGAGAGGGGAGGAAGGAAGACACTGGCATCTGCTGCCTGTTAAGTCCATTAATTGAAAAGAAAATAGGGCTGGTGCCAGGCCGTACAGCCCTGCTCCTAATTAAGCCTAGGGAAGCAATGGGCTGGTTTTAATTGAGAACAGCATCTCCCTTAATGATGCCAGCAGCTAAAAAACACAAGCAGATTCAAAGCATGAAGCACATGCAAGACAGTAGTGACTCTCTATTTGTAGGGTCAGTCGTTGTGCCGTTCTTGGAAACTTGTAGCCCAGCACAAGACCTGGAGAGATAATTTGGCCTCAAGCAAAGGCAGAGTCATCTATACTTCTTCAGGGCTGAGAGTTGGGTGTTTACAGTACACCTTGGCAGTAATGTCTTTAGTAGTCTGTCCTTTCTGAAACAGTTAAGGAAGAAAGTATTGCCTGGTAACTTTGTTGGCAGGAGGAGATGCTGCCATGCCTTACGCTGCTTGTGGCAGTGTGGTTCCAATTAGCATAGCCTTCATACTTGAAATGCTTTCTGCCCAGGTCACCCATGAGTTCAGGCAGCTGGTGTATGCCCACATTTCAATCCTAGATCCCTTAATTAGCCAGACTTACCATAACAGTATTTTAAGAAGAAATATATAATGTTCTTTATTCTGAAATGCTCAGCCATTAGGAGTTTTGTGCCCAAAAAAATCACCTAAGCCACTTTTAGCCTGGTACCTTAAGGGAATGAGGCATGTGTGATTGTATCATCTCTTTTCATGCTTGTCACTCCTGCTCTAAAAGCTTTTGAATCCACTAGGCAATTTCAGTCAAAATGTGCAGTGAAAATAGGTGGTCATGCAAAGCAAAGAGACACAGATTGATTCCCCACTTGAAGGGAGGGTCAGAGGTAAGCTCAGCTACTTTATTAGACACTAATGAATCCACACAGGACACACTCCTGTGCTTCAGGAGAGCCTCTGAGTAGAGCTCCCACTTTTGTTAGACAAGAGATAATCAAACCCCAAGCTCTGGGAAATCAGTCTTTCTGTGTCCTGCTGCTCACTTGCTTTCTTTGACAGACAAAAGGTTTGCCTGGTCCTTTCTGGGGGAAAAAAATCTCTTCATTTCTCCAGAGCAGGAGTTTCATCCTTTGCCCAGCCATCTGTTCCCCCCCCCCCCCCATCACCTCTATGTCAGTATGGAGGCTTATCTGCCATTTGATCAATCTTCATTGCCTTCCAAGACAGATGCCAGGATCCTTTGCCTAGGCAATGGATGTATTAGTTCTATCCCATGTCTCTTCTAGGGCATGTGAGCCTTTTCTTGTTTTTCACAGAGCCTGGCTCTTTAGCTCCAACTGTAGACAAACACAAGGCTCATGGCTCCAGGAACAGCTGCTTTCACTCCATTTTATCAGCTAAATTGTCCACCCTCAGACCAAACTGCAGACATTTAACCAAAGCCAGGGTTTGGGACACAAAAATGTCTCAGATCCATCTGTTCTCTTGCAGTTGCTGAGCGAGTTAGCTTACTGAATAATGCTTTAACATCTGAGGTGCTTCTGGAATTACAGATTGAAGGAAAATCCATACTTTGAGTGATGGGTGATACTCTGTGTGAAGAGGAAACACAGGCTTCCCAGTCCTGCCCAGGACCAAACTCTGACTAGTGGTGCTGGCTGCTTACACCTCAATGCCTGAAACCATCCTCTGCTCATTAAACCTTTCAACAAGAAGATTTTTTAAGCAGGATTTTGCTTACATCACAGTAGTTTTTAAAATGCACTTTGTAAGGGAGCTGAATTGGATCTACTTCATATGGAAATCAGGAAGAATTCAACAGTGAATTTGCTATCAGTCTGGGATTTTTGCCTAATATTCCTACAGCTTAAAGACAGGACTAGGGGGAATGGAGCAAAGCTGGCGGTGGGGAGGTTCAGACTGGAGGTGAGGAGGAAGTTCTTTAGCATGAGAGTGGTGAGAGCCTGGAATGGGTTTCACCACCCAGGGAGGTGGTTGAGGCCTCGTGCCTGGAGGTGTTTAAGGCCAGGCTGGATGAGGTTGTGGCCAACGTGATGTATGGTAAGGTGTCCCTGCCCATGGCAGGGGGATTGGAACTGGATGATCCTTGTGGTCCCTTCCAACCCTGACTGATTCTATGATTCTAAGACTGGTTTTATTTTGGCTTTAGTCCAGGTCATTTAATAGCCTGCCTCATCTGACTTGCCCTGTTTTTAAACAGCTGCTTTGAGCCTAATTGTGGATTTAGCCATGGCTTGTGTTTTCATGGCAGCAGTCAGTAAGACTTCTGTCACAGTACCTGCTGGATTTTTGTCATCATTGTATTGCTCAAATTGTGTCTTAAACTTTTCTTGCTGTAGAAATCCAACCTGTGGTATATTTCGAGGTGTATTTTCCCACTTTGGCATCCTCCATACAGCAAGCTTCTGCTTTGAAGATGCTCAGATGCAGATGGCAGCAAATTATTGAGGGAACAGTAAATTGGCCAAGAAATATGTCTAAGGGTGGGGGGAATCATATTATTTACAAACTCTGGTTACAACTGGGAAACTGTTTTGGGGGAAGGGAAAGAATTATGTGTGTGGGGCAAAGGGCTAAGATCAAGAAAACTAAATTGGTTTGGTATGAGAAAAATGAAACTTCTGATTGGATTTAATCACTGACTGCCCTTGTGCAGCTCAAAGCTGAAGCTGTCTCTAACTTCAGGCTGTGCTCTGCCAACCAAGGACATTCTCCAGAGCTAAGACCTAGGATGCCTCAAGGTTTCTGTATTTCACAAGGGCCAAGCTGCAACACTTGCTAACCCTTTGACTTCTCCAGTTACATCTCTTGAGATTTTGTGGTTTATGTGGTTGTGCTGTTGCAATTTGTGCTTGGGCAATGACCTCTGAGTGCAGTTCCAGGTCTCGGAGTAATGTCTTTGACCTTAAAGGCAGAGCAGATTGAACTTTATAAACTGACCTGTGCTCATGACTCAATAGTTCTTAACTATTCTGGGACCATGTCTTTGTATCCAGCCTGGGGACTGAGCTGTTGTATTCTTCCTAAAGGCAGTAAGGAGGCAGGCTGTTTGCCATAAAATAAGCCTTGTTTGCATGTGCCATGGGATGGATCTCCCAAATCTGAACTCTCTCAGAGCCTCTCAGTGTGTGTACTAGTCCTGCTTCATGCCAGCCAAGATGGAAGGCTGGCACCTATCCACTGCTGCTTGGGGATTGAGTATAGTGTGGTGCCAGAAGAGATCGCTGCCTTTCTCACAGGCAAGCTGCTACCAGCAGGCATTGATGTATCTGCCCCTGGAAAAGGGGAGCTACAAACTGCCAGCAGAGTGGAGTTTGCAGGAGTCATGAGTGCTGCCACTCACTGACACAATTTACCCTGTGCATGAGAAAATGAAACCAGTGTGCTTGGTTTTTTCCCTTCACAAAATGGAAGGAATCTGGATTGTGACACTTTGGCTTTCTGACCTCTGAGCTAGTGGTTAGACACTGAACCTAAGGTCAGGATATCTAGGAGGTTTCACAAGTTGAGCCCTTGGGCACTCTGTTTTACCCTGTGGCTCTGTTTTCCAGTCATCCTTTGTTTCAGACATTGAAATTATAAGCTCTGAGAGGTGCTGCCTCTCTCACTGTTTAAGTGTGCAATACTCACCTGGACCAGGCACCGTTTGTGGGTCAGCTGCTGCTGCTTGCAGAGTGGCAGTCTGGAGATGACAAATATCTTTTGTTCCCCTTGACTTCAGTGAGATTTTGGTCCACGCCACGTGCCTGAAACTCCCTAGCACTGTTGCTGTTGCTCCATTTCAGGACTTTTCTCTGCTGTGAAATTCTGAGTGAAAGAACAAGTTGGTGGTTTGAAAGCTCATTCTTAAATGAAACTGCCCAAATATATTTTTATCACCAGTATGGAGAACAGGAGTGTTCTAACCAAAGTGGTTGGGAGCTTCTAATGAAATTGCTCTGTCATCAAAAATAAAACAAGAAAAAAGCCCAGGTTTCCATTATGAGTGTGAGTAATTGGTCAAATGTTAAGCAAATCAGAATTCAGCTCATACCTCCAGTAATACTGATGTCTTATTTTCGTTGTTGTTCCCTAAACGTGCACATTTTGAGTCTTCAGAGAGAGAAAACAAGTGTGGCCAACAGCTGGGAAACTTCCATTGTACTGCTTCTTTATATGTCAAAGAGAGTTGAAAGTGGATGAACTAGTGGGCAGCACTGAGGTGTTAGTTGTTTTCCAGCCTAACTGTCAAACTAGTTTCTAATTGAGGCATTCTCCCTCCTGTTTCTGTCCTGCCAACTTGTCTTTGTCTTTAGGGAGGTGAAGGATGCTGCAGCATGCAGGGGAGGTAGCATAGTGCTTTGAGGAGCTTTTAGCTTCCACTGAAACAGAATTTCTATCTTGCATGCATTTGAGGGTGTGATTGGTAGTCTGGAAAATAAACATGGGTAGCAGCTCTTCTGTGCTTGATAAGTTAGATTGCACAACATAGAATCGACTACATTGGAAGAGACCACCAAGATCACCCAGTCCAACCTAGCACCCAGCCCTAGCCAGTCAACCAGACCATGGCACTAAGTGCCTCAGCCAGGCTTTTCCTGAACACCTCCAGGGACAGTGACTCCACCACCTCCCTGGGCAGCCCATTCCAATGCCAGTCACTCTCTGGNGGATCATCCCTTTCAGTTGCTTTCTGTTTAGTTCTGGCTGCCCTGGAGCACTGCTGTCTTTCAAGACAGGCCCTGATTGTGAGTTGAAAATGGGCTGCCTTATAATCAGTGGGTGCACTGCAAGGAGAGCAAGGCAGCACCTTTGTCATCTATTCTCCTTTCTGTTCTTTTGCTTGGGGCAGAACCACACCTCTGCAGCTCAGGCTCTTCCCCCTCCCTTCCCCAGTGAATACACCTGAGCCGTTTGCTCAGGGACTCCCTGTCTGAAATTACTGTTAGCCCATTAGCACAAATGCCAAATCTCCCAGCCCTCCAGTGGGGATTTTTTAATGGAGCCCTCTGAAAGTGAATGCTTTATTTGGGGGCTTTGCTAGACAATAGACTCTCTGGATTCTCCTCCAGGGGACAAGCTTGTCAATCAAATTGTCACAGACAATAATTACCCCCTGCTTTATTCGCTCTGTCTGTCTTCAGAACAGTCAATTAGAGCTATTGATACAGAGGAGCTATTCTCACCAAGTTAGTTTTCAGCCTAATTAAAAGGAACCTGTCAGTGCCTTTCCCGTAACCCTCCAGCTTCTAATGGCTTCTCTTTGTGCACAGCGCAGGAACTGAAACTCAGCCTCAGTCCCGGAGACAGAGGGCTTGGTTGAAGTGTAGTCTTTCATCTCCACATTCTTCTCAGTTCTGGTGAGAGGGTGGGATGGAGGGAGGGAGACAGAATCCTGTCTGCCTGGGTTTGGCCAGTGTCTTTTGAATTCATCCTGTAGAAAGAGGTGAAACCCTCTAAACTTTAGACTTCTTGAAAGCACTCCGATGGTAAATAAGTGTTAATTCTCTCTGAACAGAGAGACCTTTAAACAGACAAGTAAGGGCCCTCTTCAAAGATGAAAAACGCTGCTTTTTCCTGCCAAAGGGGTTTGTTCTGGCTTTTGTTTTTTCCTCCTTAAAATGACTGGAACACACAAAAAGATATGCCAAAAATCTCATCAGCGTGAGGATAGCGCTGAACTAAAGTGTGTTCAGAGAAGTAAACACTTGGACCAGGCTTTCATTGTGCTAAAGGAAAGAAACTGCCATGCTCAACAATTTAAGCCCATCGCAAGTAATTGGCATAAAATAAACTTCGGGGGGGAGGGGGAGGATTCTGCCATGAGTTTACACCTTCTGTGATCCAGTGTGTGAGGTTTCTGAGGAGACAGTGGGCCTTTCAGTATCTGAAAGGGGGCTACAAAAAAGCTGGAGAGGGAATATTTAGGCTCACAGGGAGTGACAGGACTAGGGGGAATGGAGCAAAGCTGGAAAAGGGGAGATTCAGCCTGGAGGTGAGGAGGAAGTTCTTCAGCATAAGAGTGGTGAGAGCCTGGAATGGATTGCCCGGGGAAGTGGTTGAGGCCCCATCCCTGGAGGTGTTTAAGGCCAGACTGGATGAGGCTGTGGCCAGCGTGTTCTATGGCAGGGTGTCCCTGCCCATGGCAGGGGGTTTGGAACTGGCTGATCCTTGTTGTGCTAGTTTGAAGCTAGCTAGAATGTTCTGGTGAGTAGAACTAGATTACAGGCTGTGAAAGGAAAACAAGGGTGATGTCTACTTCACTCATAGGCTTGCTGAAATGTATAAGNCTGTATTACCTTTTACTTTGTATATTTCTGTCTATTTCTGTATATACTGTAACTATCTGCTTGTCTATTGTGCCAGCTGTAAATATAAGCTTCATTCATATTTCCAGAGCTGGCTAAGTCTAGTCTGGGTGATTTCTAAAGGGGAGGGGGGGGGCAGGGAACACTCAAACCATCACACTTGTGGTCCCTTCCAACCCTGACTGATTCTAAGATCTTCAGACCTCTACCTGCAGGACCAGGTTGTGTGTGTTGGGTGGATCTGCTGATAAAACAATTCCTCCTTTTTTTTTTTTTTTAATTAATGATCTTTTTGTTTTCTGTTCTCTTGCATGTGTTCCTGGGATCTTCTTTCCTTCTTCTTTGTTCATCAACTGAAACATGCAGGTAAGAGTGAAACTGGTTTTTTTTTCTTCATAAATTTCCCTTATCAGTATTTCTTTCTTCTTTGCCCTTTTCCCAGTTGTCTGCTATATTGCAAGTGACTTCATAGGAGAGTGTTGCACAGAGAGTGGTATAGTAGTGAGAAGGATAGGGTGTGGTCCCCAGTGCTCCATAAATCCATGTTCCCCAACAATAGGCCATTTCACAAAGAGAGAAGAAAATCCAAACCTAAGTTTCTCACTTAACCCAGAAACAGTATAAAGTGAGGCAACACAAGTCTCTTGCCAGTGAAATTGGTAATTTCTTGCTTTCTGCCCCAGTTGTAATGCGATGCATTGGAAATCCGATCTCTGCATGAAGAAACTCTCTGCTTCCTCTCTGTGAGGCAGACCTCACAAAACAATTTCCAAGTGCAATTCAAAACAGGAGTGGGATTTTAAATGGGAGAAAACCTACTTGTGTCTTGAACCATAGAATCAACCAGGTTGGAAGAGACCTCCAAGATCATCCAGTCCAACCTAGCACCCAGCCCTAGCCAATCAACTAGACCATGGCACTAAGTGCCTCATCCAGGCTTTTCCTGAACACCTCCAGGGACAGTGACTCCACCACCTCCCTGGGCAGCCCATTCCAATGCCAGTCACTCTCTGCCAACAACTTCCTCCTAACATCCAGCCTAGACCTCCCCTGGCACAACTTGAGACTGTGTCCCCTTATTCTGTTGCTGGTTGCCTGGCAGAAGAGACCAACCCCACCTGGCTACAGCCTCCCTTCAGGTAGTTGTAGACAGCAATGAGGTCTGCCCTGAGCCTCCTCTTCTGCAGGCTGCACACCCCCAGCTCCCTCAGCCTCTCTTCACAAGGCTGTGTTCCAGGCCCCTCACCAGCTTCATCACCCTTCCCTGGACACATTCCAGTACCTCAACATCTCTCTTGAATTGAGGAGCCCAGATCTGGACACAGGACTCAAGGTGTGGCCTGACCAGTGTTGAGCACAGGGGCAGAATAACCTCCCTTGTCCTACTGACCATACTGTAGTCAGTATGAGTTGTCTTTGAGCTCTAAATGCTTTCCACACTTGCACAAAGTGTTTGCTGGAATACCTGAGTCTACTGTAATTCAAAACCTGTCCTAAATCCCTTCCCCCAACCCACCTCTAATTACCAAATACAGAAAAGGGTTTAAGAAACAATTCATGGGATCATGAAAAACTTTCCTCCCACCTCTAGACATAAGTGGTGAGCCAAAAGTGTGCAGGAGAGCTAAAAGTGGATCTTTCAGAGAGGAGTTTGAAGTCTGGGCTATCACACCTGAGTTCAGTAGCACAGGATATGTCTTGAGCTGCTCCCATCCTGTGTGTGACCTGAGCTCTGTGCTTTCTCAGAAGGCACTGTCATTTTCTCTGGAGCTCTCTAGTGATGTATCTCCCACACAACTGCTCATACCAGCTCTGAAATTAATTTTCATAGCAATTTGTAGGCAGCTGCTGAAAACTCAGTTTTGTTCTCAACCTTGTGTTTTCTGCATCCTTCCGCCCCTGGATATCTGTGCCTCTGCCTGTGTTACAAAGGCAGAGAAACTTTCTCTGTGCCACTGTTCACTCCCCACTCTTCATTGTGATGGTTTAGGTGTTCCCCCCCCACACACACACTTGTGAAAATCACCCAGACTGGGCTCAGCAGCTCTGGAAATTGAGTGAGGCTTTGTACTTACAGCTTAGCACAATATACGAGCAGATATTTACGATCTATACAGAAATATGCAAGTTAAAAAGTAATACAGAAACACAGCAGCCCTCCCAGAATTCTGAGTCCCCAGGAGGGACTCTCTACCACCCTTCCACCTTCCTCCCACTCCTCTATCTTACTCCAGACTTTGCCTTACGTTCAAGGTAGTTTGGAGGGGCGGCCAGGGGAGTTAGGAAGCAGAAGGATTAGTTAGCAAGTTAGGGAGAGAAGTGCCTGCAGCCAGAGCCCAGAGAGGAATCATAGAATCATAGAATGGTTTAGGTTGGAAGGGACCTCAAGGATCATCCAGCTGCAACCCCCTGCCATAGGCAGGGACACCTCCCACTAGAGCAGGCTGCTCAAGGCCTCATCCAGCCTGGCTTTAAACGCCTCCAGGGAGGAAGCATCCACAACCTCCCTGGGCAACCTGTGCCAGTGTCTTACCACCCTCACTGTAAAGAACTTCCTTCTAATATCCAGTCTAAGGATATCCAGTCTAAGGACTCAGTGTTATCTCTGTTTGTGTTCTTGTTCTTATCCATCTCAGCAAGCCTATGAGTGCAGTAGCCATCACCAGTGCTTCTTTTTCACAGCCTATAATCTAGCTAGGCTCAAACTAGCACAATCCTTTTGTCTAAGCTGGATTGGATCTTCTTTTAAAACTGTTTACTTTCAAACATTTGATGAACACAATACTGCAAAATTATACACTTTGATATTCCTATTGTTTGAGAGGCTGTTTTGCTGCATGAACTGCTAAGCAAATTTCAAGTGGAGTAAAGCAATTTCAAGTAGAAAAGCACTCATGTAAAGTGCATGTTTTAAAAGCTGTGGATGTAATACTGTTTTAAAAATGGAACTGTAACAAAATAGCATCAATATTGCATGTACCACATACACAGCATACGAATGGGGGCTGTGAGATCTAAACTGTGTCTATAAAAGCAGAGTTTGAAAAGACCCAGCTCTGCAAGCTCATGTGCACACGTGCATGTGCAGTCTCAACATGCTTGCACAGGTATGTGTTGACCTTAAGTTGTGTTCATGTGTTCATGTTATCCTTTTAGGAAGAAAAATAATAAGAATAGGTGTGCTGGAGTGGGAGAAAAATCCATCTATTCTGATAGCCCAGGGAGGAGTAAAACGGAGCAAGTGGATGGAATACTTCCCCCTAATAGTTCTCCAGCTTCCCATTGCTTTCAGTTTAGTGACTTCCTAGGCACAACTAAGACATTCAGAGTAAAAATGAAACTTACTAGGCAAATGTGGGACAGAATATGGAGTTTCTGACCTAAGGGTTTAAATACAGTAACATATTACTTTCTTCTCCAAGTTCCCCATTCCTTACAGGTCCCAGCACTGCACTCGCTGTCACCCACTGATGTTAGCTTCCTCCTGAGGGCAAATGAATAATGAGCATCATCTTACAAATTCCTTTGGTGTAGCACTCTTAAGATTCTCTGTTCGTTCTTAAGATTCACACTCTTCACTCTTAAGATTTGACTTCAGTGTGAGTGGTAGTTATCAAATGAAAAAGCAGTTCTCTATCTGGGGAAGAAGGAAGCTTTTCTTTTCTTGCCTGTATCAAAGGCAATACACAGGGCTGGGAAAGGTCATTGCTTTCCTTCTCCATGGTTTCACATGTTGTCTTCCAGTCTTGCCATTAATGACTACTCTTTCTGGGTTTGTTTCTTTAGATAGTGGCCTTCCAGTACCTGGAGGAGACCTACAGGAAGGCTGGGGAGGGACTATTGACAAGGTCTTGTGATGACAGGACAAGGGGTAATGGGGTCAAACTGGCAGAGGGGAGATTTAAACTAGATGTTAGGGAGAAGTTCTTTACAGTGAGGGTGGTGAGACACTGGCACAGGTTGCCCAGGGAGGTTGAGGCTGCTCCCTCCCTGAAGGTGTTCAAGGCCAGGTTGGATGAGGCTTTGAGTGACCTGTTCTAGTGGGAGGTGTCCCTGCCTATGGCAGGGGGTTGGAACTGGATGATCCTTGATGTCACTTCCAATCTAAACCATTCTATGATTCTATACAACGGTTGGAATTTGTGTCTGTGCCAAAGTCTTTATGGCTGCAGGTGGCTTATGTAGCATTAGAAGTAAATATCTTAGGGATATCTACCTGCTTTCCTTTTCAGTGCATAAAGGATATTGTGAGCCCTGGTTTGATCCTCTAGTGCCAGTGAGGTTCTCAGGCCCAGAGCCAGCATAAATAGCTGGCCTTGACTTGCCTTCCAGAAAACCAATAATCAGTTGTCATTGTGAAATGACTTACTTCAGAAACAATTTCTTTTCCTTCAGAGAGAATGTTCACTCTAGGTACAAAATGTGGTATTTTGAAATGTAGTGAAGGCAGGAAACATGCATGTGTTGGAGGAGTGGAGCTGGGTGAGTTTCTGGTATTACAGCAAAACCAGGAAATGAAATCACTGGATTTGCACTTTCCTAAAGGAGGCTTCTCTGACATGCAGCTTACCTGCTGTGTACCAAGTCACAATGGCAAATCGCAGTCTTATATATTAGATTTTTTGGTGTTTCTTTGTTTGTTTGTTTTTAATTCTTCTTGAAAAATGAAAGACCAAGCTTTTCAGTACAGTAGCTGAGGTGTCTTTTTGAAAAGACAATGCTCAGGAAAGGCTTCTTCAGAGAAACAGAAGGTTAAGAGTTATTCAAGTGCAGGAACTATCGTAGGATCATAGAATCAACCAGGTTGGAACAGACCTCCAAGATATCCAGTCCAACCTAGCACCCAGCCCTAGCCAATCAACCAGACCATGGCACTAAGTGCTTCATCCAGTCTTTGCTTGAACACCTATCCAGGGACAGCGACCCCATCACCTTCCTGGGCAGCCCATTCCAATGCCAATTACTCTCTCTGTGAAGAACTTCTTCCTAACATCCAGCCTAGACCTCCCCTGGCACAACTTGAGACTGCAGTGTTACTAGTGGTGCCATCATTCTTCTTACAAAGGATGCATGCATTTATATACACAGAAATTTGGGAAGGTAACACATCTGAAAAGAACAGAGCTCTGGTTTGCTCTTGGTTGATGGCAGGATAAGAATTCATTGCTGGGGCTTGAATGAGATGGGAACTGTCACTTGGGCACCTGCAAGACATGAAAGAGTTCTTGAAATGTTATCTGCCATTTTCAGTGAGCTGTGCCCTTGGGATGTGTCCTTATAGGGGATAAATCCCACCAGGACAGTTTAGCCCTTGCTCTCCTCCTCCTTTTGTGAGTTTGGGAAGTTGGGTCAGATAAGCAAAGCCTTGAGGACTGGGGACTTAGCACCACGTGTCAGGTGTCTTGTGCTGCCCCTCAACGTGCCTGCGTGACCAAATGAGGCACAAAGCTTTGAATGCATTGGCCAGAACGATGGTGCTAGTGCTTATTGGCCAGTTTGATTTTCAGACTGCAGTATTTAAAGGGGGGGGGATTTAGAAACCACCTTTCTGCAATCAGCCTTTCTACACTGAGCCTCTCTGCCTTTCTGCCAGTCGTGGCTGGTTAACCAGGAATCAAGGCGGCCAGGTGCATGCAGCTGGCACTAGCAGCTCAGCAGCATCTCCTTCTCTGCCTGGAGTAGTTTGTATTTTACCCCAGGATCATTATCACGAGTGTGAAAGCATCTTTGTACAGGAGACTTACTCATGGACCAAAAAGTGTTGTGAGACGAAGCTGGTGAAAAGCCTGGAACACAAACCCTATAAGGAGAGGCTGAGGGAGATGGGAGTGTGCAGCCTGCAGAAGAGGAGGCTCAGGGCAGACTTCATTGCTGTCTACAACTACCTGAAGGGAGGCTGTAACCAGGTGGGGTTGGTCTCTTCTGCCAAGCAACCAGCCACAGAACAAGAGGACACAGTCTCAAGCTGTGCTGGGGGAAGTCTAGGCTGGATGTTAGGAGGAAGTTGTTGGCAGAGAGAGTGATTGGCATTGGAATGGGCTGCCCAGGGAGGTGGTGGAGTCACCATCCCTGGGGGGGGGTGTTCAAGAAAAGAGTGGATGAGGCACTTAGTGCCATGGTCTAGATGACTGGATAGGGCTGGGTGCTAGGTTGGACTGGATGATCTTGGAGGTCTCTTCCAACCTGGTTGATTCTATGATTCTATGATACCTATGCTGAAGTGAATGCCAAGACTCTATAAGCATAGATAGAACTTCTCCTGTTTTCGCGTTCCTGTTTTCCAGGTGCTCATTGTTTAAACTGTTTAATTCTGTGCAATCACTTCCTGTTGACAGAAAATCCAAAGAATCTCAGGGGAATTTTCCTGAATTTTTGAATATTAATAATAAAAAGTAATATTCATACAGGAAGTTATATTCCTCATTCATAACTGGTTATTAATTTCCAGTAGAGGATGTTGTCAGCAGTGATTGAGAGGTTTAAATACGTAGCTGTCCTGTTCAGAAGGAACAGTCCCCCTTTATAACTAACTTCTCCATACAGAAATCAAACCAGGTTCTGGTTTTGCCTTACTAGAAATTCAGTGAGACTCTGATAGTTTAATGACCTTGAAATCTTCTCTGTCCTCCTTAGTGAGACTCCAGTAGTTTAATGACCTTGAAATCTTCTCTGTCCTCCTTAGTGAGACTCCAGTAGTTTAATGACCTTGAAATCTTCTCTGTCCTCCTTCTCTTCAGTTCCTGAGCACTCTACTCTGGTGTTTTAACACACTTCACATGGAAAAATATCAAACCAGAGCCAGCTTTTTCTGACTTAGCAATTATTAAGGAACTGCAGATTCGGAGGTATACAGAAATCCCAAGGTCAACAAAATCAAGTCAGATTACAGCAGGATGAAGAAAGTGTGCATGAGGCCTGCAGATTGGAATGAAGTTCAGCATGAAAGAAAGAAAATGTATCAAAGGTGTTATGTCTCATAGGCTTATTTAACTCCTCATTTCTTCTATTAAAGGCAACTATAGCTTTCCCAATCTCAATCAAAGTATCTCACACCATTGAGTCTTAGCCTGTGTTACCTACGGTGACAAAGTAGCACAACATCATCTGTCTTGATGTAAAGCCATATCAAAGATGCTAACATCTCTTTGAACTGAAATACTAGTCTTGTTGATTTAGGCACTAAACTTTGATATAAGTGTGTAATTGTGTGGCTGAGGGCTCACATAAATGTTAATATTCTTGCAGAGATACTTCACAGACTTGCCATAAGAAAATTCAACCAGAAATTGTAGGTTACTAAACCTGAGTGTGCCCAAAAGCTTAGCTGAACTTTGTGTTTATCCTCAAGGGAATTGAGTGTAGTTGGCTTAAGTTTCTGGAATTGATATGGAGAATGAAGCCAAAGTAGATGTCAATTGCAGAAGACCCAGGATTTTCTTTCCATTTATTTCAAAGGCTCAGAGGGCTGGAGCACCTCTGCTATAAGGACAGACTGAAAGAGTTGGGGCTGTCCAGTCTGGAGAAGAGCAGGCTCCCAGGTGACCTTCTTGTGGCTTTCCAGGATCTGACGGGAACCCACAAAAAAGCAGGGGAGGGAATATTTAGGCTATCAGGGAATGACAGGAGTGGGGGGAATGGAGCAATGCTGGAGGTGCAGAGATTGAGACTGGAGGTGAGGAGGAAGTTGTTGAGCATGAGTGTGGTGAGAGCCTAGAATGGGTTGCCCAGGGAGGTGGTTGAGGCCTCATCCCTGGAGGTGTTTAAAGCCAGGCTGGATGAGGCTTTGTGCAGCCTGCTCTAGGGCAGGGTGTCCCTGACCATGACAGGGGGGTTGGAAGTAGATGGTCCTTGTGTTTCCTTCCAACTCTGACTGATTCCATGATTCTATGATATTAATCACTGCTTACATTGCAGCTCTGATGTGGTTGTATCACTAGCAAGTCCTCTTTTGAAAAGTTGCTTAGCAGTTCTGATATTTGCCTTTTTTTGTGTTGCTTGTAGCATTCTGAAAATGTAATCTCTCAGGCTAAGGTGACAGGACAACGGGGCATGGTCTGAAGCTGTACCAGGGAAGATTTAGGTTGGATATTAGGAAACAGTTCCTCACATATGAGTGATTAGGTACTGGAATGGACTGCCCAGGGAGGTGGTGGAGTCACCATCTTGGAGGTCCTCAAGAGAAGATTGGATGTGGCACTTGGTGGCATGGTTTAGCTGATGTCGTAATGTTAGGTTATAGGATGGACTTGATGATCTCAGAGGTCTTTTCCAGCCTCAGTGATTCTGTGATTCTCTGCAGAGAATATTCCTGCTCCAAGTTGACATGTGTGGAGGGATGACCAGCATGCTTCTACAGCTTGGGCTCAAGTCAGTGGTGGAAGGGAATGGGCATTCTGGTAGGAAGGCAGGAGGACAGTTTTTGCAGTTCAGCCAGCTAATACACACTCCTCACGTCCAACAGAAGATGGGTTGTAATAGGTATTTGAAAAGTGCAAGCATGTCAGTAACTAGTCATAAAATCACAGAATGGACCTCTGAACATCCAACTCCCAATCTCCAGCTCCTCTGCTAAAGCAAGTTTACCTAAATCAGGTTGCACAGGAACAGGTCCAGACAGATTTTGGAAGTCTCTAGAGAAGGAGAGGCCACAGGCTCTCTCGATAGCCTGCTCCAGTGCTCTGGCACCCTCAAAGTAAGAAGTTTCTCCTGAAATTCAAGTGAGATTTCCTGTGTTCTTGTTTGTACCCACTGCCCCTTGTGCTATCACTGGCCACCACTGTGAAGAGTCTAGCCTCATCTTCGTGACCTCCACCCTTTAGATATTGATAAGATCCCTTCTCAGTCTGCTTTTCTTGGGTCTAATCAGTCCCAGGTCTCTTGGCCTTTCCTCATGAGAGGAATAATCTGATCATCTTCATTGCTCTTCGCTGGACTCTCCAGTAGATCCCTGTCCCTCTTGAAGTGGGAAACCCAAAACTGGACACAATACTACAGGTGTGGCCTCACCAGGGCAGAGTAGAAGGGGAGGAGAACCTCCCTCACCCTGCTGGTCATTACAGTTATTGAACCCTAGCACACACTCAAGTGGAAATGCAGCTTACACCATGCCTTAGAAGAAATATTGTCCTTTGAATCATGAATTACACAGTGATAGTGACCTCTTAGTAGGTTTTGGTTCATAGCCTTGCACTCAAAAAAGGAACATTACTGAAAAAAACTGAATTGCCTTTTATTTAAATGAAAGTTCAGATAATTTATTGGCAGAGTTACTCTTGCTTTTCTTGGTTTCTAGTGGCATTGTTGCAAACAGATACAGAACTATGGTTTTGATCACAGTGAGATTAGAACAGGTAAACAGGCTTCATGCTGTGGTATCACCTCTCTGTTTTCTGTTCCCTGCTTTTATGCTGGCATTTAACTTGGCTGCAAACTGCAGAAATAAAAGAATGCTCAGGAGGAAAAAGCACAGGGGCTTGTAAAGCTTGTGATGATACATGGGAAAGGGAGGAAGAAACTGTGTATTGAAAAGCTGCCTTAAAAACAGAGCAGACTCTCCTACTGAGCTTGTTTCTCTGAAGACCCAAGTGGCTCAGCGTGATTCCAGAGACACTACTCCAGAGACACTGGTGAGTGGCCTTTCCTATGCAGCATTTTGATGCCAATTTCTGATTCTTTTATCCTGGTGATGGATGTTGTGGTAGGAGAGAGAAAGGCTGCAAGGACCCCGTAGGTGTCAGTACTATCTAACAGATAACATGGTGGATAAATGGGCTGTGCCTTGGAACGATGTTATTTTCCCTGTTGTGTTACATGATGACACAAGTGCTTTATTAGGCTGCAGAAAAACCTCATCATAGTTACTGCTATGAGCCCAGTCACCTTTTCAAGGTTCTTCAGTAACTCTGGGCTCTGCAAAAAGCAGCACTTACATCCCTCTTGCTGGGAGACCTGAAGGTGTCCACCGGTCATACAAAGGGGAGAGCCTCTTGCCTTTTGAAAGTGAGGCTGCTTTGTTTCCACAAACCTCAGTGTACAAAACTTTGAACCTAGAGTAGGGCCAAGTGAAGAAAAGCTGTCAAGCTACAGGCTAGCAACGTTGGTCTTTCACTGGCCCCCTCTGCCGTCACCCTGCTGCTTTTCTGAGGAAGTAAGGTCACGCAGAGCTTGCGACACTCGACCACAGCATGTTTTCATACTCCAGGGATCCAGCTGAAGACAACTTTCTCTTCCTTTTTGGAAGATACAGGACACCCAGATGTCACAGTTGGTCCATTTATAGGCATTTACTTAGACTAGTGGGCAACCTGAATGCCAGCTTAAGCCTGAGTGAAGCTGAGCCTGGATGGTGAAGTTTTGCCTTGGGTTAACACGCTGTGTCTCAGTTCTTAAAGATACTCTGCTGAATTAAAAATAGCTGGGAATATGATTTCCCCTCTTACTTCCTTGCCATTTTTGTCTAGACTCTTTTTTTTTAATACATTAATGGTTGGAGAGACTGAAGTTGGCCTTAAATCTGAAGAGAGAGAAGATTTTAACAGGCACAAAAATGAAAACTCTTCCGACTTGCCACAATGAACAGGCCACAGACAATGGTTTGCATTTATGTGTCTCACAGAACTCTGCAATGTAATTTTTTCCCTCATCCTGTGGGTTTTGTGGCCGTGAAGATAATTACTGAGATTGGGAAGTGCTTGGCAATACACTGGCTAAAACAAAGCATTCACATGTTTCTGAAGTATCCTACATCCTTCTAGAATCCATTTTTGAAGTTGCTATTTCCCAGGCAAAACTGTGGCAAAACTGTTTTGATATTTAGAAAACCCAAACACAACAAACTCAAACAATTCCAGCAACCAAATTCAGAAATGTATTTATGGCTTCCCCTTCCAAATCTCAATGGGTGGCAGTGTCATATTGGCAACAGGCTAAAAACCAATTCAGCTGGATTCCCAAGCAAAGTTAGGATACCAAAATGTACACTCTGCTAATACCAACACACATCCTCCTGCACTAGGAGCAGATGGCCAAAGGGATCCATCTCTTGTCAAAGAAAAGGAATGGAACAACAACCCGGAATGGAAAGGTTCTTACTAGATGCATTGGGAGTTCATGTGTCCAGAGATGTGCTAGTTTGAGCCTAGCTAGAATATTTTGGTGAGAAGAATTAGATTGTAGGCTGTGAAAAGGAAACAATGGTGATAGCTACTGCACTGATAGGCTTGCTGAGATGTATGAAAGCAAGAACATTAATATAGATAAGGGAGTTGCTCTTGGGCTCTGGGCTGCATGCACTTCTCTCTTTAACTTGCTTCCTAACTAATCCTTCTGCTTCATAACCTCCCTTACTGATTCTCCAAACTCACCTTGAGCGTAAGGCAAAGTCTACGATAAGGTAGAGGGGTGGGAAGAGGGTAGAAGGGTGGGTGTGAGCCCCTCCTGGGGACCCTGGTTTCTAGGAGGGCTGTTGTGTTTCTGTATTACTTTTTAACCTGTATATTTGTCTATAGCTGTAGATACTGGAAATATCTGTATATTGTGCTAAGCTGTCAATATAAAGCTTCATTCTAATTTCCAGTGGCTGAGTCTAGTCTGGGTGATTTTCCAAAGTGTAGGGGGGCAGGGAACACCCAAACCATCACAAGAGAGAACAAATGAGCAGTGTAAGCCATCAGAGTAAAACAGTGGGCTCAGCATCTTACCCTTTTTTTGCCAGGATAACTCCCTTGACACCAGCTGAAATAAACTATACTAACTCATAGAAAATCACATCCATTACTTACAATTCTCAAAGGCTTAAATTATTCTGAGATTGCATTTCTAGCCATTCTCTTCTTCCCCTGGAGAGTGTATCTGAGCAGATGCCAAACAAGTCAGAAGATGAAAGGCAGTTCTGCCCCTGATATATTATAAGGGTGGAGAGCTGTCAAAAGGTTCCAGAGCTGCCATGCCAAGTACTGCCCCCTCTCAACATTTGTGTACAGATCTGATTTTACCAACATACACCTTCTTAATCGTTCCATTTTCCAGTTCCCTGTAAAATTGCTTTTTTTCTTTTCCTATTATAGACATCTTTAACAGCAAACTAGTACCAAGAGTCACTACTGCAAATTTCCCAGGCTCTCACAGTAAAAATTCGACAGGAATGTGACCCAGTTTGTCTTGCTCCAACACCAGAGGCATATTTCTCTCCTTTTCCTGCTACTACTGTATAGTCTTTTATGGGTATTTTCCTGCCCAGGGGTGTTGCCTCATCTTTCTAACCTAATGTAAGTATTGTAGTGTAGAAAGAATATAAACTGGCAAATATTTATGGGTTTAAGGATGGTGAAATGAATCTTACTATAGTTCTTAGAAGTGGCTGGCAGTGCAGTGAAGTCTTTACTGTCAATTTTACAATGGCTGGATCTATAGATGAAGACCAAGAATACTAAAACTTAGTAAAACCACCCATTGAGTTACCTTGTTGAATTGTACTGTATTACTGTTCTCTAAAGACTGATAATTGCAAGTTTCTCAAGGTGAAAGAAGTAAAAATGCAGTATGGGTGCTGCTGAAATCTCTTTTGTTCACATAATGATTTACTGGTAGAACTGACCAACATTAACATTAATTGTTGAACTTTCCCAGTTAATTTTTTTCTGAAGAGTAGCTTGGCTAGTAAAAAATGCAGGGGATGTTGAGTTGTTTGTTTTATTTTAAGTCTCAGGGAAAGTTGGAATTTGCAGCACTGACTGTAGGTCCTGTTTTGCAAAGGGGTTATTGCACCTGTTTGAATGTGGGTGCAGAAGCCTTTGCTTGAGCTTAACAGACCTGTAGTTTTCTTGTGGTCTTTCACTGAACCTTTGACCTTCCTGATAAGGTCACATAGTTTCTTGTGTAGGGCCAGTTCAGTTCTTCAAGAGAATTCCTGACTTAAGCCTATTACAGAAATGACCTAACCGAGTATAAGCCTCATCCATTTCAGCAGTTACCTGCTGGAGGAGGGTAATAACAAAGGCAGTTCATGGAATATTTATCTGGGGCTTTGTTGCAAAGACTAAGCCCCATTGAAGCATCTGCAACAGAATTGTATCTAATTCAGATCGGTTTTAGGAAGACTGCTGACATGCCTGCTGGCAGAAGAAAATCCTCTCTAAGGCTCTAAATCAGTATGTCCCAAAATGTCTCCAAGAATACAAAAGAGTGTGTTACCATCAAAACCTGGTGGCAGGTACTGCGAGGCATCCTCCTTTGGTTGCAGTGTAAGGTTGCTGCTGGGAATTAGCCATAGCTGCTAAAGCTAAGTACAGAGCAACAATGTAATTTCATATTGCATGATCTGCTTTGGCATTGGAAATAGGAGTCATGAGGCATCAGCACTTCAGAATCTGTACTGCCATTGGCAGAGGACAGAAACCGGTGACTGGTTGCATGTGTAGTAAGGAAATGCAGAATTCATAGAATGATAGAAATGGCCAGGTTGGAAGAGACCTCCAAGATCACCCAGTCCAACCTAGCACCCAGCCCTAGCCAGTCAACCAGACCATGGCACTAAGTGCCTCATCCAGGCTTTTCTTCAACACCTCCAGGGACGGTGACTCCACCACCTCCTTGAGCAGCCCATTCCAATGCCAATCAGTCCCTCTGAAAACAGCTTCCTCCTAACATCCAGCCTAGACCTCCCCTGGCACAACTTGAGACTGTGTCCCCTTGTTGTGTTGCTGATTGCCTGGGAGAAGAGACCAACCCCACCTGGCTACAGCCTCCCTTCAGGTAGTTGTAGACAGCAATGAGGTCTGCCCTGAGCCTCCTCTTCTGCAGCCTGCACACCCCCAGCTCCCTCAGCCTCACCTCATAGGGTTTGTGTTCCAGGCCCCTCATCAGCTTTGTCGCCCTTCTCTGGACATTTCCATTAAGGGGTTCAAAAGCCTCTGAGGCAGGAGTAGTATACTTGAGAGAAAGCATTTCACTTTGGGCATTAGGCTTAGCTTTAAACTGACACAGGTCACAATTTCCTTGCCCACCCCTCAAACTGGAGCGTTAGGCTGTGTCACCTGTGCATCCTGCTCTAAAAAGCCAGTGAGGAAATGCTTTGAACGGAGCAAATGTTGTGAGACAACACAAAGAAATGCTGCTGTGATGAGTTTACAAGTAAACACCATCTCTTGATGACAAAACCCTTCTTACCAGGCCCAGCAGTGTCCCTAGGTGTTCTCCCTCAAAATAGCTATAGTGCAGTGACTGGTGCCACTCTGCAAGTGAGAAGATTAGAAACCACTATTTATTCACACCTTGTCACAGACTCTAACCTAGGCTTTGATCAGTCGAGTTTGTTTGACTGCACTGGCCACCTGCCAGCCTTTTAATGCCATGTGTGACTTCAGTGTAGTGTGCTCTGACCTGCACCACCTGTAGTGGGGTCTGACCGGCAGTCCCACACCAATGTGGACAGCCACTAGTGTATCATGGAGTCATAGAATGCACTGGTTGGAAGGGACCTCTAGAGGTTATCTAGTCCAGCCTCCCTGCAGGAACTGGGGACATCCCCAACCAGATCAGCTGGCACCACCAAGACTGACACTGTTTGTCTCCAGAGATGGGACCTCCATCAGTTCCCTGGACAACCTCTTCAAGTTCTTCCACCCTGACAGAATCATAGAATCAGCCAGGCTCTATTGTAGCTGCATGGGATTGTAAGCCTTTCAGTTTGCAGTACTTTCAGTTACTCTGAACAGTTGCCATGGCTGTGAGATGTACTTCTGTATGCAAGAAGGATCTTTGGGGCTTTTTCCCATCAATTTCATATTCATTGCTGGGGCCAAAAAGATTAACAAACTGGGGCTTGAAAATAGGGCAGTACTTCTTCTGTGCCCATCCTGAGTGAGTTGGCAACCTTTTATTTATGAACGAGTCCAGAGGAGGACCATGAGACTGATCAGAGGGCTGGAGCACCTCTGCTATGAGGATAGGCTACAAGAGTTGGGGCTCTTCAGCCCAGAGAAGAGAAGGCTTTGAGGAGACCTTAGAGTGGCCTTCCAGTATCTGAAGGGGGCCTACAGGAAGGCTGCAGAGGAGCTATTGACAAGGTCTTGTAATGACAGGACAAGAGGGAATGAGTTTAAACTGGCAGAGGGGAGATTCAAACTAGATGTTAGGAAAGGGTTCTTTGCAGTGAGGGTGGTGAGACACTGGCACATGTTGCCCAGGGAAGCTATGGCTGCTCCCTCCCTGGAGGTGTTCAAGGCCATGTTGGATGAGGCCTTCAACAACCTATTCTAGTGGGAGGTGTCCCTGCCTATGGCAGGGGGTTGGAGCTGGATGATCCGTGAGGTCCCTTCCAACCTAAAGCATTCTATGATTCTCTACGTGGATGGAGGGAAAAGATCATGGAATTGCTTCCTTGGGTTTTTTTTTAATATCACAATGGCTCAATAGCCTCATCTCAGCAACCACTTCTGAGATGGGCTTTTTGCCAGCTTTGCAGCCTTGTCAACTGCATCAATCACACAGCTCATCTCAGGTCACAGCAGTCAGCAGCTCAGCCAGCATGAAAATCAAGAACTTTCCTCGATGAGCACATTCACCTTTTTGAAGAACAGATGGCAGGACTAATCCAGCATTCATTGGTAGCAGTCACTGTGCAGTGTCACCTTAGCAGGCTTTGTGCAGCTCTGATGTCTGCCTTGGTGGATTGCTTTCTCCCACCCCTGCAGCACCAGTAGTTACCATCGTCCCTGGTGGGCCTGCTCCAGTCTACATGAGAAATTAAGCTCAGAGGTGCTTAGCAGTGGAAAATAGAAAATGACAATTAGGAACTCAGTGTATAACTTCATTTGCATGGGTTTCAGAGGTATAGCATCAATTAACAAGTGCTTTTTAATCAAGCAGATCCTGGAGCTTTTTTCCCTCTTCTCCCTGCCTCTGTGACATGTGACTAAAGCCAAGCAGTGCTTAGAGGCAATGGATAAGCAGCATTGTAGTCTGGTGAGAGGGACAGTGGTGTATTGGTCTGCTTATAAACTGCACAACTTAGTAAAGTTTCAGTGTGTGCTAGTTTGAAGGTAGCTAGAATGTTTTGGTGAGAAGAATTAGATTACAGGCTGTGAAAGGAAAACAATGGTGATGTCTGCTTCCCTATAGGCTCGCTGAGATGGATAAGAATAAAAAGCAGAACATAGATAAAGTCACTTCTGCCGCTGGCAAGCTCTGAACTGCATCTCTCTCTCCTAACCACACCCTCCATTTCCTTGGCTAATCCACTTTGCTTCCTAACCCCCTGGCCAAACCTCCATTCGTCCTTGGGACTGGGGTAAGGTTGAGAGGGGTAGGGGGAAGGTGAAGGGGTGGTTGAGAGCCCCTCCTGGGGACTCAGGTTTCTGGGAGGGCTGTTGTGTTTCTGTATTACCTTTTACCTTGTATATTTCTGTCTATATCTGTATATACTGTAAATATCTGCTTGTACACTGTGCCAGCTGTAAATATAAGCTTCATTCATATTTCCAGAGCTGGCTGAGTCTAGTCTGGGTGATTGCTAAAGTGTGGGGGCGCTGGGAACACCCAAACCACCACACAGTGTTAATGATGTTGGTAATAATGTCTGTAAGGAAGCAAAATACATAGTGTGAAGAGTCCCATTCTAGAGCTGTAGCTTTAGGTGATGGAGAGGGGCCCAAAACTGTTCTTGTAGTGGACTCAGCACACCTGCTGATCTTGGAAACTAAACTGCCTTGGGCTGGTGCAGTACAGGGCTGAGACTGCTTGGCAATCTCAGTGTAGGCAAAAAGCAAAGATTCCAGACTGAAGAGCTGTTGCATGTTTGATGAACTTGCAAACCCAGATGAATGAAATCACATGAGGGAAAGTAAGTAATTCAACCCTCTAAGTACTACTGAGCTGTGAGTTGTGCAAAAGGAGTTATCTCAAAGTCCTGTTGTTTGAGAATGTGTTTAGTAATTTACCCTTTGTCAGCTGGTACTTAATGTTACTACCTAGGAAGGATGATTGAAGTTGCTGCGTAATCCTGCAGTTTCTGGATGGTATTCCTGCAATTGCACTTGAGTGCACTGGCAGGTTCTCTGCAGAACCAGCCTCCAATGTAAAGCAACAGTAAAAACAGACCACAGGCAGGTGAAGAAAGAAAAGAGCTGAAGAGTCCAAGCGAGTGTGCATTGCACATAGCAGGTCAGTGAAGGCTTTGGGAATATCAGATCTTCTGACCTCAGCTTCCAGGAAGGTAATAAACCATTAGAGTTTGCTGTTAGAGCTGCTGACTGGCTGTTAAGACTTGAATCATGCATCTTAGTTTCAAGTTCAGCAGGCAGATAGCTGGCTTTTTTTACAGCTTTTGAAGCAGAGGAGGCTGCTGGAACAAGCAGTTATTTGCTTAAGGTGACAGACAAGCCTGGGTCCTGGAGGACAGTACTAGCTGAAAACTGGCAACTGCAGACCTGTTCATGTTATGTAAAGGCATCTGCCTGGAGTGATGATACCAGGAAAAACTGTGTGAGCGTTTGGAACAGTGCCTGTCCTCTCTGCCAACCCATCTCTCCATCATACTGCTGCTCTGGTATCTTGTGGCTGTTCCAAAGAGGAACACTGACTGGGAGTCTTGAAACTTGACTACGTGAAACGATGAAGGCAGTCGCATCCTTTGTTCTTCTAGTGGTTAGAAATGTTCAATAAGGAGAGGATTGCAGGTTTTTCACCCACATCTACTTATGCAGAAGTTCAGCATGGTCTCTAGTTCTCTTTGGCCAGTAACACTTTAGGTTTCTGCAACAGCTTTTCTCTTTACACTGTGTTTTCTCTCCAGATTGGGTGAAATGTGGAATATGCTGCAGCAGCACAGGTGATACCATATGCAGGGGAAAATACTGAGTTTCTGCTGGCTTTGCAGTCTGGTTAGTGTGATGGTTTGGGTGTTCCCTGCCACCCCCCACCCCCCCACTTTTAGAAATTACCCAGACTACACTCAGTCAGTAGAGCATGGGACTCTTAATCCCAGGGTCGTGGGTTCGAGCCCCACGTTGGGCGCCAAAATAAAAGATGTGATGGTTTGGGTATTCCCTGCCCCCCCTCCACTTTTAGAAATCACCCAGGCTAGACTCAGTCAGCTCTGGAAATTTGAATGAAGCTTATATTTACAGCTGGCACAATTTACAAGCAGATAGTTACAGTATATACAGTTATAGACAGAAATAGACAAGGGAAAAAAGGTAATACAAACACAATTCCCCTCCCAGAAACCTGAGTCCCCAGGAGGGGCTCTCAACCACCCCTCACCTTCCCCCTACCCCTCTCAACCTTACCCCAATCCCAAGGAAGAATGGAGGTTCGGCCAAGAGGGTTAAAAAGCAAGGTGAAGCAGCCAAGCAAAGGAGGGTGAGGTTAGAAAGCAAGATGGAGTCCAGCCAGCAGCCTCAGCTTCTCCCCAGCAGGCAAAGCTCCCAGCGAAGAGAAGAAGCAAGTGACAGTAATCTTTGTTTTGCCTTTCTTCTTTACACATCCCAGCAAGACTGTGAGGGAAGTAGACCTCACCATTGTTTTCATTTTACAGCCTATCATCTAGTTCTTCTCACCAAAACATTCTAGCTAGGCTCAAACTAGCACAGTTAGATAATTCACCTTACCTTTCGGTAAGGTCTGATTCAGAGATAAGAACTACTCAATTTTTTTTTCCCCAGAGGTTTTTGTTTGTTTTTTCCTAGGAAACCATCTAACCTTTTTCTTGTGTAGCTTTCTTAAAGTTGTCACAGAGTGCTGCAGCTGCTCTTATGCTTTTCTGTTTCTCTCTACCCAAATACACTGCTCTGGTGCTCTGTGAAACTACCTAAGAATGGTTAAAAATCAAAAATCTAACAGAGCTAACTTTAACTAGCTCTGTACTTCAAGTGCATTTCCCTTCCTTCCTTTTCTGTCCCATCTGTCTGTCTTTGCCCACTGTTTAGTCCTTTCCTTTTTTGATTGTCAGGTAGTAAATTCACCATGAAGAGCATCTGGGAAGTATAGAATATGCCTCTCTTTGTAAGGTAGTGATCTCTGTTAGGGAGGAGAAGACAAGTCAGCCTCCTCTTCACCATCTTCCAGCATTCTTCAGGCAGCTGTCAGTCATGGTGAGCAGTGAGGTGGAACTGATGGTAATTATGCATGCTTAAACTACGGCACCTTCTCCTGAAAAAGCTGATGTGCTTAAGGAAGTTATGTGCATTGTACCAAGGCTCTCGACAAAATAGTTACCTTCCTGCTTGTTAGAAAGATGCTTGTTTCTAAATAAACACTGTAGGCTGCTGGCCCTTGCTCTGTGCATCCTACTCCTACCCTGGCATTGGATCTTTAGGTGTATGCAGGCAGGGGAAGTAATCGGTGTTGTGCGGCAGATACACAGTATGAGCTCTTCAGACCTGTGTGAGCTGCTTTTGAAGTAGTGCCTCTTGCTGTAAGGCTTTGTGAAAGTAAGAACTAAAATACAAGGAGATGTGCATGTGGTTTGGATTGCAAATGATGTGGCTGTAGCTCTGAAGTCCTTGAAGCAATCTGCTAGAACAAAATTAAGGAGCTAGGGGAGGTTTATAAAGTCTTGCTTTTGATGCAGTGCCACTTCAAGTTGCCTTACGAGATGGCATTCAGTACTTTGTTGGTGGCATTCAGTACGTTGTTGGTGGCTGTAGCCATGTAGTAAGCCCATGAAGGACAGAAAGCATACATTTTTAGTAAACATGTGCTTTCCCAAGTGCCATTTATATGGGATGCTGCGTAAAACACTTCGATTTGTCTTAATTTCACCTGATTTTATTGGATTGTGAAGAGCTGTTAGTTCCTCATTTAGACTGCCACACAGCATTTAAATTCATTAATTGACAATTATCTAACAAGCAACAGGAACAGATCTCTTGCTGGGCTGAAGCCTGAAAAGCCCATTTGAGCCTTTACAAATGCTAGCACATTTAATGAGCTAACAATGAATTTAAGTTTCTGCATTTTCAGTGGGAACTCGTCCTAATTGATGGCCAATTGCATTTTTCTCTTCAATCCAGGAGAGGTAATGAGGTGGGGACAGTGTTTGGAGCATTCCGCAGAGAGCCCTTCTCTGGAAGCTGCTCCATCATGAGGCTGGACTGAAGGATGCCTTTCTTTTCAAAGGATTAGCAGCTGAAATACATTGATTAGAATATAGAATATAGAATCAACCAGGTTGGAAGAGACCTCCAAGATCATCCAGTCCAACCTAGCACCCAGCCCTAGCCAGTCAACCAGACCATGGCACTAAGTGCCTCATCCAATCTTTTCCTGAACACCCCCAAGGATGGTGACTCCACCACCTCCCTGGGCAGCCCATTCCAATGCCAATCACTCTCTCTGGCAAGAACTTCCTCCTAACATCCAGCCTAGATTTTCCCCAGCACAACTTGAGACTGTGTCCCCTTGTTGTGTTGCTGGTTGCCTGGCAGAAGAGACCAACCCCACCTGGCTACAACCTCCCTTCAGGTAATTGTAGACAGCAATGAGGTCTGCCCTGAAAAATTAGAGTTCCTCTAATTTTATTTGTTAATAAATTGGGAGTTATACAGCAAAATACTACATTTCAAAGTCAACTTGAATCCATTCACTGACTGAAAACCCCCTAAAAGTGCTTGCTGCTAGCGTGGGGAACTAGAAGTATGGTTGTAAGTAGCATTGGACAAGGCAGCACAGCAGTCTGATTCAGTGCTTGCCCAGATATTCTCATCTGGAAGTAGGCTTGGTGTCTTGACAGCAGTGCTTCCTTTGCCATAGCTGAATCTTATGCCTCGTCTATTTGATTTTGATACTTCCATGATACAGAAGTTCTGTGCTTTTGGTTTGTCCCTACCTGTTTCTGAACATTGAGTACTAATTACATCACATGGAGGCTGAAGATCATAGAATGCTTTAGGTTGGAAGGGATCTCAAGGATCATCCAGTTCTAATTCCCTGCCGTAGGCAGGGACACCTCCCACTAGAACAGGCTGCTCAAGACCTCATCCAACCTGGCCTTGAACACCTGCAGGGTGAGGGCTCCCTGGGCAGCCTGTGCCACTGTCTCACCACCCTCACTGGAAAGAACCCTTTTCTAACATCTAGTTTGAACCTCCCTTCTTCCAGTTTAAACCCATTACCCCTCATCCTGTCATTACAAGATCTTGTCAATAGTTCCTTTGCAGCCTTCCTGTAGACCCCCTTCAGTTACTAGAAAGCTACTCTAAGGTCTCCTCAAAGCCTTCTCTTCTCTGGACTGCAGAGCCCCAGTTCTTGTAGCCTGTCCTCATAGTAGAGGTGCTGCAGCCCTCTGAGCATCTTCGTGGCCTCCTCTGGACTGACTCAAGCAGTTCTATATCCTTCTTGTGTTGGGGGCTCCAGAATCAGACCAGCCAGCACTGGTGTGTCTGAGATATGGACCTCTAGTTAAAGACAAAATTGGTTCATGTGGTTTATTTTAAAGGATCCTTTTCTAACTTTCCAAATTCCAATTCTGAGTCCTGGGAGTCAATACTTAGGTTCATGTAAGAATTGCTCTGAAACCTACACGAGAAGTGCCTTTTCAGGGAAAACCCCACCATACTGACAAAGTGCTCTTGCTATGGAATCAGCTGTACTGGCAAAGCTGTTCTTTGTACTGTTTTAGTAACACTTCTCCCTGGAGTGCGCACACATGAAATGAGCTTTCCAACCAAAAGCATTTGCTGCCAGTATAAACATGTCTGCACAGAGGGGCTTCTGCTGGCACAGCACTGTCCTGCAGAGACCCATCTCTTCTCACCCTTCACACAGAGGCTGTGCCAGCCAGAGCTTATGGCATGTCCATGGCCTTATTTTAGCCAAGCTTGTTTATTCATCCACTTTTGTTTAAGTCCTTGTGGTGTTCAGTATAGTGTGGCACACTGCTGTTCATGAACCCCTGCCTCTCAATGTCAGCCTGTCTATTAATCCTCGCTAAACCTATTAAACTCTGCCTCTTAATATACTTCCCACCTGCTGCAGTACATGTTGTGAAGGCTGATGCAAGGCTATATAGCTTGGTAGATGGAATTTTCACAAGTGACTTAGGCTCTGGAGAGTCTTACCTTGTGCAGCTCTTAGCCTTCTTCAAGGTCACTGGTCTTATGTGTATATTGACTGATCACTGGGTGGATAATCCTCATTACACTGTTTGCAGAGTGAGCCAAATCATCACTGATAGGAATCAGCACATACATTTCAGTGTAACAAGCTCATTTGCACTGCAGTGAGGATTTGGCACTTTGTGACTGGGCTCATCAGAGAAAATGTTGGTGTGGAGTATTTGAAAACCCCTCAGCTCTGTTCAGAGAATCTGTCATACTGCCCCATTTTAGAAACAGCAGCCTCAGATGGCTTCCCCTCTTAAAGCAGAAGTGTGTGTCATATGATGCCTGCAGTACAAGATAGAGAGAACAACCACAGCACTGCTTGTAATCTGTTAGGGAGAGTTTCTTGCTTTTCAGTCCACCCAGAAGCAGGGGCCAGAGGAGTGCCTTTACTGTGTGTTCTGACAGCGAACGTACAGGTTGCACGCAGGTTCCCACTTCTACCTCATCAACAGCACTGTATAAATGCTCCCAATTCTGTCAAAGTAGTTATGGATCTCTTCACTTTTTGTTAGTCTTGTTGTGTGTGCAAGAAATGTTACAAATGGCATTACTTTCAGAAGGCTGTGCTATTGTTCAGTCTCTGATGAATACTTAAGCATCAGGTCTGTAAGCCAATTCGGTGCCTTTCTAAGAAGCAGGATTTCTTCTGTGCAGCAAACAGCATTGTCAGTCCATCCAGAGAAAGCTGTGCTGTTCTGTGCCAATACAGAGGCATTCTCTCTGATCTGGGTATTGCATTTTTCATTTGTGTGGAGAAATATGCTGTGCTGGGGTTTCTGCAAGTGTGTCTTGCCAGTGTCATGGCAAGTTTGTCAAAACCATAGTGCTGAGGAAGTAGAGAAGTCCAATCTGGGATTCACCTAGGACTTGTCAGTCACTGGTCCATTATATCGGTGTCAGGCAGCAGGAGGGCGGCGAGACAAACGGCTTGGTTTCTTACATGGACTGGGCTGTTAGCTGAAGTAAATCCTAAGGTTAAGTTTTGAGCACTGTTTCTGTTCCTCTGTGCTCCCCAACTTTGGAACAGACCCATCAGTGTTTAATTAGAAGAGCTACTACTGCCTTTAATTCCACACCAGATTCAGCTCAAGGCCACTGTCACTTGCCAGGGCATGAAATCAAAAGTCTGACTCCATGTGAAGGAGGGAAGATCAGAGGTGGTGGTCAGATGTTGGCTGAAGTTGGCTCTCTGGCTTTCAGAATTAAGTGGATCTGCCATCCGTGTAACAACTCAAAGGACTTCATGCCTCAGAGAAAGGCCTTTTCCTTCAAAGATTTCTAATGCTTCAAGAAATAAGTCTTTTTCGCATATAATGGAGCTTTTGCCCTTGAAGGATCTGCTGCCTTTGTGCTCAAGCCCTCCCAGACTCCCTCCATTGAAACTGAAGTGATCCTGATGGGAGGAGAAATCTTCAAAACCTGCAGCTTTCATTCCCTGCCCTACCCCTGATCTGCCACGTCTTTCAGCAAGTCACTTTACATCCTTAAGCTGATGTTTTCTTTCCCAGCCTCTTCCTATTTTATCTATTTAGGAATTAAGACTGAAAATAATCTCTTCAGATGTAGGCTCAGGCAGTCAGACACTAAATATTTAGTAGAGAGAAGTCTATAAAACACCTGCTTCAGATGTACACATATCTGTGGGCTGCCAAATGCTTTCCAGTTCCCTGAGAAACAAAACCCAAAACTGGGGCCATCACTGTGCTTTTAGGTCCTTGAGCAAGCAGAGTTTTGTCCAGTAAAACAGGTCAGTGTGAACTGGGACTGTGCCCCTACTACAGAGGAGGGCAGAACAAAGGAAAAAGCCTGATCTCAGCCATGGAGAGAGGTTTGTCCCTGCCCCCATCAGGGACCAATGGGACAGGCATTATGTATTCTGTTTGTGGCAGGGTTTGTGTCTGTCTTGGTGCTGTCCTGCTACAAATAAATATTAATAGGTGTAGATAAAGGTAACTCAGTATTTTTGTAATGCTGAGCTTATATCTGCCTTTCAGAGGTGCTGAGCCCAGGCAGCAGCAATCAGTAGTTTCATGTCTTTGGTGCTTGGGGTTGTTACCAGACCTTCAGTGTTCTTTAGCACTGTGGGAAGAAAGTTTAAAAAGGGAATAATTCTCAAGGAAACATACTTTTTCGTCTTTCTTACCTGATCTCATCCTTCTCTACAGCATGAAGTGAGGGAATAAAAGCAGGAGAAGGGAATTTTGAAGGTGATCAAATGCATTGGAAATTCTAGCATGGCACTGCTGTGTCATGGTGCTGTCCCAGGGCAGCCTGGCACACTGTTGGCTCAGTATGGAATGCAAGGGAGAAAGCTCTGAAATAAATAATATGTGGGAAGAGTTTCTCCAGCCCAGTTTGTATTCAGCAGAAGGATGGATGTGAAGGAGGGGAGGGGGGAAGGGCCCATTTCTGAGCTAAGTGAGGGTGAAAATACGCTCATTCAAATGTGAAGAATTTGTAATTGGGGGAGAGGGAGGCTGGGAGCAGGCTGGGCTGGAGCTGGGGAGAGAGCGAGGAGGGGCAATGGAATGACAATTCTTAAAGATGCATTAAACTGCAGGGAGCCTAAAGCAGGCTTAGAGATGAGCCTAAGTAACTGGGACAAAGTCCGCTCAGAAGCCACAGATGGGCCTTGGCTTTCACTGTTATCTGCTTGAACTCACAAAGGGAAGGAGAAGGAGGAAAGGGGGTAAGGGGAAGGTGCTTCCTCGCCTCCCTCTCGGGTGCATTTGCATGGAGAGAAAAGTATTGTCCCTTCTACTGCTGCACAGAGATGGGCAGGAGGGACAGAGGGTGGGAGAGAACAGCAGCTCCCGGTAGCTCAGGGGGATCAGGCAGCCCTGGATTCTTCCATCCCGCTCCTGCCAGGCAGGGTGTTAATGTGGCGTGAAAGCAGTTTAAAGCCTTGGGCCTCTCTCTCTGCCAGCAGGGTGTCCCGGGCGGGCCAAAGTCCCCAGTGGGTGGCTGTCAGTGGCAGCTCGGTCGGTTAGGCAGAAATTTATTAGTATTATATTTCCCCCCGTTTTTTTGTTAGAGCAGCAGGGAGAAAGTGACAGCTGTATTAGGGGCTGAAATGCCTCCAAAGGGATCAGAAGACATCTGCAGAGAGGGCTTCTGACAAAACCCCCTTTCAGTCTGCCTTAACAGCAACTTCCAAAGATATCATGGAATAGAAGAGGAGGGAAGGTTTACTGCTTCTAGAGGGTCCAGGCTCTGGCCTTTTTATTTCTCTGTTTATTTCTCTGTGGCTTTATTCCTTCCCAGCCTTTCACAGCAGAGGCATCCCTGCCATTAGTGCCCCTGCACCCCAGAGAAGAATAACTGTTCGGCTCCCTCTGCTCCCTTGCCCCTCCCTTGCTCTTTGTCTGATTTCCAAATAACGAAAAGTGAAGGTTTGGAGTGAAAAGGTTGTCTCAGAGTCGTGTCTGAAGGCAAGTCCTCCCACAAGGCAATGCTGAGTTCCTCTGCCACTGGTGCTATCAGGCTTCCCAGAAATGGTTTAAGCAGCCCGAATGGTTTTGTGCTTTTTAATCTCTCTGTTCCCTAAGCATCGTTCCCCCTCACATCCCATCCTGTTCAGCTGTGGAGCTTGGTAGAGGAGAAAAAAAACTAGAAGCAAAAAACATCAATCACTTTTATCATTAACCCATTCAGCTGCAAATCCCCCTCCCCAAAGAAAATTCACACACAGATTTGCATATGCAATCAACTGTATTCTTTATTTCTATAGCGCCATTCTTATTAACCACCTCTCTCAAAGGACTCTTCAGGAAATAAAATTGGTTAGAGATTAAATACAAGTGAACCTTCCATGTTAAAATAGTGCTGGTTTTGTGAGGGAGGCAAGAGTAGCTGGCCTGATGGTTAAAACTGCTCCTTGTCACGTCTGCTGCCCCGTTGAGATGGGGCATTTAACAGAGCAGAGCAAGGTCTGTGCCAAGGAGCTGTGGGCAGCCTCCCTGTATTAGTGATCTTAATCCTTCATTACCTTAACAGGTTTTCCTGTCTGGGTTCCGATTATTTTCTCTTCAGGCTTTCAAACAGTGTAGATAGAACACACCCTTGTGCTAGTTTGAGCCTAACTAGAATGTTTTGGTGAGAAGAATTAGATTACAGGCTGTGAAAAGGAAACAATGGTGATGGTTACTGCACTCACAGGCTTGCTGAGATGGATAAGAACAAGAACACAAATATAGATAAGAGAGTCTCTGGGCTTTGGGCTGAACTTCTCTCTCTAACCTAACCTGCCATCTGTGTGACTAATCCATCTGCTTCCTAACTCCCCTGGCCGACCCTCCAAACTACCTTGAAGCATAAGGCAAAGTCTGGGATAAGGTAGAGGGGTAGGAGAAGGTGGAAGGGTGGTTGATGTCCTGGAGTCTGGTATACCCCAAAATTCCCCTCCCTCTATGGTTTGAATGGGAGAGAAAAAGGCGCTAAAACCCTGTTGTTCCCCCCCTGCCCTGCAGGCATGGGGAGGGAGCAAAGGGCCCTTCGGGCACGAGGGGTGCCTGTGCGGTGCCCGCGCTGGAATGGGCTGGGCATTGGCTGTGCTCTTCACGCCTAGGCAGTGGTAACTCAGCTCTGTGTCTAGGAAAGGGATAAATATTGGGGGACTTCCCACCTTGGGGTTCCCGCCTTAGAGTTCTGCCCTGCTTGGACAGTTCCTGCAGAAAGAGTCCCCTGGTGCTCCGAAGGACAAGCTCCTGAGGGACAGGACCGTCCCTGCTTTGGGCGGCTTCCCACCATAAGCACCTCCTTTGTGCAGCTTGATAGACCTTAACCAGCCTCGGAGGGCTTTTGAAAGAGAGCCAGCGGACAAGCATCTGCAGCGCCCTTTCTCTCAGCCAGCCTGGCTCACCTGTAAGTAAACTTTTGCCTCAGCCTGATTAATAGTGGGGAATGCTATGTTTAGTAGCTAAGCCTTTTCCAACTCCTGACTTCTAAAATAGTCAAATTTTCCTGTGACATCCTTGTAAGATCTTCTCAATCAAACTGAATCTGCTAATTAAAACTAAATTAATTTCTGTATCTAGTTTTGGGGGCAGGTTTCAGGAAAATGAAATAATTCTATTTTTATATAAATTCCTGACTCGGCCACATTAATTCCCTGCCTCCACAACAGTTGGGAGCCCCTCCTAGGGACTCAGGTTTCTGGGAGGGCTGTTGTGTTTCTGTATTACCTTTTAATTTGTCTGTTTCTGTCTATAGCTGTAGATATTGTAACTATCTGCTTGTCTCTTGTGCTAAGCTGTAAATATAAAGCTTTGTTCAATTTCCAGAGCTGCTGAGTCTAGTCTGGGTGATTTTCCAAAGTGGTGGGGGAACAGAGAACACCCAAACCATCACAGCCCCTGGTTTTCATTCCCGCCTGCCCGAGTTCTGTTTATTTGATTTGATTTCACCTTTCGTGCCAGCAGACAGAGAGCTGCAGCTGGATGAGCAGTACCTGCTGGGGGTCAGAAACCTGCCACAGGTACTTGGGGCTGCCAGTTTTGGCAGCTCTCCTGACACCTGCATCCAGCTTTGGCTATAGAGTTGTTGCAGTGATTACCGCCAGTAGAAATGTGTCTTGGGGTTGATGTCTTTTTCTGCCAAAAAGAGTACAAAAACCTTTTGACAAATAAGTTCCTAAAGGGAAGGAACAGTATTTTGAAATAAAAGAGTAATTAACCTGACACTTTCTCATGTATAGAGAATCATAGAATCAGTCGGGGTTGGAAGGGACCACAAGGATCATCTAGTTCCAACCTCCCTGCCATGGGCAGGGACATCCTATTCGAGATCAGGCTGGTCAGAGCCCCATCCAGCCTGGCCTTAAACACCTCGAGTGATGGGGCCTGATATAGATACAATGTAAGATATAATATAATAGATAATATAAGATATAGATATAATACTTAAAGGGAGTTGTAGCATCATATATAGCCCCTTTCTTTCAGACTGCAAATAGGCAATTGCTGAGAATCAGAAGAAACTCCGCAAAGGAGCATTTTCAAGTTCATTATTCCCCTACACTGTTGTTCTGGAAATGTTTCTTCATTTTCTGAGATCCTCTTTTAAATCTGTGATTGTTAAACTCAGCATTTGAAGCTGTAAGTGAAAATTTGTAATATGGGAATTCACAGCTGGAGGCTCATGTGTCAGTTACAGTTGGACCCAGGCTGCATGCTTTACTGAGTACAAGCACAAAAGACCACTTTCCCCAGAAAGAGTCAGGAAAGTGGAAGAAATTACTTTTCAGATTCTATCATCTGTAAGCAGTAGTACCAAATACTGTCATTTGGTACCAAAATAAAAGGGGAGGGAGGGGGGAAAGCAGGTAATTTTGAGTTGTCTCATTTACTGTAAGATCAGAAATTCCAAAGTGCTTGCCAGGGGGTTACTGAAAAACATCAGTATTGTTAAATAATTTCTCATCCAAACTCCAAACCAAAACTTCAGTGGATATAATTTTGTGCATAATCAGTACCCAGAGACATCTCATTCCTTCCTAATAGTTTGTTTTCTGTTAACTGTGATGACAAGAAGAAATTTTGCACTAGCATTTGTTCGCTCTTATTGGTAAAGGGAGAATAGATCCACGTTATAGTAACAGCAGTGCTCCCCAAGGCAAATTGCTCACACTCCAGAAGGTGCTGAGGTTTTATTGTGAATATCACATGCCTGTTTCTGTGGACTTTCACCTATGATTTAGTAACTCAAAACTTGTAAGACCATGAAAGTGTTTGGAAAATTTTCAAGTCCAAGTTAAAGCAACAGAAAAAGATAGAAAAAGATATTGAGAGCTGGTCTACTTGGCATTTGGCCAATTTCCTTTTACTACCACAAAACTCACCTGCTTAGGTCCTTGTAATCCCATTCTAAGAATGAAGTGATGCTACAGCTGGACTCAGTGAGGCAGGTGTCACCACCACTTCTACTGTTTGCAGGGAAACTGAAATGGTTCTCTTTCGAGTTACTTAATAAAAGTATCAGACTGGAAATGTAGCTTTAAGCTAAAAGCAGATAACCTGCCTGTATTAGACTGTGATGAAAGCTGAAATATCATTTGTTCTAAATATTTTTAAAGGGTGTTGTTTGCATTTTAATTTAATGTGCAGAATGATGAAAATCGTAATTGGATTGAAATAGTAAAGTGAAAATTGAATCAGCAGGGATCTGTAGATAGTGCTGCCATTCCCTGGTTTGTCTCAAGGTACTGATGCTTTAGATACCTCTAAAATCCCTCACTAACACCCCTTGCAGAGGCTTCTGGCTCCTGAGTTGCCCTATACTGCATGGATTGATTTTCATAGAAACATAGAATCAACCAGGTTGGAAGAGACCTCCAAGATCATCCAGTCCAACCTAGCACCCAGCCCTAGCCAATCAACCAGACCATGGCACTAAGTGCCTCATCCAGGCTTTACTTGAACACCTCCAGGGACAGTGACTCCACCACCTCCCTGGGCAGCCCATTCCAATGCCAATCACTCTCTCTGGCAACAACTTCCTCCTAACATCCAGCCTAGACCTGCCCTGGCACAACTTGAGACTGTGTCCCCTTGTTCTGTTGCTGGTTGCCTGGGAGAGGAGACCAACCCCACCTGGCTACATCCTCCCTTCAGGCAGTTGTAGACAGCAATGAGGTCTGCCCTGAGCCTCCTCTTCTCCAGGCTGCACACCCCCAGCCTCTCCTCAAAGGGCTGTGCTCCAGGCCTCTCACCAGCTTCGTTGCCCTTCTCTGGACACATTCCAGTATCTCAACATCTCTCTTGAATTGAGGAGCCCAGAACTAGACACAGTACTCAAGGTGTGGCCTGAACTTGTGATGCTGTTTTTGATGACTTTCAAGGTCTTGGAATGTGCTTGGAAGTAAGGGTACAAGGGACAGTACTTGTCCCAGATGGAATGATATGGTGAAGCAGCTAGTGTTTGAAAAATAGGTGTTTAGACACAGCTGCTTTTGTTGGTGTACTGATTGGAGCTGGACCCAGCAAGCTGAAAGCTTAACAACCTGTGTGTGTCAGCAGAATCTTTGATCCGAAGTGTAACTTCCTGGAAGCAAAAATAATGAGTATTCTGGTCCACTATTTTCTCTCCCAGCAACTGCCTACCAGTCAGAACCACAAGAATAGTGTTTCAGTCCTGTTTTTCTCTTTGTAATCCTCAAAGTCAGGCAGTCCTGGCCCGGAGTGACTGAAGGAAGCATCCTTGATTGTGAAAACAGGAGAATATAGAGAGGAAACCCAGAGAATCTCGACACACATACACAGCTTCCCTCCTGGATGATTTGGTGCTTGTTAAAGGACAGTGATTAGGAGGTGCTGCATTTTGTAACAAAGGCAGGAATTGCATGCAACTCGCCTGCCACCTGCCACTCACACAACTGCCACTCTTTGTCAGAGATCAAGGAGTGAACAAATAAAGAACACAAACCACCTGCCTTTGAGGTGATTTGATCTCGAATGTTGCAGCATCAGTTGTAACAGTGATAATGTTATGGCCATAATGATTGAAAGAAGAAAGGTTTGCAGGGGTAGTTTGTTTGTTTTGTTTGACTAACTAATGGAGCTGGGAAAATGGCCAGGCTTTCATCAGCTCAGCTAGAGTTGGGGAGACAATACTGTGCTGCTGTGGTCTTTGCTATACCTCTTCCTGCATGATACAGGAGTACCTGTTTTGCATCTGTCAGTCAAGAGCTTTGAACGAGGCCCTTAAAACCCTCTTGCCTTAAACCTCAGTTGAAAGCACACACACAAGATGACCTGTAGTAGCATATATTCTCCCTAGAGTGTGATAAGTAGCCTTGTGGCTGATTCTGCTCCAGGAAGGAATCATCAAAAAGGAGAGGGGGCAAAATCAAGAAAAATCATTCATGTATGAACCGACTCCATGCTAGTAAAACCTGAAGTGTCTCTATAGTGATGCCTTTTCCTTGGTCCTTCTGTGTAATACATACCATTTCTTGAGAAACACAACCTTCACTCTTTGTTTCAATACCATCCAAGAGAGGTAATTGTTGTAATTGTTGAAAAGGGGGTAGGAAGAGGGAGAAGCAGGAAATTGTCACGAGGATTGCTATAAATAGAACTTTAGTATGGCAATGCTTTTAGTGGAGAGTGTCCTCCCAGACAGGCTTGTAGCAAAGAGGGAGCAGATTTATTGTGCAGGACTGTCAGCATTTCTCTGAAAGATTTGTTGATGCTATGCCAGTGTGTTCACTTTAATTCTCTCGTGCTTCTGCCTAACAATCCCCCCTCTGAGCTTTTTCCCTAAGATTTTCTGTATTCATAAATCATTCTTTCCCTTGCAGTACAAGGTACAGCACAGTTTAGTTGAGAAGGATTCTGCAGCTGAATTTAGGAGAACAGTTCACCTGCCTTACAGGGATGCTTTCTTGCTTTGAAGCTAATCTGAACCTGTGTAAGGATATTCCATGCCACTATGTGCTTTGTGGAAGGAATAGGGACAAAGAAACAAAGAAAATCTATCTCTCTCTCTTCCTCTCCTTCCTTCCTCCCTTCCCCTTCCTTATAGAATTNTCCTTCCTTCCTCTGTCTGTTTTGATCTAATCATTTAGTGTAGCTAAGTCTGAAACCATCATAAGTCCTGCATTATTGTTTGTCATTTCAGGCAATCACATTGCAGCTTTATTTTCCTCCTTCCCCCACAATGAATAATTTTTCATTTCTTGTTCTCTCACTGGGGGGCACCTTGCTGCCAGAGTCAGCAAAAAGGTTCAACCAAGTCAGCTTTGGTTGGCTTTGGGCACTCAAACAGAAGCAGAAGGTTTTATTTTATTCCATTTGGTTGGATCATTCCTGAATTGTATCTCCATTAGTCCTGGACTTGTTCTGAGTTTAGTGAACATACTTAAATGTTCTTTGGTAAGAAAGAACTCAAACTAGACATAGCCATATTTCTGTTTCTTTCATTCTCCACCTGCAAGAGGAGGCTGAAAGTCCAAACTGGATATGACAAAGATAGACAGAATCCACTGAGAACTGAGGATAGCTGAGGGGGAAGAATCTCACCCCTGTCTCCTTGGTGTGTCATCCCAGAACTGTCCCTGAAGACTAACTCTCTTCCTAATCTTAATAGGGTTAGTCTCTTCTCCCAGGCAACCAGCAACAGAACAAGGGGACACAGTCTCAAGTTGTGCCAAGGGAGGTCTAGGCTGGATGTTAGGAGGAAGTTCTTGCCATAGAGAGTGATTGGCATTGGAATGGGCTGCCCAAGGAGGTGGTGGAGTTGCCATCCCTGGAGGTGTTGAAGAAAAGCCTGGATGAGGCACTTAGTGCCATGGTCTGGTTGATTGGACAGGGCTGGGTGCTAGGTTGGACTGGATCATCTTGGAGGTCTCTCCCAACCTGCTGATTCTGTGATTCTGTATTCTATGATTCTACTCATTACTGGGTCCAGTATGTTAGTGGCAATTGGTGAAGTCATTTGCATTGAAACCAAGTTTCCTGTCACAGACTGTCTTTAGTCAAGAGGTTTATCAAAAGAATTGCATTTAGGAATTGGGATGGTTGGCAGCTTATCAAATATTTCTTGGGAAAAAGTGTTACATAGCTTAGCTATAAATCACACAAATGTCCTAGTCCCCCTGCTACAGAGACAGAAAATATCCTGCACTGGTTGGCTAAAACTTAATGGTTAACTGTTACTGATTGTGCTAGTTTGAGCCTAGCTGGGATATTTTGGTGAGAAGAATTAGACTGTAGGCTGTGAAAAGGAAACAGTGGTGGTGGCTACTCACTCACAGGCTTGCTGAGATGTATAAGAACAAGAACACAAACTTAGATAATACTGAGTCTCTCTCTGGGCTTTGGGCTGCACTTTTTCTCTCTAACTTGCTGCCTGACTAATCCATCTTCTTCCTAACCCCTCTGGCCAACCCTCCAAGCTCACCTTGAATGTAAGGCAAAGTCTGGGGAAAGGTAGAGGGGTGGGAAGAAGATGGAAGCATGGTTGGGAGCCCCTCCTGGGGACTCTGGTTTCTGGGAGGGCAGTTGTGTTTCTATATTAATTTTAACTTGTGTATTTCTGTGTATAGCTGTAGATATTGTAAGTACCTGCTTGTCTGTTGTGCTGAGCTGTGAACATAAAGCTTCATTCAACTTCCAGCGGCTGAGCCTAGTCTGGCTGATTTTACTTAAAGGGAGTGTGGGGGGGGCAGGGAACACCCAAACCATCACACTGGTTTTCCTGAGAAACCACCTGATAGAAGGGTTGTGGGGATACTTGCAAGGATATGCACTTGTTGGTTGATGGGTGTCCAGAGGCAAGACCAAGAGGCGTGTGAGAAGTTATGCAAGAGAGTGTCGGATTCAGAGATACTTGTGAGTAGCAAAAGGGATGAGTTGAGCATGGCTGCCCTTTATAGGAAAGTATTTTTATAGGTTCAGGAGTAGAAAATTTCATCTCCTTAATTTGTTTTTCTTTCTTTTTCACTAACCTGTTTCTAAATGTCAAAAATCTGAAGAGATGTGAGTGCCTCTAATGCCTACTGCATTAGGCTGATTGTCATGGGGGGCGACAGCTGTGTGCTATCTCTATGTATGGAGGGGAGGGGAAATCAAAAGTTCACCCCAGAGCAGACACCCCTGTCAGTCATAACGCATCGCTGAGCAAGATGAACCTTCCCTCCTCCTCCCTGCTGGCAGACACCAGAGAGGGCCCCATTGTTGCAAAACCTGTTATCAGAACAGACATGCTACAGTGGCACATTTAATCCACAGGAAGCTTTAGCAACACTGTACCTATTGATCACAGCAGCTTAATCGAAGAACAGCTGATGAATGAGCATATGGGCAACGCTTAACAGGAGGCTGATAGTTGGAGCTGGAAGCATGGTATTTTGGCCAGATTTGTAGGTCTGTGCTCGTTACAGTTTCTTAAGCCCATGATAAAATGTCACAAATATAATTGTAGTTGATGTATCATGAAAAAGGAGAGAGGCTGCTCTTTACCCTAATGGTGACTGGCCTTGGCAATCCACTGGCCCATAACGTTTGACCTGTAATCTCAAAAGAGTTACAACAGTAAGTGGGATCAAGTCCAGCCAGACCTTCACAAGGCTGCTCGAGGAATGTATGAGACTGTCTCAAGAGGGGAGTGTGTCTGTCCTTGAGTTACTATTGCACAGAGATGCTGACAGCAGCACCCGATGGTACTCTGCAATTAGAAGCTCCTTCCTTCTGTGATTCCTTTCCAACCATGTCTTAGCTCTAAGCACTCAGCAAAGTGCTCCTACTGTAGTCTGTCAAAAATAAAGATTGGGTGTATGTAGAGACAGAAATCGTGACTGTAACCAAATTCCTATCAACCTGTGGTGAGTGTAGTAGTCTTTTCTACTCAAATCATCTTCTGCCTGCCTGGAGGAGGGATGCGATGCCTCAGTCCAGTGGCTTCCCTTTGCAGTATGCTCTGTACCGCATCTGAGGCAGGCAGCACTCCTTTTTCTCAGTGGTTTCACTGCTCTGCAAGAGGCAGTGTCAGGGTTGCCATGTACACTGCAGCAGGTCGATTATCACAGCTACATTTCCCCTCCCTCATCTTTTTTTAGGAATACCATCTGTTTAGTCATTAGCCCCATCAGCTCTCATTAATTGAGTCATGTCTCATTTAGGCTGCCGTATTAGCTTCTCATTGTTCCCTTGATAAGGAATCGCAGGCTTTATTCCAGATGCCTTGCTTCCTGTTGAGCTCTGTCCAAAGTCAGGTGTCAGCTGGAGAGCAAGAATGGGATCCAAACCCAGTCCATCTTTCTAAGCCTCGTGCCAAACTGCCAGCCTGTTCCTTCAGGGCACCAAGTGCCAACTTGTCTCTGCTGGCCCAGCTTTGGAGAGTCATGGGGAGAATGGAACAACCTTCACTAAAGACAGGAAGCCTTCTGTCTCCTTTCCTCTTTCATTTCTCTGCTTTTCATCATCTCTGCTACAGCTAATAAGGTTTTTTCCTCCTTTCCAATGGCACAGTGGGTGCATCTAAGTATCAAAACCCCAATGCAGAACAGATATGAAGAACAAATCACCTAGAAGGAAGTGATGGATTGCATTTCAATTAGCACACTTTGGATACACAGAATTAGTGCTGTCACAGAACTTTATCAAGAAAGCCTTCAGAGGAGCAAAGAGGAAAAAAAGAGCCCTCTTATGTAGTTGAATTTCAACACTGGAGGGCTGAGGGTTCGTTGCAAAATCCTCTATTTAACTCAGTTTTTCCAAGCTTATGTTTTTTTACCATTAGTTTTATTGAACTTGCTGAGTTGATTTTTGTTTTTTTGAGGGATGGAAGGATTAATTACAGTGCAGCCCTTTGATTTGATCCCTTATCCTTAAAAGAGCCCAATTTGAGTGGGAGAATGTGTTAGAAACTAACCAGCTCACTGCGGAATGGGTCATTGTTCAGACTACAAAATGTAGGTGTGAGTTTTCGAAAGCTGCTTGAGAGCAGGATTAGGAAGGTGTTGAAGTAATCAAGGCTCCTCAGAGTGATGTACAAAGAAATTAATTAATTAGAGCAAATTGTGAGTTCACAGTTTTCTTGAATGACCTGCCTGGCTTGTGTGCTCCAGGCCTGCAGACCGTATATGATCCCTAAACATTTGAAGCACTTTGCCAAGAGCAAGAACAAGATGTGGAGCTGCTAAAAGAAAAATGTTGCTTTTTGCAGACGTTTAAGTGAAGACTGTTATGTTTTGTGTGGTTTTCTCAACTTCCTTAGCTGTCAAATAATTAAACACTAAAAATAAATTCTGCTGCTGCTACTGTGATTGGCAGAGAGTGATTGGCATTGTATTCCCATGTACATCCACTTTCATTTTCACTTTGCTGTGTGGAGGTTGTCTGCAGTTTGTTCCTAGAGCATATCATAGAATCAACCAAGTTGGAAGAGACCTCCGAGATCACCCAGTCCAACCTAGCACCCAGCCCTAGCCAATCAACCAGACCGTGGCACCAAGTGCCTCATCCAGGCTTTGCTTGAACACCTTCAGGGACAGCAACTCCACCACCTCCCTGGGCAGCCCATTCCAATGCCAATCNGGAGCACAGCCCTGTGAGGAGAGGATGAAGGAGCTGGTGTTGTTTAGCCTGGAGAAGAGGAGGCTCAGGGCAGACCTCATTGCTGTCTACAGCTACCTGAAGGGAGGCTGTAGCTGGGTGGGGTTGGTCTCTTCTCCCAGGCAACCAGCAACAGAACAAGGGGACACAGTCTCAAGTTGTGCCAAGGGAGGTCTAGGCTGGATGTTAGGAGGAAGTTCTCCCCATAGAGAGTGATTGGCATTGGAATGGGCTGCCCAGGGAGGTGGTGGAGTTGCTGTCCCTGAAGGTGTTCAAGCAAAGCCTGGATGAGACACTTGGTGCCACGGTCTGGTTGATTGGCTAGGGCTGGGTACTAGGTTGGGCTGGATGAGCTTGAAGGTGTCTTCCAACCTGATGATTCTGAGGATGGAGGTAGAATCAGGAAGGATTTGTCCATCATATGGAAGGATGGCCACATGGAAAAACAAGAGCAGTGGGAACAAGGGTGGTGCTGGCAGTCAGGGAGGCAAAGGAGGAAGTTCCTTTGTTTTTATGGGGGTGGGTTGGACAGGAAGTGGGTGTGAGCTGACCACTACACCTGGAGTCAGGTTCAGATCCACTCCACCCCCAGACCCTTTACAGTTACAAATACATGAAAACTTAGCATAGTTCAGATGGTTAGCAGGCTATGTAAGAAAAGGCAAGACAAAATTTGCAGGATAAAGCATGCTTTGTAGAGCACTGCCTCAAAATGGAAAACTTAACAACGAAAAACAAAACAAAACCAATAACAACCAAAGAAAAAACCATTAAAAATGTTTGTAAATTCTTTCATAAATGCTGTGCTCCTGAGTTTTCATGTCTTTAGTCACTGTTTTTCTTGTCAGTGCAAAACCTCTCTAACTATTCTAAGCTAAGGTGTGTCAGGATGAAGTGTCAAGGGTATAAGGAGAGCTTTAGCTGGCTTCCTAACAGGCCATCTAGCCTGTAAAAGGGTTCTGGCTCGCCAAAGTGCCAAGGTGTCCATAATGTCTACTTGTCATTTTGCAAATCAAAAGAATGCATTAATAACAGCTGCCAACTGAAGTCAGCTTGAAGAGCACCTATGATTGGACTGCCTGGGAGGAGAAAAGAGATGAAGGGTTACCAATTCTTCCATCTCTCTAGGCTAACTGTGTGGAGTCTGTGGAGACCTGACATGCTGCAGATGCCAGGGAGCTCAGGATTTGCCTGTGTAACCAGCTTGTGTTAACCCTTCCATAGATGACCTGCCTGTTCTTTCCCAGGCTGCGAGGCTGAAGCAGAGGGACGAGCAGGGTGATCCCTAGAGCCAACAAGCTTGTGCTCTTTAGGAGGTTTAAAATCAGCTTGTCACAGTGAGCCAAATACAGACATTTTTCTGATTATCATCTGAGGAAGAGAATGAGTGGGGATAGTTGTTTGCCTGTAAGTATCATTTCTAGGAGCTGAGAGGCTTAGTGGATTAATCTTCCTTCTGGGATGTGGATCAGGCTGAAGTGCAGGGCAGGATGATTATTAAGACTGCAATTCTCTGTCAATTTGTTGGCAGAGATAGTTTCTCTGCATCAAGATGACAGTGGCAGAAGCATCTCCTCTCAGCAGCAGCATAGGGAAAGGGCATGTCTGAGATGAGACTAAGGCTTCGTTCTCGGGGAGAGGGCAGCTGCTTTTGCACCACTGCGTTTCTTTAGGTCTTCCTGCCATAAAAATCACTTTCTGTTTTTCTGCAGAGTGTTTCATAACAACTGCAGGCATTGCAGAGCACAGCACTGATCAATGGCCTGTTCTGTGCTGTTCTTCTGAGGGCTGGAACAGTCATTTCTCCATCTCTTCAAGTCTGGAATTGCTTCTTTGTTTCCCCTTTGTAGACCAGGAGGTCCTTCTCTGTCGTATTCAGAGTGGTAGTTGCACTCAAGCTATGCTAAGCGTCACCTTGGTGCTAAGCAGCTAACCCAGCACGGAGTGCTGCTTTTGAGGCTTCCTTCTTTCTCAGTCTTTCCTAATCCTTGTCCCCAATGCCTCCTTCCCCTTGAGAAATAGTTGTTCAGTCTGGAGCATTCATTGCAGGTTCCTAGTGTCACAAATGCAGAGAACACACTGTGTTCTGTTTCTTTGTGCTGCGTTCATTTTGCATGATGGGAGGTTCTGGGTCGGGAAGATGTCAAGATGCACGCTTTTGTGAAGTGCATTTAGTCCTGCTTCACATTCACATTGCAGTGCTGTGCAAGGAGCCCAGCTAGCAGAACAAGACTCTTACTGTACTGGGTGCTGGACAAAGCTAACAGAAAGACAGTATTTTTGATCCCACAGGGTTTTTAACTGAAGTGTAAGCTGAACAGTTGTGGATGGAGGCTGGCGTGCAAAGACACGTGGAGCCAGCGGTGGTCGTTATGATGTTCTTGTACTAATGCTTTAATTGGAGAAATACTAGAAATATGAAGCAAGTAAAAGAGGGACCTCTTTGTTCTGTAGCAGTTAAACAGTGCTCTTTCAATTTCATTTACTTTGTATTGAAGAGTATATGAGTTTAGCTTTGAAGAAGCTTGTCCCATAAATACTCTTAAGAAAGGTAAATTTGCACTGGACGCTACAGTAGAAAGAGTGTCAGGTCTGGCCTTAGACAGCTACGTTTGCATCCCAGGGCAGAAAATTTCTTTGTGAGTGCAAGTTTCATCATCATATTCAATTTAAGTGCAGCCCCAGGAGCTAGTTTCTGAAGAGACCTTCTCCAAATTCAGCCTGTCTTAGACTCCTTGTCTTCTCTGTTTGGGGTGGGTTTGCACTCAGGCTTCTCTTTCAGGCTAGGCTGAGTTTAGATACTGAAGCCTGTGTGCAAATGATACCTCATGCTCCAGAGACATTTTTTATTCTGCTTGCATATTTTATTTTAATTTGGCACAGGTTTTATTTTTAAAAGGTTGGGGAAAAGATAGCAGCAGTCCTCTTGGCCTTTTCATCTGCAGTTCAGATTTTTCCATTGGGCATTGTGGTAAAGAGATGTGTGTGCATGACCTTGGATCAGTCCTTCCTACAAAGCTTTCGAGTCAGGAGACTTAATCCTCCTTTTCATACCTCACCTCTACACAATCAAGGCCAACCTTTGAGGAGAGAGCATAATTATTTAGTGTGGCAGGCTGGGCAGATGGCAGGGTAGAAATACATGTGAGGTATTTTGGATACTTCTGGGGAGCAACCCTCCATCATTTAAAAGATAGCTGGTATAATTCGAGCCATGCCCACAGTTCTTTGAAGGAACAGTTGCTAGGGTTTGTCACTGTGCCTCAAGGCTTTCCATGGTTCCAGTCACCTTGTAAAAGGAGCTTTATGAAAATAGTGGTGCCAGTGCTTAGAAATGGCCAGATGGCACTGAAAGGGTCAAGTCAGGGCCTTTGCCTGCAGCTCCAGGGCATCCCACTCAGTCTGTGGTTTGTATTCCTATTTGAACTGACAGGGTTTTAATCTTAGTCTACTTCTATTTTCGTTTCTTACTAAGTACTAGAGACATAGTCAGAATCAACTAAAGAAGAAGCCAGAAACCCATTCCTTTGCCATACCAGAAGCCAGAGCTTTCCATGTGTCTTCTTCCTGATCACCCCTGTGCTCTTTCCCCACCCACCCACTCCCAGCACAAGGAGACCCACAAGACTTCATGCACTGCTTGGGGACCCGCTCATCCCTGTCACACTGGCTGCAAGCAGATTAGCAAATGCACTTTAACAGGAGTGCTGGGAATGGAAGCAAGTTCACAACCAGCTGCTCTGTCAGGTGTATTAACTATTTCCATGCAAAAAAAAAAACCAAAAGCCAGCCATAGACTGGGGAAGATGATGCAGATCAAGGGGCAAGATTCATGCCTGCTCATGCCCTCCTACAGAATGCACTGCCCTGCTATAAATTTTGATGAAGCCTTCCCGAGGCAAAGAGTTGTTGAAACATATATCAGTGTGCTGTAACCTGGCAAACCCTGGAGGGCAAAGCCTTGTACCTGAAGCAGAGAATGATTACAATACTAGGCTGACACATATGTGGTATCTGAAAAGTTTTTTCTGCCACAGCCATTAAGCCCCTTAACAGTGTGCTTTGGAATGTGGCCACGAGTCATAAAAATGTCTGAACAGGCAAGAGGGTTGGTAGTGTCATAAATAATAACAGCACTGCTCTCCAAACATGCGTGAGCACTGAGAGAAAAGGAGAAATAAAGAGCAGAGCAGGATGACACCAGGAGATTTATTAACCTTAGCAGATGTAAGATTTAAGATTGGAAATTTCCTGACCAAAACAAACCGACAAAACAAAAACTGAACCCGAACCATCACAATAAAACCCAACAAACCCAAACAAAATACTTCAGTCTCCTAAAATAAAAAGGGAAGGCTCTGATTAGTGCTTGGTATGTCACTGACTGATGGATATTTTTAGTTGCAGCTGTAGTAAAAGATTCAAAAAGAATTGGGCTGTGTTAGTTTAGGTTGGCACACCACACTGTCACTCTGCTTAATCTGCAGTGCATGCTAGGCAAAGGAAATTCAGATTCCAGGAACAGTGACTTCAGTGGAAGTTAATGTTTTTTCCTGTGTGGTGAAGGAGATGCAGTGAAGCCCTGCCCTTTTCAGCAAAAGCTGCCAGAGGTAGCGTTAGAGGATGTTTCGTGAGTAAAAAAGTCTTATCCCAGGCCTGCTTTTGCACAGAAGTCACATCATGAGCAGCAGAAACGATGAACCCTGGTTTCTTAAGGAGTTGTTGTCCTATGGATTGAGTTCTTGGTGTAGCAAGATTTGGAAAGCTTCACCTAAAGCTGGCGTCCATAACAAACCTCCCTCATTGTGCTAGTTTGAAGCTAGCTAGAATGTTCTGGTGAGAAGAATTAGATTACAGGCTGTGAGAGGGAACCAACGGTGATGGCTACTGCACTCATAGGTTTGCTGAGATGGATAAGAACAAGAACACAAACATAGAGAACAGAGTTGCTGTCTGGGCTTTGGGCTGAACTTCTCTCTCTCTCTCTCTGGCCTAACCTGCCATCTGTCTGACTAGTTCACCTGCTTCCTAACCCCTCTGGCCAAGCCTCCAGGCTACTTTGAGCATAAGGCAAGATCTTGGATAAGATTGAGGGGTGGGAGAAAGGTGGAAAGGTGGTTGAGAGCTCCTCCTGGGGACTCAGGTTTCTGGGAGGGCTGTTGTGTTTCTGCATTACCTTTTACCTTGTCTATTTCTGTCTATAGCTGTAGATATTGTAACTATCTGCTTGTCTGTTGTGCTAAGCTGTAAATACAAAGCTTCATCATTTTCCAGAGCTGCGGAGCCTAGTCTGGGTGATTTTCCAAAGTGGAGGGGGGGAGGCAGGGAACACCCAGACCATCACACTCGTGCAAAAGCTTTGGTGTCTGACCAAAAAATGCCTTCCTCACAGTTGCTGGTATTTGCTGCTATCAGGTTTTAACAGCAGCTCGGCTGTCCAATGGATGGTAGATGCTGTGAAGGAAAGGTTGTAGCTGTTTTTGCTGCCGTGCTGCTGTCCATGAGCCTGTTTTAACCAAGTGGTTCTTGTCCATGCCCTGTTTTCTTCCAAGTGCTGAACTTCAAAGAACTGTCTGGATTCAGTGCTGTAAAGGAGAACCAGTGATGTCTGCACATCTCTCCTGCAGCATCATTCAAGCCAGATTTGATCGATGTGCTGAAGCAGAAACAAAGTGTCCTGCTACGGACCTTAAGAGAAACTGTAACATGGCATAGTTAGCAGTGTGGAGGCAGTGCTAGAACAAGCTGTATAAGCAGAGACACCTGATCTTCCCCAAGAGTCAATATGAAATCATCACTTTGCCTCCTTTGGGCACTCTCTGTGTTGCACTTGGGGCTCTGCCTGATTTTCCAAGGATCAGATGGTTCTTACATGGCTGCTTCAATTTGCAGTTTTGTAAATGGCTATCCACAGACAAAGAGAGGTTTATGGACTTTGTACTTAGAGAATCATGGAATCATAGAATCAACCAGGTTGGAAGAGACCTCAAAGATCATCCAGTCCAATGTTGTTCTTTCAGTGTGACCTTAATCTCTCAATTTTCCTGTGCTCAATTACACCTTGCAGACTAACATCTCATTGATGGAGACAACTTGCACTAATTTAATCCTTTTATATAAAGCAATGTGGCAGGACACTCCATAAAATCCCTTGCTCCAGTTCTGCTACTGTACATACTTGAAAATACTTTTACAGCCCTGAATGATATGCAGTTAACATCCACACCTTGAGTGCTGTGTCCAGTTGTGGGCTCCTCAATTCAAGAGAGATATTGAGACACTGGAACGTGTCCAGAGAAGGGCGATGAAGCTGGTGAGGGGCCTGGAGCACAGCCCTGTGAGGAGAGGCTGAGGGAGCTGGGGATGTGCAGGCTGCAGAAGAGGAGGCTCAGGGCAGACCTCATTGCTGTCTACAACTGCCTGAAGGGAGGCTGTAGCCAGGTAGGGGTTGGTCTCTTCTGCCAGGCAAGCAGCAACAGAACAAGGGGACACAGTCTCAAGTTGTGCCAGGGCAGGTCTAGGCTGGATGTTAGGAGGAAGTTGTTGCCAGAGAGAGTGATTGGCATTGGAATGGGCTGCCCAGGGAGGTGGTGGAGTCACCGTCCCTGGAGGTGTTGAAGAAAAGAGTGGATGAGGCACTTAGTGCCATGGTCTGGTTGACTGGATAGGGCTGGGTGCTAGGTTGGACTGGGTGATCTTGGAGGTCTCCTCCAACCTGGTTGATTCTTTGATTCTCATAAGTTGTGTTTTCAGCTACGGGCCAAGCCTTCTGCACACAGGGATGGACAGACCCACCTGAAGAGCACAGGCCACTACAGAAGCCAGGGGGTCTTAGAGCTTGTAGACTATTTTAGTAGGAGTTTGAATGCTTTATAATTAAGTTGAAGTTAGTACTTTATACACTGAGGCTTTTAGGAGAAGTAGGTCAGAGAGACTTGGAAATAGTCACAGAAACTTGAGAAACAGTGAACTCTTCACCTCCAGAGAAACTAGTTTAACCACAGGATACACAAACAGGCAGGTTAAGTTACCCACAGAATCACAACATCAGAGTCAAGAGTAGTCTGTGGGAAGCAGTTCTCAGCTCCACCCTTAAGGAGACTCTTTCTACCTGAGCAACTTGTTTTCTTACACTTCAGTTAGGGTTATTTGCAACAGGCCAGCCAATCTGCTAATATCCCTTAACAGTTTGGTTGTAAAAATCCCTTTCCTTTCTGCAAAGTTTGTGACTGCAGTGCTGCATATGTAATTGGATGCCAAATTAGTAATACATTATTCACGATTCATTTGCTGTGTTTTTGCTGTATTTTATGCAAGGATCATTTTACCTTTTCTTGAAGTACTTGTTCTTCATAGAATCACAGAACCAACCAGGTTGGAGGAGGCCTCCAAGATCATCCAGTCCAACCTAGCACCCAGCCATATCCAGCCAACTAGACCGTGGCACTAAGTGCCTCATCCAGGCTTTTCCTGAACACCTCCAGGGATGGCGACTCCACCACCTCCCTGGGCAGCCCATTCCAATGCCAATCACTCTCTCTGCTGACAGCTTCCTCCTAACATCCAGCCTAGACCTCCCCTGGCACAACTTGAGACTGTGTCCCCTTGTTCTGTTGCTGCTTGCCTGGTTTTTGCCATGGCTGGGTCCTTGCACTCTCCTCACCTCCCCTTTAGGTCAAGGTGCAGCCGAGGAGGTTAAATAATGGGATTTTTTGCTAGTGCAGAGTGTCAGATCCCAGTGGGTCACTGGAATACACTGCAGCGCCTATTAAGGCATCCACCTGAAGCCATTTTGAAATGTGTAGGTTTGATACAGCAGCAGACAAAGGCCAAGCTACAAAGAAAAGTAACACCGGACTTTGGAGGAGATTATGGACTTTTTTTGCGTGGCAGCATTGATAAAAGCTGCCTCCCCACATCCCCTTTGCTGAGCTGCAGCAAACAAAGCCGAGCTTTTTAGCTCTGTCTCTGGAATAGAAATGGACATCAGAGGCCGCATGTAAAATAACCAACCCAATACACAATTGCAAGCCCAGATAATCTCTTTAGCCTGGCTTCCTCCAGTAAGCAGCAGCTCTCTGAATCACTATTGAGAGCCTTAGAAAGCACCCCCGGAGCTGTGCTGCGGGAAACGCGCTTTGCCTGACTTCCAGCCTGCATTGCTTTTTGGGGGGTTATTCTTCTCCCCTCACGCCTCCCGTCTTTGCCTCTTTCTCTATTTTTGTCCATGCAAACATTAGAAAAGGGCTAAAAGTGGATAAGTGTCTGCTGCTAGCATATTTAAGAGGGAGTACCATGCAGAGAATCCCCCAAGACAGCTGCTTTGGTTCCAGGCCAAGCCAGCATTAGTGCTAGAGGGAATTAATTACAATACATTAATATATAAGCCCAGACTAGATGATGCCTTTCTCTCTTGAAATGGCCTTGTTCGTTTGCTTTCTTTATCATTATCGGTCTTGGCATCTGAATGCTTTCACCTGAGGATCTGGGTGCATGTGCAAAATACGGTCTGAGGATGGGCACCTTTGGAAAGCCCCTGCTAAACTGAATACCTTGGGAGCACACAGCTCTGTGTTTGTGTACAGCCTGCAGCTGTGAGCAGGGAACTGAGCTAGTGAATTATGCCGCTACGTGAGAACAGCTCTGAAAGCACCGGCGGGATGCAAAAGCAGCATCTTTTAATTTCAGAAAGTGAGGTAGAAGAGAGACTAAGTTGTCAAAGCAGACAAACAGCTTATGGAAAGTTCTAGTTCTTAATTGGAGATTTCCTTTTGATTTGATTACATTATCTGGATGCTTCCCCAGCATGCACTCAGACAGTTCCTGCCTCTCCATTTCTCTTTTTTGTTATCAAATTACAGAAATTGATTTTAATACAACAAATAGACACTTAAGTCTATTTAGTGAACATGAATCACAGGGAGAGATCACAGTCTCACAGTATCACCAAGGTTGGAAGAGACCTCATAGATCAAGTCCAAGCCGTTACCACAGAGCTCAAGGCTAGACCATGGCACCAAGTGCCACGTCCAATCCTGCCTTGAACAGCTCCAGGGACAGCTACTCCACCACCTCCCTGGGCAGCCCATTCCAGTAGCCAATGACTCTCTCAATGAAGAACTTTCTCCTCACCTCAAGCCTAAATTTCCCCTGGCGTAGCTTAAGGCTGTGTCCTCTTGTTCTGGTGCTGGCTGCCTGAGAGAAGAGAGCAACCTCCTCCTGGCTACAACCACCCCTCAGGTAGTTGTAGACAGCAATAATCTCCTCTTCTCCAGGCTAAACAATCCCAGCTCCCTCAGCCTCTCCTCGTAGGGCTGTGCTCGAGGCCTCTCACCAGCCTCGTTGCCCTTCTCTGGACACGCTCAAGCATCTCAATGTCCCTCTTAAACTGGGGGGCCCAGAACTGGACACAGTACTCGAGGTGTGGTCTAACCAGTGCAGAGTACAGGGGCAGAATGACCTCCCTGCTCCTGCTGGCCACACCATTCCTGATGCAGGCCAGGATGCCATTGGCTCTCTTGGCCACCTGGGCACACTGCTGGCTCATGTTCAGGTGGGTATCGATTCTTACTCCCCAGTACCAGCTGCTAGCGGTGAGCCTGTTCTCTGAACTGCAAGAACTCTGTTTGCCTGCATTTCTACTCAGAATTGCCTGCATTTCATTCCGTGCCATTGCAGTGTCTACAGACCTCACCCAGCCCAAGGGTGCATTAGAGGCCCATGAATCTTACAGATGTTCACAGATGGCAAGTGCTCTGCTGTCACCTTCCCTGTGGCAACACATGGCTCATTCCTTGTGCTGTCAGCAGCCCCTCTGAAGTGCTGCCCTAAAGCTGTGAGGGGTAAGAAGAGGAAGGCTCCCTCGAGCACTCCTTCCCTGTTCTTTTGCTGCACCATTTCCACATCCTTCTCAGATGAGTATTTAGGAAAAAATGAGTTTCACAACCACATAGTCAATGACAAGATAATTTCTTGGGGCAGCATGCAAACAAGGTGGGTTGCTCCTCGCCTTCAGTCCCATCCAGCAGAGTTAGCCAACTCTTCTTTTTCTGGGAAAGGGAAGCAGTTTTTTAGCAGCCAGATATTTCACCAAGTGCCAGGAGTTCACCAAGGTCTGTCTGCAACAACAGCCAAAAAAGGCAAAAGATGCAAACACAAGCAGTTCCTCACTTCTTTCCCTGCTCTGGCACCACTCGGGAGTACAAGCTCGGCAGCAGGTTGGTCTGCTCTAGGCAACAGCAGTGTCTCCTGACTGTTGCACTGCTGTGCCAAAAGGATGGGTGAGCAGTGGGAGCTGGGAATTGCACAGGCACTTGGGTTGTGTCAGCTGGGCAGCGTGGCTGCCTACACCATCTGCCAGTCCAGGAAGCTAGCTACCTGCTGTGCAGACATCTGATGCCAGCCTTGATCAGTTCACAAAAGTATATTCTCAGCTGCAGCCAGATTTATGGCAAAGTTTTTGGATGAGACTGCTGTGGTGGTTAAACTGGTTTGGAACACTTACACTAAGGAAGGCAACTGCAGTGCTCTTTCATCTGAAAGAAGTGTATTCAAACTGCCCCTTGACTCATCCCACTACCCTTCATTTACAGAAAGGCTGAGCTGAAATGACAACTAACAGCTGCCAAGAGGGCAGGCACGGTTGTCTGTCTTCCGTTCTCCACTCCATGCCTGCCTTTTCTTTTGCACTTGCTCTGGGCTGTGATTGGCATCTCAGTGAGTGGATTTGCCTCACTAAACTTGCAAAAAACAACACTTGAAGAAAATGCAAATTGTCTGCTGACTTGCTGTGTTTCTACATGTGAAAGCTGGATGTGCCGATTTGGCTGAAGGAGCCGAGTGCCCAAGCAGGGCCAAAGGAGCAGGCAAGCTGCGTGTCCCAGAATGGTGATGGGAGAGCAGCATGACTCCTACTGGCAACGGCAGGCTGAGAAAGTGGTTTGGCTCCTCTCATCAGACCAAGTTTGCAGGGTCCATGCTGCCATCCAGTGCTGCTGGGGGAAAATGTAGTTAATCCCAATGGACGTTTCTTATCTCCTAGTCAGTAATAGCAGCACTTGGGACCGAGGGCTCTTGTAATCACACCTGCAGGTCTGTGGACATTCACAGGCTCACAGGATGTTAGGGATTGGAAGGGACCCAAAGAGATCATGAGTCCAACTCCTCTGCCAGAGCAGGACCACACAATCTAGCACAGATCACAGAGGAACACATCCAGACAGGCTTCGAAAGGCTCCAGAGAAGGAGACTCTACAACCTCTCTGGGGAGCCTGTTCCAGTGCTCTGTGACCCTTACAGAAAAGAACTTCCCCCTTGTGTTGAGGTGGAACCTCCTTTGCTGCAATTCACACCCATTGCTCCTTGTCCTATCCCAGGGAGCAGTGAGCAAAGCCTGTCCCCCCACCCCGGCCAGCCCTCAGATACTTATAAACATGTATCAAATCCCCTCTCCGTCTTCTCTTCTCCAGACTAAACAACCCCAGGTCCCTCAGCCTCTCCTCATAAGCCATGCCTTCCAGTCCCCTGTCATCCTTGTAGCTCTCTGCTGGACCCTCTCCAGCAGATCCTTGTCCCTCTTAAATTGGAAAGCCCAAAACTGAAGGCAATATTCAAGATAAGGTCTCACCAGGGCAGAGTAGAGGGGGAGGACATTCAGTACTCACCTCAGCCACCTTCAAACCATTATTCAGGATTTCTGTGGGCTTTCAGCACTAAGTGACCTTTCTCAAACTTCCTTACTTGACTAAAGTGTGTTTGCAGTCAGCCATACTTATATCTGAGCAAGGCTGGCTTATTGGAGAGTTTTGGTGCTTGTGAAATCCATCTGCACTCTATGGGAAGTTCGTCTCTTGAATGCTGTATTTTTTTATAGTGTTAGGAAAACAAAAGCCAAAGCAGTTGAGAATTCAGCACTGTGTTTTTCCCAGCTCCCACTAACTGTGTGAGGAAAACAGTTGTCCCCACAGTATCTTCTAGGGGGTCATGGTTGCAAATGGATGGCATTATTATGGGGGTCTTTTCATTAAAAGCCAAAAGGATGGAATCTCTCTCCATCACCACCCCGAAGCCCTGCTTTGCCTAAAGAAAGAAAGCCCAGGACCCCAGGCAAGTCAATTAAGCATTGTATGGGCCTGTCAGACAGATAAGAAAGGGACTCTTTGGCCACAGTGAGGCCAAAAGAGGGGAATGAATCCCAGAAAGTCTCTTGAGCAGATAATAAATAGCCTTTATCTGGGAGGTGTGTCTATGTGTGTGTGTTTTGAGGAGGTGTGATGTCAACCTCCCAGACTTGCCTTCTTTGTTGGGTGGATATTCACTTTAATTAAAAACCTCCAAGGGAATGTTAATTGGCCTGGGATGGGGGGGAGGAAATCATTACTTGGTCTTCTCTTGTATCCAAGTCCATGCACACACATATGCACGAATACACATGCTTTCTTGCACAGCAGAGAAAGCAGCCACGCTTAGCTTGCTGGCAAGACCCCCTTTCCCAAATATGCCTCTTTGCATGTCACAGTTTGGCAAAGGAACAACAAATAAACGTGCTGCTTTGTTTCCCTCTTCCCGAGGAGAAGATCTGCCAGCTCCATCTCAGGGTTTCCCTCCAAGCAGACCTTGTGGGCCCAGAGGAGAGCCCCACACCACCCAATCTCTAGCGCCGGGCAGCAGTAGCGCCACAAGCTAATTCCCCCGGTGGGAGATGGAGACCTGCTTGGCTAACGAGCATCCTTTGGCTTTGTTCCTTTGAACACTGGTTTCCATTAGCTTATTTTTTTTTTTATTAGATCATTTCATCCCACATTTCAGAGTGAGAAGCAGCAAGTGAGCTTGCAGAGAGGGTTCTCTAACCCAGAAAACCTTTGCTTGTATTTCATTCTTGTCAGCTATTCCAAGATGAGTGAACTTTACCCTGTTTATTGTCTGAACCTATACATTATCAGAGCATAAACTAACATCTCTCTATCACCTTTTTATTCTGTTTGTTGGCATGGGGTTTTGATTTTGATTGTTTGTTTTCTGGTCGTTTCTGGTCATTTTCTGAGGAGCACACTGTTGGAAACAGTGGCGGTTGATGGCCCTGCTCTATGAAGTCCTATTCATACTCAGCTATTCCAAGATGAGTGAAAACAACCTTTAGTCAGTTTATTGGATGAATCTATACATTATCAGAGCACAAAGTAACATCTCTCTATCATCTTTTTATTTTGTTTGTTGGCTTGGGGTTTTGTTTTTGATTGATTGTTTCATTTCTGGTCATTTCTGGTCATTTTCTGAGGAGCACACTGTTGGAAACAGTGGCGGTTGATGGCCCTGCTCTATGAAGTCCTATTCATACTCAGCTATTCCAAGATGAGTGAAAACAACCTTTAGTCAGTTTATTTGCTGAATCTATACATTATCACAGCATAAACTAACATCTCTCCATCATATTTTTTTGGTGAGTTGGTTTGGGGGGTTGGTTGTGTTTGTTTGCTTGTTTGTTTTCTGGTCATTTTCTGATCATTTTCTGGTCATTTCTGGTCATTTTCTGAGGAGCACACTGTTGGAAACAGTGGCGGTTGATGGCCCTGCTCTATGAAGTCCTATTCATACTCAGCTATTCCAAGATGAGTGAAAACAACCTTTAGTCAGTTTATTTGCTGAATCTATACATTATCACAGCACAAACTCACATCTCTCCATCATATTTTTTTGTGTTTGTTGGCTTGGGGTTTTGGTTTTGATTGTTTGTTTGTTTTCTGGTCATTTTCTGATTGTTTTCTGGTCATTTCTGGTCATTTTCTGAAGAGCACACTGTTGGAAGCAGTGGTGGTCGATGGCCCTGCTCTATGAAGTCCTATTCCTGATGTGCAACATTAGATTCTATGCTTTTTGCTTTCTGAGCTGTGATCTGGTTAGGTACAAGTCATCCTTGTGGCTACAGGTTTTCCTAAAGCTGTGGAGTTTTGAAACATTCTGGGCTTGTTTTTTTTCCTCTGTCTCAGATGTTATCTGTTGTGACAGTTTACAAAAACAAACTCCAAAATACAGATAATAGCAGAAGTGAAAAAAAAAAACTGTGCCTCCCAACCTCACTGTCAGCTGCATCTAACAAAAGATGTGTTTCTTTTCTTCTCTTGCTGTAATTGTAGAGCAGAGGAGTTGAAGTGAGCAGAAATTTCTACCTTGAATTAATGCTGTTAATAGAATCACAGAATGATTTGGAAGGAACCTTAAAGATCATCTAGTTCCAACTGTCCTGCCATGGGAAGGGACACCTTCATCTAGACCAAGTTGCTCAAAATGTCCTTGGTTTTGAAGTGTGTGTTCATATTAATTCACCCTTCATCAGGGCTAATATCTGTTCAGTATTTTTATTGATGATCTGGACCAGAGGATTGAGTACAGCATCAGTAAATTTGCGGATGACACCAAGCTAGGAGCAGGTGTAGATCTGTTGGAGGGTAGGAGAGCCCTGCAGAGGGACCTTGATGGGCTGGATGGGTGAGCAGAGGCCAATGGGATGAGATTTAACAAGACCAAATGCAGGGTTCTACACTTTGGCCACAACAACCCCAAGCAGCACTACAGGCTGGGGACAGAGTGGCTGGAGGGCAGCCAGGCAGAGAGAGACCTGGAGGTACTGGTAGATAGTAGCTGAACATGAGCCAGCAGTGTGCCCAGGTGGCCAAGAGAGCCAATGGCATCCTGGCCTGGATCAAGAACAGTGTGGCCAGTAGGTCTCTTCCAACCTGGCTGATTCTATGATTCTAATGTGCAGCTCTAGAACAACACAGCCAGAGGAACAGCACAGCACCTGACTTTGAGGTTTTGATGTTGTTAACATAGAGATAGACCTCTGTACCACATGCTGTGCCACCATCCAGGGGAGTCTTTCTCTGCCTTGCCTGGCTAGAAAGGCTGTTCTCCCAACACAGGCCATTAGAACAGATGTTTTGATGCTGAACATGCTGTAAAACAGGCATGCAGTCCACATTCGGGAATGTCTCCTAAACCAATGTTTTCAAAGGATGTTCTTGTGCTGGAGGATTGTACCCATCTTTGCTCAGAGGTATCCAAGCATGATCCTCCTTGATAATCGAAAGAGTACAGCTATTCATAGAATCAACCAGGTTGGAAGAGACCTCCAAGATCAGCCAGTCCAACCTAGCACCCAGCCCTAGTTAATCAACTAGACCATGGCACTAAGTGCCTCATCCACTCTTTTCTTCAGCACCTCCAGGGACAGTGACTCCACCACCTCCCTGGGCAGCCCATTCCAATGCCAATCACTCTCTCTGCCAACAACTTCCTCCTAACATCCAGCCTAGACCTGCCCTGGCACAACTTGAGACTGCATCCCCTTGGATCTGCTAACATCCCTTCTTTAAAATGCTCATGAACTGTTGGAATCTTAAACAAAATATTAGAGGTTTTAAGGAGCCTGCAGTGAAAGGTCTTCTCAGCTACACAGCTTTCATTCTCTTGTGCTGTCATGATTTTTGGCTTTAGCATGGCCTTTCAGAGGAGGCAAGACATAAATCTGTATTACACATAAGAAGCAAGGAGGAAAACTTAGTAAAACAAAAAAAGAAGAACTCAGAAGAGCCTGTCATTTAAGCTTTGTGTATTCAGCCTACAAAGTACAAGCCCCGTGTGGTTTCTCTGCAACTTCTCAAGGTAAGAGAGAGAACACCTTTGTAATTCATGCAAAATTCCTTCATACTCATTGGAACTGACTGATCTTATAAAAGTACAAGGATGACAAGCCTAAGAATCTTGTCAGTCCCTAAAAGAGCTGCAGGTTTGAGCCTCCAGCAGCACAACAAATTACACAGAACTGCTCCTTAGATGATTACGCTCTTGCCAAATCTCTGCTTTGTGTGCCACATTTCATCCTGTTCCGTAAAAGCTCACATCAATGTTGGGTATAGTTTAGTCAGCGTTAGTACCTGATATAAACCAAGGAGGAAAGGTGTGCTAGTTTGAAGCCAGCTAGAATGTTTTGGTGAGAAGAACTAGATCACAGGCTGTGAAAGGGAAACAGTGGTGATGGCTACTGCACTCATAGGCTTGCTGAGATGAATAAGAAGAACACAAACATAGATAAGGCAGATGCTGTCTGGGCTTTGTGGGCNTAACCTGCAGTTAGTATTTGCAGAACAATGGAACTAAGCAGCCATATAGAAAAAGGGGACACAGTCTCAAGTTGGGCCAGGGGAAGTCTAGGCTGGATGTTAGGAGGAAGTTGTTGCCAGAGAGAGTGATTGGCATTGGAATGGGCTGCCCAGGGAGGTGGTGGAGTCACCGTGCCTGGAGGTGTTCAAGAAAAGAGTGGATGAGGCACTTAGTGCCATGGTCTGGTTGACTGGCTAGGACTGGGTGCTAGGTTGGAATGGATGA
>WAAF01017763.1:272627-297650 GCA_013400475.1 Tricholaema leucomelas
GGGGGGGGGCAGGGAACACCCAAACCATCATAAAAGGTTAACCTGCAGTTAGTATTTGCAGAACAATGGAACTAAGCAGCCATATAGAAAAAGGGGACACAGTCTCAAGTTGGGCCAGGGGAAGTCTAGGCTGGATGTTAGGAGGAAGTTGTTGCCAGAGAGAGTGATTGGCATTGGAATGGGCTGCCCAGGGAGGTGGTGGAGTCACCGTGCCTGGAGGTGTTCAAGAAAAGAGTGGATGAGGCACTTAGTGCCATGGTCTGGTTGACTGGATAGGGCTGGGTGCTAGGTTGGACTGGATGATCTTGGAGGTCTCCTCCAACCTGGTTGATTCTGTGATTCTGTGATTCTGTGATTCTATGTGTCTGTGGCTAACAGTACAAGTACATTGACAAGCAGTTTTGTCTCACCCAGATTTTCAGCCAGGTCTCTTGCAGTGCCTGTGTGAACTGGGATTAAGTAGTGTGTTTTTAATGCATCATAGGTGGATGGGTGAGCTCTAGAGGAGTTAGCATCTCAAAGTGCTGTGGAACATGTTTAAAATTCCATAGCATTTTAGAATCTGTCCCAGTGAGATGTGATGACTTTCACCTTAATCTGGGCATACCAAACACTGAGGTTCTTTTACAAAAATAAAGGGATCCTGTAAGTGACTGTAACAACACTTCAGACATTTGTGTCAGGCTGACAGATTCATGGACAGGAAAACCCATGTAAGGAACTAGACTTGGATCAACTTTGCAGGAGTAAGCATTAACCTCAGCCTCACACCCAGTCCTGTATGTGCTTAAATCAAGTCCAAATCGGTTTTTACAGATCAGGTTGTTTCTCAAGTTGTGTTTGTCCTGTTTTAGTGCAGAAGCAATGCTGGTGGCAAGCTAAAGGACTGGAGAAGAGACGGCTCCAAGGAGACCTTATAGCAGCCTTCCAGTACTTAAAGGGGCCTACAGGAAAGATAGGAGAGGAGGGACTGTTTATCAGGAGCATAGTTACAGGATGAGACATAGATTTAGATGAGATAGGGAGAAATTCTTAACTGAGAGGGTGGTGGAACACTGGCACAGGATGCCCAGAGAAGTTGTGGATGTCCCATCCCTGGAAGAGTTCAAGGGTTACTTGGAACTTGGTCTAGTGGAGGATGTCTGTGCTTATAGCAGGGGAGCTGAAACTAGTTGATCTCTTCCAACACAAAGCATTCTATGATTCTGTGACTTTTAAAGTATAAGATAAAGCAGGTCTGTGTAGATGTCATTTTGAAAAGTAATGACATTTAAATCCACAAATTACAGCTTGGTCTGCTCTGGGCATATTTTTGTAGAACTGTCTTAGAGGTTGCTGGTTTTCTCCTTCATTGGACTACACCATCAACATAAGCTTTTCTTTCCACAGACTTTGCAAATCAAATAACTCCAGTCAATCAACAAATTGGGTCTGCTGATACACAGTGAATGAAATGCATTAGGGTACTAATCTCTTGCCCAATAAAAAACTGAGATTAAGTCCTGCCTTGTAAATCAGATTGGTTGGAATAATTTGATTTCTTTCCCAGAAGCATACCAAAACCACACTGGGTTTGGGACAGGCAACATTGTTCAAAGAAGGGGCATCTAGAAGGAGGATAGTAGTGGGTTTGGGATAAGAAGAGTGGGGAAGATTTGATGCTTGCTTTGGAGGATACATTGAGAGATGCTGCGTGAGGAAGATTTGCAGGCAGCCTAATGAAGAGTGTCTCAGAATCACAGAATCAGTCAGGGTTGGAAGGGACCACAAGGATCATCTAGTTCCAAACCCTCTGCCATGGGCAGGAACATCCTACCCTAGATCAGGCTGGCCAGAGCCTCATCCAGTCTCCAGGGATGGGGCCTCAACCACCCTCCTGGGCAACCCAGCCCAGGCTCTCACCACTCTCATGTTGAACAACTTCCTCCTCATGTCCAGTCTGAATCTCCCCACCTCCAGCTTTCCTCCACTCCCCCTAGTCCTGTCACTCCCTGACATCCTAAAAAGTCCCTCCTCAGCTTTTTTGTAGGTCCCCTTCAGATACTGAAAGGCCACAAGAAGGTCGCCTCGGAGCCTCCTCTTGTCCAGACTGAACAGCCCCAACTCTTTCAGTCTGTCCTCATAGCAGATGTGCTGCAGCTCTCTGATCATCCCAGTGGCCTTTCTCTGGGCATGCTCCAGCATGTCCACATCCCTCTTGTGATGAGGGCTCCAGAACTGGATGCAGTACTCCAGGTGGGGTCTCAGCAGAGCGGAGTAGAGAGTCTTGCTGTCAGGATAGCTGATCCTTTACCTTGGATAAAATCAGCCCACTTACATTATTTAAAATAAAAGGGGAGCCTGCTTAGTGGTCTGTAATAGCTGGATTGGTGTTATGGAAGAATTATTGAGTGTCCATGTGGCAGGCCAAAACAAAATGACCTGACAGATGAATCTTTCAACCCAGGGTATGTCAGCGTCAGTAAGGAGGAGCGTTTGCAAAGTGCAGGCAGTTTGCCTGGAAGCATGCTTACTGTGAGTGGAGGTGGCCAGGAATCATGCTAGGTGACAGGCAATTTGTCATCTATTTATGCCTTTAAAAGTATATTTTTGTAAAATACAGGAGTTAACAGAAGATGATCCTAATGACTCAAATCTGCCATTTTCTCCCTTCCATTCCTTTTAGGAGAAGCCATCAAACACCAATAATTCTAATCTTCTACAAGTACCTAATGGCTCCCAGCCAAGAAAGGTTTTAAGAAATAAATAGGAGCTCTTAATGCAGTGAATTTCAGTTTTGCCTAATCTGTGCAAATTGATGAATTAAATCCCTTTGCATCTCAAACCCACTTTGGTGATTTGCATGGTGATTATTTCAGTTTTCATAAATTTTCCCCAGTCGTTTCCTGTCATTTGTTGAGCACAGACATCTGATCTCCACAGAAATGTGTGTGTGAGAGAGTTAGGTACTCTTTAAAGCTTGCCCATACATCTTCAGCTGCAGCACAGTCATAGCTAACCTATGTAGATGCACACAGGACACCAGATATGTCCTCTGGCCCCGGTGAACACACCTGCAGTGTCTGTGTCCTTTTCAAAGAGCAGAAGCGTACATTGAGATGCAAAGAAAGTAGTGCTGGTGCACAGGAAGCTCAACATGAGCCAGCAGTGTGCACTTGCAGGCTGGAGGGCCAACCAGAGCCTGGGCTGCATCAGAAGTGCAGCCAGCAGGTTGAGGGAGGTGATTCTCCCCCTCTACTCCGCTCTGCTGAGACCCCCCCGAAGTACTGCATCCAGTTCTGGAGCCTCTATTACAAGAGGGATGTGGAGATGCTGGAGCGTGTCCAGAGAAGAGCCACGAGGATGCTCAGAGGGCTGCAGCAGCTCTGCTGTGAGGACAGACTGAAAGAGTTGGGGCTGTTCAGTGTGGAGAAGAGGAGGCTCCCAGGTGACCTTCTTGTGGCCTTCCAGTATCTGAAGGGGACCTACAAAAAAGCTGGGGAGGGACTTTTTAGGCTGTCAGGGAGTGACAGGACTGGGGGGAATGGAGCAAAGCTGGAGATGGGTAGGTTCAAACTGGAGGTGAGGAGGAAGTTGTTCAGCATGACAGTGGTGAGAGCCTGGACTGGGTTGCACAGGGAAGTGGCTGAGGCCCTGTCCCTGGAGTTGTTTAAGGCCAGGCTGGATGGGGCTCTGGCCAGCCTGATGGTAGAGTAAGGTGTCCCTGCCAATGGCAGGGGGGTTGGACCCTTGTGGTCCCTTCCAACCCTGACTGATTCTATGATTCTATGATTCAACCAGCTGCAGTAAGGTTTGGCTGCCTACATTTTGAAAGCACAGAAGCAGGGGCTGGTTTTTGGGTAAGAATCCTGCATTGTACAGTCTTACCTGTCAAATACGTTCAAGTGAAGTACATTTTATATCAAAGATGCAAGGCCATACAGTACAGTTCAGCTGCTAGCATGGAGCACCTTGAAGCAATAGCTCAACAGATAAACCAAGGATGATCTTCCTGTTTGCTGTTTCTGCTCTGTGGTTTAGTGAAGTTTAAACCACTGCTCTACTCAGGCATTAACTGAAAGGCTGTGATGGTTTGGGTGTTCCCTGCCCCCCCCCCCAGCCCCCCCCACTTTGGAAAATCACCCAGACTAGGCTCAGTGGCTCTGGAAATTGAATGAAGCTTTATATTTACAGCTTAGCACAAATATACAAGCAGATATTTACAGTATATACAGTTATAGACAGAAATAGACAAGGTAAAAGGTAATACAGAAACACAACAGCCCTCCCAGAAACCTGAGTCCCCAGGAGGGGCTCCCAACTGCCCTTCCACCTTCCCCCACCCCTCTCTACTTTGCCCCAGATGTTGCCTTGTGTCCAAGGGAGATTGGAGAGTCGGCCAGGGGGGTTAGGAAGCAGGTGGATTTAGTCACACAGACGGCAGGTTAGGTTAGAGAGAGAGAGATGCAGCCCAAAGCCCAGAGAGCGACTTTGTTATCTATATTTACATTCTTATTCTTATTCATCTCAGCAAGCCTATGAGTGCGGTAACCATCACCACTGTTTCCCTTTCACAGCCTGTAATCTAGTTCTTCTCACCAAAACATTCTAGCTAGCTTCAAACTAGCACAAAAGCAACCACTACAACGCAGCTGGCTTTGTCTGCCTTCTGGGACCTTCACAGGGAAGTTTTGTCCTGTCAGTCTGTCCCTCTCCTTCAGCTTCTCTCGGTATGATGTGAGCTTGAGAAGATTCCTTTGTCTCAGAACTTCTGTTTTTCTGAGCTGGGCACATAGTGGCACAAAAAGTGGGTATTACTGGTAGGCATTATGTTTTGGAGTGTGATGGCTGCAGCATACCAAGCCAGTTGGCTATTTGATTTGGCTTCAGGAGTTGTGATGGCTCATTTGCATTGTAAGGAAAGCTTGGCTAGCCTGACCTGTAAACATTCTCTGCTTTAAACATAGAATCATAGAATCATAGAATGGTTTAGGTTGGAAGGGACCTCAAGGGTCATCCAGCTCCAACCCCCTGCCATAGGCAGGGACACCTCCCACTAGAGCAGGCTGCTCAAGGCCTCATCCAGCCTGGCTTTAAACACCTCCAGGGAGGAAGCATCCACAACCTTCCTGGGCAACCCCTTCCAATGTCTTACCACCCTCACTGTAAAGAACTTCCTCCTAACATCCAGTCTAAATCTCCTCTCTGCCAGCTTAAACCCATTCCCCCTCGTCCTGACATTACCAGACCTTGTCAATAGTCCCTCCCCAGCCTTCCTGTAGGCTCCCTTCAGATACTGCAAAGCCACTATAAGGTCTCCTCGAAGCCTTCTCTTCTCCAGGCTGCAGAGCCCCAACTCTCTCAGCCTGTCCTCATAGCAGAGCTGCTGCAGCCCTCTGAGCATCTTCGTGGCTCTCCTCTGGACCCGCTCCAGCAGTTCCATGTCCTTCTTGTGCTGGGGGCTCCAGAACTGCACACAGTACTCCAGGTGGGGTCTGAGGAGAGTAGAGTAAAGGGGGAGAATCCCCTCCCTTGCCCTGCTGGCCACACTTCTCCTGATGCAGCCCAGCACAGGGTTGCTGTCTGGGCTGCATGTGCACACTGCAGGCTCATGTTGAGCTTTTTGTCAACCCAGACCCCCAGGTCCTTCTCCTCAGGGCTGCTCTCAGCCATTCACCACCCAGCCTGTATCTGTGCCTGGGATTGCACCGACCCAGGTGCAGGACCTTACACTTGGCCTTGTTAAACGTCATGAGGTTGGCCTGGGCCCACCTCTGCAGCCTGTCCAGGTCCCTCTGGATGGCATCCCTGCCAGCTGGGAGTAGCAGCTTCGGAATTACTGTTAGGGTAGCTTTAGCCTTCATGGTTTTCTTTTGCCTTTCCATTCTCATCCTGGTGGTTTGGTGATTATCTGCAATGATTCCTCTTTTTAGAAACAGTGTATGTGTGTTTCATAGATGGATGGTTGGAGGCTGGAGATGGACATCACATACGGATTTCTGCCTGTGTCTACATGCACTTTACATGTTCAGTTAGGAAGCACTTTAATCTCAGGTTTATGGCAAGTAGAGCAGTCTGAGAAGCTAATGGTGATTGCGAGGATGAATGAAAAGTCATTATCAGAGACAGGACTAATCGGGCTTCTCTCTTGGCTCTCCTCCGAATTGCAGAAGATCGACCTAGAAAGGACAAGAGGTCATCTACTCCATCCTACTGCCCCCAGGCAGGATCGATTAGTACTAAACTGCTCCTGACAGATATTTATCTAACTTCTTAAAACCTCTAAGGATGGAGATTCCCGAGGTCCTGTGGGTGATCACTTTGGCTGCTAGCTGGGTATTTGCCTGCCAACAGAGGAACCTGTCACAGAGTGCTGCTTTGCCCTAGCCAAACCTCAGACATAGAGGGCAGACTGGGAGGATGGGCTGTGTGGATGTCTGTGTTTTGTTAGGAAGCTCTGGCTGTCTGAGGCTTTTTCTCTGCAGAGGTGGAACGTGATGCTCCTTAGGAGCCTTTTCTCTACTTAGTCTTCTGTGCATTTGTTTAACAATTCCAATCCTACTGTTCTTTTTCATCTAGAAAAGGGAATGTAGTACTATAGCAGGGTGGTAGTGGAGTGAGCTGAATGTGATTGTCCTATCAGCTTGGTTGGATCTGCAGGAATCATAGAATCACAGAATCATAGAATCAACCAGGTTGGAGGAGAGCTCCAAGATCATCCAGTCCAACCTAGCACCCAGCCCTGTCCAATCAACCAGACCATGGCACTAAGTGCCTCAGTCACTTTTTTCTTGACCACCTCGAGGGACAGCAACTCCACCACCTCCCTGGGCAGCCCATTCCAATACCAATCACTCTCTCTGCCAACAACTTCCTCCTAACATCCAGCCTAGACCTCCCCTGCCACAACTTGAGACTGTGTCCCCTTGTTCTGTTGCTGCTTGCCTGGCAGAAGAGACCAACCCCACCTGTCTACAACCTCCCTTCAGGTAGCTGTAGACAGCAATGAGGTCTGCCCTGAGCCTGCTCTTCTGCAGGCTGCACACCCCCAGCTCCCTCAGCCTCTCCTCACAGGGTTGTGCTCTAGGCCCCTCACCAGCTTCATCCCCCTTCTCTGGACAATCCCACATATAGGGGAAGTGGAGCTGGACTGCAAGGAGATGTAGTTCTTGTGACTGAGAAAAACCCAAAACATTGTGAAAAGGAATGGGCTGTAGTGTTTTGGAGATATCTTTTGGTTAATAAGTTGGAGCTCCACAAGATTGATTTAATTTGGTAACTTCCTGGTGGGGAAGGAGTCTGTCTTTCTGCTAACCCCACGCATTGCACACCACAGGAGATTTGTCTAGGCTGCAGAGGCAGTTTCACATCCCCACCCATACAGCATGTCAGGGATTAGGGAAGCCCCTATGGGACAATGGGTCGTTTGAAGTACATACAGGTAGCAGACAGCTGGCAGGGGCTGTCGTTTGCCAAAAGGCTATGTTTGAAGAAGAGTCAGAGCTGCCCAGACACATGCTGAGACCCCAGATTGCATCTTGTTCCTGACCCTGGCTCACTACTGGTATGTAGCTCCATCAGAGCTGTTGTCCAGTGTCTGGGCCTGCTGCTGAGGATCAGCTGTTACATCTTTTCCCTCCAGCTCCATCTCTCGACTTCTCCAAGACCCTTGGCACTACTGGGTGTTTACAGATATTTGACATTCACCCCATCAGCTCCAAACTCTCTGCTTACACAGGCAGGGCAATAAGATATTTCACCAACTTGTTCTATTCCTAATATATAAAATGGGGGGTGGGAGGGGAAGGTGTAATTCCCTGGGGTTGAAGAGTGTGAAGAACAAATTAGAACATAATTTGGAAATCTGATTATTGGTGGCTTCACTGACTAACAGTTCCTTTACTGTCCCTCCTTTCTTCCCTGTCTTCTGCAGCTGCTGGCTCAAGGGCTGCATGCTGAACTGGATCAGAAAAGCAGTCAGGGCTCATGTCTGTGCTGGGTTATTTTTAACTTTGCTCAGTTGCTTGATCAAGCCCAGCACTCAGTCCCATGAAGCAGTTGTTCTGGAGCTGCTGAAATGCTTTGGGGGTAGAAAAGAACCGTGCAGGGCAAGAAGGTGAGAACTCAGCTGACCTTGCTACCAAAAGGAATCTAGATTGTTCTTCGACCTAAATGCAGCATAGCTGACAAGTGCAGCCTTGAAAACACTGCTTCCTGGGCCTCCCTCTTCACTTTCCCGGCAGTCCTCAAGCAGAGCATTTCCTCTTTGGGATGAAGAAGCCCTTTTAAGAACATTAGCTGAGCTATTACAATGATGAGGATGCTTGTAGGTCAAAGTGGTCGTTAATTTGCATGTCCTGATTCCTTTGCATCTCTCCTGGCCTTGCCATTTACTGCCCATCAACTAGTGTAAGGGTTTGTTTTTTAATGTAGATATCTGTTGCCTAGGGACTGGATTAGGAGTGCTGCAGTTTATGTCAAACACTGATCAGTCTCTAGGTAGAAACATCTACGAAGGCTGGGCATGAGGCTGTGACCTTTGAAGGAGAGCCTGGCCCTTCATTATCTTTCCCCTGAGCTGAGTCTCCCTCCTCATGTGTGTAACCCTAGAGTTTGTGTATTTTCCACAGAAGAGATTCCAGCTGGCCTTTGAAGTTGCCTCAGAAATATTTATAGAGGACAGGTCAGCTCTTTCATACTCTTAAGTGCTGCATATACTCATAATCAAAATGTAAATTCCATCTTTCTGAATGATGCACATTTTCCTGAGTATCAGAGGTGATCTTAAAATACAGACTGCTTGTAAACCTTTTTATTAACCTTATGAAGGAGTTAAATGTCAGTGCAGAGTAAGACCTTTTTAAGTCTTGTATATTAGGAGGCTTTTTCCACCTGTGATGTCCTTGCCAATGTTTATAATACCAGCCTGTACAGCAATTATACTGAAAGATTGGAGTCTACCCCTAATTAATTTGCAGAGTCAAGTAGACTCATAGAATCACAGAATCAGTCAGGATTGGGAGGGACCACAGGGATCATTTAGTTCCACCCCCCTGCCATGCCCAGGGACACCCTACCCTAGATCAGGCTGCCCACAGCCCCATCCAGCCTGGCTTTAAACACCTCCAGGGCTGGGGCCTCAACCACCTCCCTGGGCAACCCATTCCAGGCTCTCATCACTCTCGTGCTCAACAACTTCCTCCTCACGTCCAGTCTGAATCTCCTTACCTACAGCTTTGCTCCATTCCCCCTAGTCCTGTCACTCCCTGACAGCCTAAAAAGTCCTTCTCTGGCTTTTTTGTAGGCCCCCTTCAGATACTGGAAGGCCACAGGAAGGTCACCTGGGAGTACTGTCACACCAGTTGGTAGAGATATCCTGACTGTTACAATGGAAAGAGTATAATGTAGAGGGGCGTTTTGAACTGGGCTTGTCAGTTTGCAAGAAAGAAATACAAGTTTGTGATCTCTTCCTTTTGCCAATCTTGGCAGGATTTTAAAGCTCAGACTTTCTTGTGGTTGCTTTCCAGCAGTCCTAGACAAAGAGGAAAGAGGTTACCAAAAAAAGTGACTTTTGCAGTCCCAGAAAAGGAAGTTAGCTCCCTGTGATGTAATGCGACATATTCCAGTAAAGTATGAAACTTGAAGTCTGAATATGAGGAGTATTACCTCTTCCAAAGGCAGCTGTGTGAAGCTGGCTCTTGAGTTGGCCTTTCTCTTGGGACAGCCAGAATTGCCACTCTTACCTTGGCTTTGGCGATGAAAGTAGTATCCCTAGATGGTGATTTGACAAGGGACCATTTGGGGGTGAGGGAGCCAGCAAAGGAGCACTATCCCCAGAGCCTCGGCTGGAAATCAAATGTGATGGTTTGAGTGTTACCCACCCACCCACACACACTTAAGTAAAATCACCCAGACTAGACTCAGTCGATCTGGAAATTGAAGAATGAAGCTTTGTATTTACATCTTAGCACAATAGACAAGCAGATAGTTACAATATCTACAGCTGCAGACAGAAACAGACAAGTTAAAAAGTAATACAGAAACACAGCAGCCCTCCCAGAAACCAGAGTCCCCAGGAGGGGCTCCCAACCACCCTTCCACCTTCCTCCCACCCCTCTACTTTACCCCAAACTTTGCATTATGTCATTATGGAGGGTCAGCTAGGGGGGTTAGGAAGCAGACGGATTAGTTAGGCAGCAAGTTAGGTTGGAGAGAGAAGTTCATGCAGCCCCAGAACCCAGAGAGAGACTCTGTTATCTATGTTTGTGTTCTTGTTGTTATCCATCTCAGCAAGCCTGTGAGTGCAATAGACATCACCACTGTTTCCTTTTCACAGCCTACAGTCTAATTCTTCTCACCAGAATATCCCAGCTAGGCTCAAACTAGCACATCAAGCCATTTGAATGCAAGTGCCTGTGCCTGTATTGCTGCAAGAGGAGTTGTGAGCAGGGTAAATGCGTTCTCTAACTTCTAAGGAACAGTCTCTCTCTCTTGCTATGATGATTATTATCTGGATTCATAATTAGCCCAGTGCAGCTTTTAACTCAATAGTAAGGCAGGTTCTCTTGTGGTCGAAACAGCACTCTGTCCTTCTGTCAGCACATCTCAGTGAGCTATTGCTTAGTTTCATTTGAGAGATTTCCCCACTTTAGCTGCTTAAAAGCATTACTTTAGAAGGCTGCAGGATTTCACAAAGCCGTTTGTCTGGCATTTCTCAAACAGTTTGCTTCCTGTTGATAGTAAACTGATGTAAAAATGCCAGAGCTGTAATAAACTACATCCACTCATGCGCTGTGGATCTGCTTAAGATTTGCCTGAAAGTCACTGGGACTGTGCACTAAGACCATATTTTTTCTTACTCTATTATTTTATACAGCAAAGGCAAAACCAGACTGAAGGTCAGTTTACTTCTTCCTGCAAAAAAGGTTGCTGTGTCTTCTTTGTGTTTGCCAGTGTTTAGTTAGGGGATAAACAGACAAGAGAACCAGCTTGCTGTAGAGGGCTGGGGAGCTGACCCAAAGGCGTTCAGATCCTGCAGAACTATTTTGGTAAGAAGTAGGCAAGCAGGGACCAAAGCAGACAGCAAACTCATCCTGCTGGCATGTGCTTAGGCCACAAAGATGGGAAGTAATGAACTTGTCACAAACGTCCAGCTGTAAACGCCTGATACTGGAAAATACAAAAGCAAAATGTAGGAGCAGGGATTAGGTCTGGTCCTGACTTCTTCAGCGAAATGGTTTCGTTTAGGCTGGCAAGACAGTTACATGAAAAGCTGGCCTGAGAGAATGGACAGCACAGCAGTTTGTGTTGCCATGCCTAGAGTTGGTCCCGAAGGTTTATCTCTGCCCTTAAGTGTTTACTTTGAAATTCAGGTATAGTGATGTACATGAGGAGAACATAGAATTGAAAGAGAGTTGTATTAGGAGTGTAGAGTATTAGGTCACCCAATCAGTCTTTGCCTAGAGGCAGTGAACAGGGTGAAATACCAACAGTGAATAGTCAGGTGGTTAACTAGACCCTACCAGTAAGTCTTTCAGCACTAGAATTGGGTAGCTTGAGTATGGACAGGAGATGTGAAGCAGAAGCCACCCATAAAATAAAAGGCAAAATAACCCACATCAGTGGAGGGCTTCTTAGAACCTGTATCACCTGGTCTGGGGTCTCAGACCAAAGTTTCTTTCTGATGTCTTCAGAAAAAGGTTCATGCTGTGCCATGTTATGTCTCTGAGCCAGGCACCATCTCGCTATGTGCCTGCATGTGTTTCAGCTGAAGCACATGGCCATTGAAGACAGATGCCACTTCACAAGAAGCAAAACATTCCACCAGGAGGAGGTTATGCTGCTCCATTCTCTTTCTCCTGGGGGAAGAATTGTATTGTGGTGGTGGTAAATAAAAATAGCCATCAGTCACAGATCTGGCCAGCTAAATAATGCAGCCATTTAATGCTCCTTTCTAGGTAACTATTTCATACAAGAAGGCTCTGCCTACAGTGCAGTCCAGTAAGGAAGGCTAGAACCAAAGCTAGGTCCCAGATGTTTTCTGTGGATGTTGCTTACCAGAGCAGGGCCACTGAGTTCTCAGCTTCCCTTTTGTGAAAGCAACCATGAAGGAAAAGGAGAGAGAAAGCAGAATAAGTTTGGTTGTGAGGGATACTTATGCAGGGCTTCTTGAGACAAAAAGCTGGTGAATGGGTGAGTTTTGAAGAAGAGAGAGGACAGCCATGCTGAGACAAGCCAAATCCATCCTCTCCTAGCAGCAGTTAGAAGTGGTACTGAGGGATGGCCAGGAGTTATGTCTAGCATGTAGGATATCTGCCCCTAACACCTTTCCACCCTCCAAGTGTAGTATTATTCCCTTTTTTTCCCCTCACTTTGTATGTTCAGAAAAGAAAAAAGACTTGTTGTAGATTCTCATGCACTGTTACTTATTTACAAGGAAATATTGGAGCCATATCAATTTTTCATGGAAACAAGATAGGAAGGCTTTGAATTTTGCATACTGCTTGGGCTAAAAGGGCAGCGAGAGGATGCACTTTAATGCATGCATTCTGAGTTTCTGCTGAGGAAAAATATCAAGTAAGCAAGTTAAAAGAGTGCCAGGGCTACTTTGAAGCTTGCAAAGTAGATAAAACCCAGGATTTTAAATCATTTCATTAAAAATGAACCCAGAAGTTTTTTGAAGCTCAAGATTTTGTTCTGCAAGCTCAGCAATATTAATTAACCTCCCACTGAAGAATGCTGAGCAGCTGGATCCAATTTCTGAAAAGATAATCATAAAGAAATTAGATTAATGGTCTTCAAGTGGTGCAGTTGACAATGGGTTGTGGCAAGCTCCTTTATGTGTAGTGTGGTGCTACCTATTTTACATGTGAAGATGGTTGCTGCAGTCCCGAGAGGAACGAGGCCATATCTCCATGATACAGATATCAGTTCTCCTGCACTGTGAACACAGCAAGGCACAGATAAGCAAGACTGCTATTGGCTCCCTTTTCTCCTTCTTTCCTATCTCCTTATTCTGGACACATCACCTCGGTGCTATAGATGCATATTTGCTGCAAGGAAATCACTGCCCTTTGAGTATCAAAGCCAGCACATTACTGACATACACATCAGTGAAAAAACCCTCCTGCTGGCCCCACTGAAGATGAAGTGCCTTTATGTGGTGCTTTAGTGCAATACAGAGAGGTATATGTAAAGTATGACCTGTCCCTCTAAGGCACAGCCATAACTAAGGTAACGTTCAGTCTTGGCTTCACTCTCAATGAATTCACTGATAGCACTTCACTGAGTTCAGCAGTAGCCGAACTGGGCCAGGGCTGAGTACTTCTGAATACCACATTAGGCTCTTCCATCCCCACTGTTGTTTTTCACTGGTTGTAAGCAAGGCACACAAGAAGAGCTGTGAATTTTCCCATGCTCTTAAGTCAGTGCCAGCCACCTAAGTGAAAACCCCAAAACCTCTCTCCCACAGCACATCCTTCCAAGGAACAGCTGCTGCAGGGGCATGCATTTCCCTCTACAGCCCAACAACACAGCTCCTCTTCACATCCCTGTGCTCGGTCTAAACAAGTGTAAGACAGGTGTGCTCTCCATCCTTCCCTGGCAGTCTCTGAATACTGCATCCCCACTGAAGAGTGTCCTGTTTTCACTGGCATGCAGCAGCCACATCCACAGGAAGCAAATACTGCTCTGAATGCTGATGTAGGGCCTCCATCAGTGATTTCCCAGCTCTGTTTGTGTTCTAATAGCTTTCTCTAAGGTATAGGCTAAGACAACAAAATTGTGTATGTAAGGCAGGAATTAAAGCACGTTCATTTTTGCACAGAGGAGCATTCTCATGATGTGTGCCTCAGGACGTCCTGCAGCAGCCTGGTTGCTCTCTGCTTTGCTTCTTAGATCATCCATTCTCTGCCATGCAGATTTATTCCCATTCACACAAGCGGTGCAGAATAACCTAGAAGAGCATAGGGCTGTGATTTTCCTGACTTAGGTGATCAGAAACAGGTTGCTCTTATTTGCAGTGTGGTTCACAGGCAACTTACCAGCAATCTTTACAAAACATCAACAAAACCCAACCAAACCCAAGTCCAGCTTCACCAGCTTTCACTCCTCTTTTTGTGTGCTACAGTTAGCAAAATGATCCACTAGTTCTTAGCCACTTACATTCAGTCATTCCCTGGGCAAACATTATGTTCTGGTATAACTGTGCAGGTTTTAGGGGGAACCTACTGCATTACACCTTTAGGTGACATCTTGTTGATGTTGTGGCTACCAGATACACCAAGGTCTTAGCTAAATGGCAGCTGTGGTTGTGCACTTGACTGGAGAGAGCTGGGTGCTAGGTTGGACTGGATGGTCTTGGAGGTCTTTTCCAACCTGGTTGATTCTGTGGTTCTATGATTTGATACTGGACACCCCAGAGCTACCTCTTCAAAAGCTGCCCAGTGCCAGACCTTGGGGCTGGACTTGGAAACACAGTCTCTGGCATGGGCCACCCCCCTGTGCACCACAGCTGCAGTCTCCCAAATCCGTGCTCCATCCTTGGACAGCAAATGCCTTAGGCATATGCCTGAAGTTAAACATCTGCTTAGGGGCTTCCTAGTCCAAGTGGAAATGGGTCTAAGGTGAGCTCAAGTGTTTCTCTAAGTGAGGGTCAAGAGAATTCACTTTCTAGTGTGTGTCCCCCACTGGTCTCATGGCAGAAGACTTCTCATTTTGAGGGAAAAGTGATGGAAGATTAGGCTGTGCCTGACTTCAGACAGTACTGGAAGCTAGCCAGATCACTCAAAGTGTTAGTCTTTTTCTTTGCAGCCTGAAAGGAGTGTTTTAATAAAACAAGGGAGCTAGGTATCAAGGCAAAAGGGTTGTTTGTTTGCCTTTTTACTCTAACTCTCAGCACACACTTAAAATGTGACAATCTTGTCTGGTATTTTCTGTTTCGACAGAATGTGCTTGTTTCTTGGGTTGAAAATTTGAATTCCAGAAAGAAATAATGCTTCTGGCTGAGCAGATTGCATTCCAGGGCATGATTTCATCTGGTAATTAGTCCAAGAGAGTCAATATTGGCTAATAAGAGCATGACTGCATGCATTTCTCATTAATTTTCATCAAAACTTGCCAGAAAATTCACGTTTTGGTGCCAGCAGATCACTCTTCCTTTCCATATATTTTGTAGTGTCATCATTCACTAACCCCAAAGAGCTCTCTAAGGAAAAGCTGTAATGCAGTGTGCTCATCAGCTCTCATTGTCCACTGCAGAGTTATAGAAAGGGGCAGACAGAAGTCCTTTAGCAAACAAATGGGATGTTCTTCAGGAAAGTGGTTTTGGGAGTCCCTTGCAGGACCAGTATTTTCTGGTGCATAAAACATAATTCTGAATGAGGTCATGGTGTGCAAGGCTGCTTTGACTGGCATTCTGCTTTCTCTTTCTGCCTGAGCTCAGAACAGAGCCTGACTGATAGCTGATCTAATTTTTATATATGTTTGGCCCAGATTCCTTCCAAATGTCCTCTGAGAATCATCAGGACATTCTCGCCCTCCTCTAGTGATGTGTGTTGGCCACTTCTGCTGCACCGCATTCCTCAGCAGTGAACTCCTAAACTTGCAGATCTGGGGCTTGCTTGCTGTCTCAGGACATGGAAGAATGGGAACTCTCAGTGCCTCATCTACCTGCAAGAGCCCTGGATCTGAAACAAGAGATACATCCATCATTTATCAGAGGTGAAAGAGCGCAGTTGCAGAAACTAGACGAGTCCACAAAAACATCCCAATTCCTGCACTACCTAGGTGGTTAAGTGTATTTCAAAAGCTCATCAACCAGCTAAACAATGTCTATGTCCTCTGTCCCTAGAAGTGATGTCATTATCTCTTTCTACAGGGTCCAGTTAGTGATGGAAGTCCCAAAAACCTGATTGACAATTTCTTTTACTTCCACCTGAGGGTAACCGTTCCGCAGCATGTTGTCAGGACGCAGCCAGGACGTCGCTTTGTTGCCTTAGCAAGGCAGTCTTCCCCCTGCCTCTTGCTGAGAGCTGCAATGTGGCAAGTCAGACTGACTCTCAGAATGGATCCCAAGGCTTCTCCTGCGGCGCTCTCAGCTTGGCTGCAAGCCCTTCTCCAAATGTCAGAGCTCTTTCCCTGGGGAGCCAGGCGGCATCCCCCGCCTGCTCGGGAGCACGCCAGCCTCTGCCGTCTGAGCAAGAGGCAAAGCTGACCTTTGTTAAACACTGTGTTCTACAGACGGCAGCCGGGTCAGGTGCCACCTTTGGAAGAGCCATGCTTCACTCAGTCTGACTGACAGAGCTGATATTTCTCTTTCCCCTCTCCAAAGAGGAGATTTCTTCTTGTGAGGTACTGCATGCCAGAGTCTACATCCCTGGGATTTAGGAGCAAATACCTCTTTAATTTCAGCAGAGGCAGACCTGCTGACCCAGATGCTTTTCCTCTGTCTCTGAAATCCTCAGCCAGAGATAATTTTAATTCTGAGGAAACTTCCCCTATCTTTTTTTAGGGAACGTGTAGCTTGAGGCTGGTCTCAAGCTCTGAAGGTGAGTTTTAAAGCACTTGTAGCTGAAATGACTGAAGAACCAGCTGAGAGAAACTCTAGCTGCAAGTCACAGCTCAGCTTTAACAAGTCACCTCATTTTGCCAATGTCTTTCTTTTGTCTTTCTTCTCTTGTGAATGATCCATCAAACAAAATTACATCCACAAACAAAAGATGTGATCTTTGATCACATTGGGTGATTCTGTGCTCCACAACCTCCCTGGGCAACCTGTGCCAGTGTCTCACCACCCTCACTGCAAAGAACCCTTTCCTAACATCTAGTTTGAGTCTCCCCTCTGCCAGTTTAAACCCATTCCCCCTTGTCCTGTCATTACAAGACCTTGTCAATAGTCCCTCCCCAGCTTTCCTGTAGGCTCCCTTCAGATACTGGAAAGCAACTCTAAGGTCTCCTCGAAGCCTTCTCTTCTGCAGGCTGCAGAGCCCCAACTCTTGTAGCCTGTCCTCATAGCAGAGCTGCTGCAGCCCTCTGAGCATCCTTGTGGCCTTCCTCTGGACTGGCTCCAACAGTTCCATGTCCTTCTTGTGCTGGGGGCTCCAGAACTGCACACAGTACTCCAGGTGGGGTCTGAGGAGAGCAGAGTAAAGTTAGGTTTGTGTTTTGGTCTTCACTGCACTACTTCTACCTTCAGGCTGAAAACCTGCAGAGTTTCCTTAAAGATAATGTCTCTCCATTTGTATTTCTCAAAGTCTAAGGGGTTTGCAGGATCAAGTTTGGGTTTTGTAGATTGGTTCAACATCCATTTAGCTTGTAGAAGGATGGGTTCTGCTGAAATACCAAAATTAGATGGGATCTCCAGTGGGCAGTCCACCACCTCTTGAGAAAGTGCACAAGAGACACACTGAAACCCATGGGCTCAGATCTGAGCATTAGGCCTTTCTGCTCTTTATCTCTGCTTGTATTTTTGGGTTTTTTGCAGGGTTTTTTTGCCATCATTCTGAAACTAATTTGGAAGGTAATGATTAAATATTGCCAGACAGCATACAGAAGAGGAGGAAAGGCCTCCCTAATTGTGTTTTGACATTTTTTGACATCAGCAATTCTTTTGAAGGAATGAGAAAAAAAGAAACAAACCAGAATCTGTTCAATCAAGATCTTCTGAGTTTTGTTCTCTTTGGGTGACAAAACTCAGGTTGGAGGGAAGCCAGTGCTGCAGACCTAAAGCTCACCTCCTGAGCAGGACAATTCACATCCTCAGCTTCCTTCTAAAGGCAGCTTTACAGAAACTTGCACTCCTATAAAGCAGGTGCTGCCTTAAATGATACAACACTTCAGCTTTCACAGGACCTCAGTGCTTTGCAAAGTCTTGGTGACTTCAGGGATGTGGCACTAAGATTGGCTTAATACATGGGGCTGTCTAAAAATGGTAGGATGGCAGATCTGTGCCCAGGCTTTGCACCACAGTATCACAGTCTCACAGTATCACCAAGGTTGGAAGAGGCCTCACAGATCATCAAGTCCAACCCTTTACCACAGAGCTCAAGGCTAGACCATGGCACCAAGTGCCACGTCCAATCCTGCCTTGAACAGCTCCAGGGACAGCGACTCCACCACCTCCCTGGGCAGCCCATTCCAGTGGCCAATGACTCTCTCAGTGAAGAACTTTCTCCTCACCTCGAGCCTAAACTTCCCCTGGCGCAGCTTGAGGCTGTGTCCTCTCGTTCTGGCGCTGGCCACCTGAGAGAAGAGAGCAACCTCCCCCTGGCTACAACCACCCCTCAGGTAGTTGTAGACAGCAATAAGGTCTCCCCTGAGCCTCCTCTTCTCCAGACTAAACAATCCCAGCTCCCTCAGCCTCTCCTCGTAGGGCTGTGCTCGAGGCCTCTCACTAGCCTCATTGCCCTTCTCTGGATATGCTCAAGCATCTCAATGTCCCTCTTAAACTGGGGGGCCCAGAACTGGACACAGTACTCAAGGTGTGGTCTAACCAGTGCAGAGTACAGGGGCAGAATGACCTCCCTGCTCCTGCTGGCCACACCATTCCTGATGCAGGCCAGGATGCCATTGGCTCTCTTGGCCACCTGGGCACACTGCTGGCTCATGTTCAGGCGGGTATCAATCAGCATCCCCACTATCACTAATAAGGTGAAAATAAGGTTGGTTTCAAAGATGCTTTCTAAGCATCAAACCCAAAGTATATGGGTTTATTCTTATGGATATACTCATAACTATGGCACAGCAATGTGCCCTTGTGGCCAAGAAGGCCAATGGGATCCTGGAGTGCATTAGGAAGAGTGTGTCCAGCAGATCAAGGGAGGTTCTCCTCCCCCTCTACTCTGCCCTGCTGAGACCTCATCTTGAATACTGTGTTCAGTTTTGGGCTCCTCATTTAAGAGGGGCAGGGATCTGCTGGAGAGAGTCCAGTGGAGGGTTATGAGAATGATGAGGGGACTGGAGGGCATGGCTTATGAGGAGAGGCTGAGGGACCCGGGGTTGCTTAGTCTGGAGAAGAGAAGACTGAGAGGGGATTTGATAAATGTTTATAAGTATCTGAGGGCTGGTCAGGAGTGGGGGACAGGCTCTGCTCTCTGCTCCCTGCGATAGGACAAGTTGCAGCACAAGAGGTTCCACCTCAACAGACGGAGGAACTTCTTTCCTGTAAGGGTCACAGAGCACTGGCACAGGCTCTCCAGAGAGGTTGTGTGGCCTCTTTCTCTGGAGCCTTTCAAGGCCTGTCTGGATGTGTTCTTCTGTGATCTGTGTTAGATTGTGTGGTCCTGCTCTGGCAGGGGGGTTGGACTCGATGATCTCCTTGGGTCCCTCCCAACCCCTAACATCCTGTGAGCCTGTGATCCTATACCACTAAGATCCCTAATTAATGACAGTGTGGAGTCTTCCATGCTTTTGAAAGCATTTCCCCAAACTTTAACAATGACTTCCACACAGAAGGCAAGCATGGCCAATAGCAGGTCTAGCACCTAAAGCAAGATTAATTTTTAATTCCCATTTTGTTGTTGCTTTTTTTAATTTTGAAAAGAAAATGGAGCACTTCCAGAGTGTCCAGAGAAGGGCAACAAGGCTGGTGAGGGGCCTGGAGCACAGCCCTGTGAGGAGAGGCTGAGGGAGCTGGGGTTGTTTAGCCTGGAGAAGAGGAGGCTCAGGGGGGACCTCATTGCTGTCTACAACTACCTGAAGGGAGGTTGTAGCCAGGTGGGGTTGGTCTCTTCTCCCAGGCAACCAGCAACAGGACAAGGGGACACAGTCTCAAGTTGTGCCAGGGGAGGTCTAGGCTGGATGTTAGGAGGAAGTTGTTGCCAGCGAGAGTGATTGGCATTAGAATGGGCTGCCCAGGGAGGTGGTGGAGTCACCGTCCCTGGAGTGTTCAGGAAAAGACTGGATGAGGCACTTAGTGCCATGGTCTGGTTGACTGGATAGGGCTGGGTGCTAGGTTGGACTGGATGATCTTGGAGGTCTCTTCCAACCTGGTTGGTTGATTCTATTCTTAACCTTTTCTTAACATTTACCTACCAAATATTAGGACTCAGATTGTATTCCTGCCTGGTAACAGAGGAAACTCTGTTTTGCTAACAGTGTTAGTGCTGCAAAAATAACAGAAATGGTTAAATCCAAAGTCTGGGGAGTAGAAGTCTAGGGAGTAGAGTTTGTTCTCTCTCTCTTGCTGAGCTGCCAGAGTTAGTGGTCCAGTGGAGCTGGCTTTAGGGAAGGATCCAAACCCACAATCTCTCCTCCATATCACTGGATAGTTCTGAGCTCAGTACAGGGAAATATTACAGAAGCCTCTGAGTCAGCCACAGGGACATCTTGATAGATGCCACCACAAAGCAGGTTCTTCTCATCACCCTCCAGCACGCCTAAGGGCTTTCAGCACAGATTTCTTTCCTGTAGTTGTTAAGGATGGGGTTTTTTTTTGCTGCCTGGTGAGCTTTAACACTACATCTTTCTCAGACATGACAGGCCAATGAGAGCACATGCTTCCCATTTATTTTTTTTTAATTATACTAAAATGTCCAAAGTTCCACATGGCTCATAAAAGCTGACATCTCCCAGCAGAGCTGAGGCTTTTCCCTAGGATTAGCCCCAAATCCCAAGGCCGTTACTGTTTGAATAGTTCCTAAGTGTATTCTAGATATCCTTTACAATTTGAATCATAGAATCAACCAGGTTGGAAGAGACCTCCAAGCTCATCCAGTCCAACCTAGCACCCAGCCCAGCTGGTAAATGTGCAGGCACTTTCTCTTGCTTTACTCTCCTGTTCAGATCTTAAGAACAATTTGCAGTTTGTAAGATTCCAGAAATTATTGTGCTCAGAGAGACAAAACTCTCACTTGTTCAGCTGGCATGCCAGGGCACATCTAAGCACTGCTCCTGCAGGCACATTCTTGAGCTTTCTCCTCTCCCTGCCCAAAGCTAGCAGCCAGGATACCATCCTGACAGAATTTCCAAAACCTCTCTTTCATGTTTCTGACTCCAGCCCTGAGCGAGATGTCCCACGGACCAGCCCAGCCTTTCTCAGTTGGCAGGCAGAAGCTTAGGAAGTAGTTCGGTTCTGCCGGTGTGCATCTCTTCCCAAAACGAGGCACTGCCAAAGGCGCTGGGATTCAGAGCTGTGTTAACAGCCAGACGTAGGAACTTTAAAGATTGATCACAGCAATGCTGTTACCGTCAGTGGTGTGTAAAGTGTCAACTGCAGCTGTGTTGAATTATTCATTATTTCATAAACACAGCGAGGTTTCCAAGGGCAGGGTTTGTAAGTCCCGTTTGAAAAGTGAAGTGAAAGCTCCTGGAATTAAAAATCATTATGAAATTTCATTTATTTAACTTCGTTTCAACTTTTCCCTACGTGGTTATTAGTAAAGTTATTCTATTTATTGATTTTTCTACTCCCTTTCTTTTCTCTACCAGCTAATGAGAAAAAAGTAGTTTTGAATTAAGCAAATCATCTTGCTCTCCCTAGGCAATTGTTCTGTGCTCTCCTGTTGACCCCTGGAAAGAGATTTAGTGGGTGATGCTCTTATTTTTGCTGATAGGAGATACTGTGCCCACCGGTATGGGATGAAAGGAAATAAATTAAAAGGAAATCTGAGTTTTGATGTGTTTGCATCTTAGACCATTAAAACTGTCTTTAGGCTTGGAATGCCTGGAATCTGCCCTGGGCTCAGCAGGGAACAAAGTGCGGCAGACAGAGAGCAGTGCTTTCTTGTTTAAGAGCAAGGGCTGGCTGAAGACAGAGTTCTATACAAACAATGTTCTCCTCAGTTCATCTCTAGTAACTGAAGATATTTCCATCAGTGCTGTGCCATTCAAAGAAAAGTCAAAAGTCACTTTGATGCCTCAGCCAGCTTTATGCTCATGCTATAGTCCTCTTGAGATCAAGGCTGCAGTATAAAAACCTGCATTAGCTTGTGTGGCAGGACCAGATGACACAGTGATGGTGCTTAAAATAGCCTGAACTGAACTCTTTCATGGTGAGGGTGACCCATTTCCTACCCCTCAGCTACTCATTTACAGCTTGTAGGGGGAATGCAGAGAAGGAGCAGCACAGAATCATAGAACTGTTTTGGTTGATCTAAGGTGATCTTCAGAGTCTAAGATCAAGTCCAGCCACCAACCGAACACCACCACGCCTGCTAAACAATGTCCCCAAGTGTCACCTCCACATGTGTTTTGAATGCAGACAGGGGCAGCAGCTCCACCACCTCCCTGGGCAGCCTGTTCCAATGCCTGACCACTCATTTGGGAAAGACATTTTTCATAATATCCAACCTAAACCTCCCTGGCATAACTTGAGGTCATTTGCTCTTGTTCAGTCACTTGTTGCTAGGGAGAGGAGACCCAGCACACTGCAACCTCCTGCCAGGTATTTGTAGCGAGCAACAAGGTCTCCCCTTAGCCTCTTCTTCTCCAAGCTAAACGACCACAGTTCCCTCAGCTGCTCCTTATAAGACCTGTTCTCCAGGCCCTTCACCAGCTTTGTTGCCCTTCTCTGGACATGCCCCTGCAACTCAGTGTCTTTCTTCTAGTGAAATGCCCAAAACTGAATGTAGCATTTGAGCCCAAGAGTAACATGCCTGCCCAAAGGCTCCCAGCTCACCAGCTCCTCTGGTCTCTTCCAGTCGTCATTACAAGGGCAGCAGCAGGCAGAGGAAGATAGACACACAAGCAGCAAGAGTGACACTCAGCAAGTGAGTGCACCCTCAGCAAGTTTGCTGATGACACCAAGCTGTGTGGTGCAGCAGACAGGCTGGAGGGCAGGGATGCCATCCAGAGGGACCTGGACAGGCTGGAGAGGTGGGCACAAGCCAACCTCAGGAGGTTCAACAAGACCAAGTGCAAGGTCCTGCAGCTGGGTCGAGGCAATCCCAAGCACAAATCCAGGCTGGGCAGTGACTTGCTGAGCAGCCCTGAGGAGAGGGACTTGGGGGTGCTGGTGGATGAGAAGCTTAACATGACCCAGCAGTGTGCACTTGCAGCCCAAGGCCATTCCATTTTGTCTTTCTCTTTAATCTTCCAATGGGGCAGTGTTGGCCCACAACTGAAAGCCATAGTGGTGAGCTGCAGAGTTTCATGGACTTGCCTAGAAGAGGCTGTGCTTTTCTGGAGTTGTGCAGGACTCTTTTCTTTTGCTGGTTGTGTAATGTAGCCTTAATATTGCACCTCTTTGAAATACAGAGTAAATGCCCTTGATTTCTGCACAGTGTGCCAGTCCCTGCAGCAGCAGGACACACGCTTTAGAGTTCGTTCCAGCTCTGTGGGGAAATGGGGTTGTCAGCTCCTGTTGAGGCAGAAGAAAAGATAAATAATCCTGTAGAAGTTCTTGGAGAACTCCCCATTGCTCTCAGAGGATCAGCAGAACCAGCAGTTTTTCACCCCGACACAGAGTCAAGAAATCTCCTGGGGGCAGATCTCAGTGGGAGGCAAGAGCCATTGGACCAGTTCTGCTCAAACTCCAGATCCTTTGTGTTCTCCTGCCTTACAGAGCCTGCCCTTCCTGATACCACAGTTCTTTAACCACTTTCCTCCAGATCCTTTGGATTCTCCTGCCTTACAGAGCCTGCCCTTCCTGATACCACAGTTCTTTAACCACTTTCCTCCAGATCCTTTGGATTCTCCTGCCTTACAGAGCCTGCCCTTCCTGATACCACAGTTCTTTAACCACTTTCCTCCAGATCCTTTGGATTCTCCTGCCTTACAGAGCCTGCCCTTCCTGATACCACAGTTCTTTAACCACTTTCCTCCAGATCCTTTGGATTCTCCTGCCTTACAGAGCCTGCCCTTCCTGATACCACAGTTCTTTAACCACTTTCCTCCAGATCCTTTGGATTCTCCTGCCTTACAGAGCCTGCCCTTCCTGATACCACAGTTCTTTAACCACTTTCCTCCATTCTTACTGCTTTCTTTGGAATTCACTGAGTGAAAGCAATGCACTGATGAGTACCTGAGGCAATAACAGACAGCCTGGAAAGGTTTATGGGGTGAAAATCAGAGACAGTTCACGTTCCTGCTCACTTTTGTGACCGTGTGACCCCACTGAACCATATGTCTCCTTACACGTGTGCTTGCTCATTTCACATTCATCTTTGTTCAGTAGTCATTGAGGAGTGAGATCATAACTGGAATTCATTTAGAATTATGGTCTCTCCACCCTGTTGGGTCCTTCAGCAGAGTGACTTGATCCAAGATCTCATTTCCTCCCTGTCTTTTTGCATAAACAGAATAAAAGGTGTATGGAAGAACATGCTGGCAGCAGTGCTTTGGCAGAAAGCCCTGGTTTTCCTCATAGCCTGATGATAAGGGCGAGCCAGCGTCCTAGCTGAAACTTGCCTGCTGCCTGTCCCCGCTACGTGTTCCATGGCTAGGGCAAAGGTTTCCCAGCACCCAGCTCTGGCCTGGAGGAGGAGAGGAGTTTCACAACTCATTGTTATCAGAGTATTTCTACCCTGTGAACTGGAGCCAATGCAGGAGATGCCCAGGCAGCAGCATGTTGCCATGAGCCTGTGAACTGGAGCCAGTGCAAGAGATGCCCAGGCAGCAGCATGTTGCCATGAGTAAGGCAGCACTGAGTAATCATAGCTCCAACCAAGCTGGACCAGCTGTCTAGTTAACATATTTGTGCAAGGTTGTGATGAACAGAGTGCCTATCTTCAACCACCATCTGCTGTACTACCTCAGCACATAACACTGCTCTCTACAACTGGGGCTGGCCAGGAGTGGGGGGACAGGCTCTGCTCACTGCTCCCTATGACAGGACAAGGAGCAATGGGTGTAAGTTGCAGCAAAAGAGGTTCCACCTCAACACAAGGGGGAACTTCTTTACTGTAAGGGTCACAGAGCACTGGCACAGGCTCCCCAGAGAGGTTGTGGAGTCTCCTTCTCTGGAGGCTTTCAAGCCCTGCCTGGATGTGTTCCTGTGTGATCTGTGTTAGATAGGATTGTCCTGCTCTGGCAGGGGGCTTGGACTCAATGATCTCCTTGGGTCCCTTCCAACCCCTAACATCCTGTGAGCCTGTGATCCTGTGATGG
>WAAF01017763.1:297710-317689 GCA_013400475.1 Tricholaema leucomelas
TAATCTTTGTTTTGCCTTTCTTCTTTACACATCCCAGCAAGACTGTGAGGGAAGTAGACCTCACCATTGTTTTCATTTTACAGCCTATCATCTAGTTCTTCTCACCAAAACATGCTAGCTAGGCTCAAACTAGCACAGATCCTGTCAACTACCTGAAAGGAGGTTGTAGCACGATGGGAGTTGGTCTTTTTTCCCAGGTACTTGGTGATAGAATGAGAGGCCACAGTCTCAAGCTGTGCCAGGGCAAGTTCAGGCTGGATGTAGGAAAAAAATCTTCACAGAAGGAGTGATTGGCCATTGGAATGGGCTACCTAGGGAGGTGGTGGAGTCCCTAGAGGTGTTTTAAATATACTGGGTAATAGGTTGGACTTGATGATCTCAGAAGTCTTTTCCAGCCTGGTTCATTCTGTGACTCTGTGTGATTTGCTTTCAGGAATCTGTCTCTGGTCTTTTTTCTCACATGCTCACCTTAACTTCTTTGGAAGAACACATCTTCGTGTGTGCCACTGGAGCTGAAGTAGAAGGAGATCTTTTACAGCACTGCTTTATTAGTGGTTTTCACAGAAATGCAGACAAGATTTTGCAACTGCTGAAGAAGCTTCCTCTTAATGTTTAAAAAGTAAATAAATGATGGCTGTAATTTTGTCATCATTAAAAATGGAAACCATTCTAAAAAGAACTCAAAGGATGCCATGCCACATTCATGAAACCTGTATGCAGGCATGGGGAGGGTATTTGGGGCGAGGGGGAATGCAGATGACATGAGACAGAATTTCCCATTTGCTTGGGTGTTTTCCTTTATTCACAGACACTTATGTCTAAACCTTTACCAGTATTGGAGCACTAATGAAGAGACAGCTAAAGGAGTGGAGCCTCTCTGCTTGCCTCCTTCATTACTCCTAGAAGTCTTTTAGTCTCTCTGACAAACTCCCCAGAAAACTGGCAGAATTTCTGACTTTAGAGCAGTCTTTGTTTCTTTTCTTGCAAGTAATTACTGCCCTCCCCTTTTTATCCCTTCATTGCACCAAACTTGTGTTGGTTTATGGATTTTTTGGTTTAGCTTTAACAGGTCTCCAAAGCAGTTCCCTTGGTTGAATGCCAGAAGTATGCTGCTAATACAGAGAAAAGTGTCTGGGTACTAAAAGCACACCCAGGGCTCTGAGACAATGTGGCAAATGCAATGGGCTGGGCTGGTGCCGCTGAGAACTGGAGTCTCACCAAGGTGTTAATGCTGCTAAGTGTGTGCAGACAGCCTCGCTGATCCATACCCTACCTGTTTTCTGTTCTGCATCCATTCCTTATTCCTTGTCTTCAGAAGTGCAGTGGTATGCATCTGCCTGAAACTTCATAGTGCATAGGAGGTGTTCCTGTTACTCCTTTGGTGGCAGCACATCAGTGTCACTAAGGACACCTAGAGACAGAACAAGGGGACGCAGTCTCAAGTTGTGCCGGGGGAAGTATAGGCTGCATGTTGGGAGGAAGTTCTTCACAGAGAGAGTGATTGGCATTGGAATGGGCTGCCCAGGGAGGTGGTGGAGTCACTGTCCCCGGAGGTGTTCAAGAAAAGACTGGACAAGGCACTTAGTGACACAGTTGACTGGCTAGGGCTGGGTGCTAGGTTGGACTGGATGATCTTGGAGGTCTCTTCCAACCTGGTTGATTCTATGATTCTATGATTCTATGAATGCTGGTGAAAATGTATTTGCATATATCCCTGAAGTCTTTGTCCACTAACAAGAGCACTTGGTGTGAATCCTTCATTTGCTCCATTGTTTTTAGTTCATCATTTGCTAGGAGAAATCAAACTAAATTGAATTTAAATGGTTTTTTTTCCCCTCCTGTTTAGCTGGCATGCATACAGGGAAATACAAATCTAACTGTGTTTTTTTCTCTCTTTCTCTTTTCCTTTTTCTCATTTGACCTGGATTTGTCTTTTGGTGGCTTTGATATCCGTATGTGATCCTTTCTTCTTCATTACTTTAAAGGTAAGGTCATTATTTCCTCAGTCAGTACTATACATGTATCAGAGAACTACAACTTGAAAGCCATCTGGGGAAGAGGTTAGTAAGGAGGCAGAATAATTAGTGGCTATTTGGAGTGCAAGAAGTCAAATTAAGAAGTACAGTTTATATTTTGTCTTCACTCTGCATAGAGCAGGATCAGGTTTTCCCGGGCAGCCCCCTGATGATGTGTTGTGTCCAGTGCTGCTGTGCCATGCTGGGCTAAGTCTCCCTCCTGCTGCTTCCCAGCTCTGCCAGCGCTTCCCTCTGTGCAACCAAGAGGCAAGAAAAAGGTTAGCAGTGGCTTTGGAGCAGCCTGGGAGCAGCAGATTTATCTGCCTGGGAACAGGACTGCAAGGAACAAAACAAGATCACTTGATGCTCCCCTCCACACAGGAGTCCCAGAGAATTTTGACTGTCAGGAAGGAGCTCAGTGAATTTAAAGATACACCTACATGCTTGTTTAATTTACAACAGAGAGACAGGATGCCAATCGAGATCAGAATGTATAGTGAGAGGTGTACAAAGACAGGCAGAGGCATTGTCTTTTCCCTGAAAGCCTGCAGTGTTTCCTATCATTGTTACAAGTATGTCTTTGCTTTAGACTGCATTCTTCTGCTGCTCTCGGGAGTCTGCCAAGTCTGAGGTGAAAATATCTGCACTTCTTCCCAGAGCTTGTTGGCTTTTCATGCCTTTTGTTCCTCGGGAACCAGAACACTTAGGGATAAGAACGTTTTGGAGGAGGAATTTAGATACGTGCAGATGTTGGGAGGACAGGCTGTGTATTTTCTGACCATTTCTGAGTAGAGAATTCTGCTGAAGACAAGAAAGAGAAAAGGGAAGTAGGAAGTTTTCTTTTAATGAGACTTTTATATGTAATCAGCAACTAGCAAATAACGATGTCCTGAGGCATCCCAGCTTGCACAGAGACAGCCCTGCTCTCTGACAGATCTGGAATAGTAGAATCATAGAATGGTTTAGGTTGGAAGGGACCTCAAGGATCATCCAGCTCCAACCCCCTGCCATAGGCAGGACACCTCCCACTAGAGCAGGCTGCTCAAGGCCTCATCCAGCCTGGCCTTAAACACCTCCAGGGAGGAAGCATCCACAACCTCCCTGGGCAACCCCTTCCAGTGTCTTACCACCCTCACTGAAAAGAACTGGAAGATGTTCTTGTTTTTCCAGAGTGTACTCCCCCCCCTCTCAGAGGTCCAGAAGTATGTGCTGTAGTGTCTGGGTCATCTCTGCAGCCCTGCAAAGGCCTGGCTGTGTTCCAGAGGGTGACTGACGGGGAGGGTTGGACCCGGTCGCCTCGCGCCTCTCTCAACAATGGTAGGGTGCTTCCATTTACGTAGTGACAGCAGAGTCACAGAAGACTCAATGAATTTAATTAGTAGGACCGGGGAAATGTGTGTCCTCATTATGTAAAACATGTAAATTTAACCCTTGAAATGGAATTGTCAATGAGTCACCGCTGTGGCTGGATGCCAGCGCCGGGGGCAAAATTGCAGAAACTGGAAATGTGTCACAAAAAATTAAATCAACTACATGAAGGTTCCTGGGCTTTGTTGAGGAGGTGATTCTTTATGCCATTAGAGGGTCAAAACTTGTTAGGAATGTTGGGTTTTCTCCACTCAAAATGTGCTTTGGAGTGAGATGACTCATAGAACTCATAGAATGGCCTGGGTTGGAAGGCACCTCCAAAGTCTTCCAGTCCAACCCCCTACAATCAGCAGGGGAATCCTCTACTAGACCAGGTTGCCCAGAGCCATGTCAAGCCTCACTTTGAATATCACCAGGGATTTCTTCCCAGAGAGAGTGATTTGCCATTGGAATGGGCTGCCCAGGGAGGTGGTGGAGTTGCCGTCCCTGGGGGTGTTCAAGACTGGATGGGGCACTTAGTGCCATGGTCTGGTTGACTGGATAGGGCTGGGTGCTAGGTTGGCCTGGATGATCTTGGAGGTCTCTTCCAACCTGGTTGATTCTATGATTCTGTGACCCAACCACCTGCTTGGGCAACCTGTTCCACCACCCTCATAGTAAGGAACCAGTCAAAATCTGTTTGAGCCATTGCCCCCTGTCCTGTCACCACAGGCCTTTGTAAACAGTCTCGCTCCAGCCTTATTGTAGGCCCCCTTCAGGTACTGGCAGGCTGCTATTAGGCTTTCCCAGAGCCTCCTCTTCTTCAGACTGATCACCCCCAGCTCCCTCAGCCTGTCATCATAGCACAGGTGCTCCAACTCCCTGATCATTTTCATGGCCCTCTTCTGGACCCAGTCCATCAGATCCACGTCCTTCTTGTACTGAGGGCTCCAAGACTTGGACACAGTACTCCAGGTGAGGTCTCACCAGAGCAAAGTGGCAGAATCACCTCTCTGGCTCTGCTGCCCGCACATCTTTTGATGCAGCCCAGGATGTGATCTGCCTTCTGGGCTGCAAGCTCACACTGTCTGCTCATGTTCAGCTTTTCATCCACCAGCACCCCCGAGTGCTTTTCCACAGGGCTGCTTTCTGTCACCTCACCTCCCACCCCGCTCTGTATTGATACTGAGGATTGTTCCAGCCCAGGTGCAGAACCCTGCACTTAGAATCATAGAATCAGTCAGGGATGGAAGTGACCACAAGGATCATCTACTTCCAACCCCCCTGCCATGGACAGGGACACCCTACCCTACATCAGGCTGCCCACAGCCCCATCCAGCCTGGCCTTAAACACCTCCAGGCATGGGACCTCGACCACCTCCCTGGGAAACCCATTCCAGGCTCTCACCACTCTCATGCTGAACAGCTTCCTCCTCATGTCCAGCCTGAACCTACCCACCTCCAGCTTTGCTCCATTCCCCCTAGTCCTGTCACTCCCTGAGAGCCTAAAAAGTCCCTCCCCAGTTTTTTTGTAGCCCACTTCAGATCCTGGAAGGCCACAAGTAGGTCACTTGGGAGCCTCCTCCAGTGTGCACAGCCCCAACTCTCTCAGTCTGTCCTCATAGGAGAGCTGCTCCAGCCCTCTGATCAACCCAGTGGCCCTGTTCTTGCTGAACCTCATGAGGTTCACCTGGGCTCATCTCTCCAGCTTGTCCACATCCCTCTGGATGACATCCTGTCCCTCTGGCTTATCAGCAGCACCACTCAGCTTGGTGTCACCTGCAAAGTTGCTGATGATGCACTTGATCCCACTGTCTAGATCACTGATCACAGCACAGGTCCCAGCATGGCCCCTGAGGGACACCACGTTATTGGATAAAAGACCATGGAAGGAGCAGGAGGAATTGTGTAACTGGATCTCCACCAAAGTGTGTGCACAGAGCAAAAGGCTGCAATAAGCATTACACCATGCGTGGCCACCCTAGAAATACTTGAAGCTGTGGTGGGTGTTCCAGCGCCAGAAAATAGCCCCGAGGATAGTTTTTACCTATTGGGTTAATTCACAGACCTTCAGGCAAGTTACATGAGGCTGGATTAGCACCGTGGGATGCCCTGGGGTCTCATTCGGCCTGACTGTAGGGGTTATGGAACAAAGAGTTTCATGGGGAGCTTTAGACTATTGTGTTCAGTAAGAAGGGAAGGGACTTAACCCTCCGGCTGTGGCTGACACTTCTGGATCCCAGCCAGCAGTGGGTGTGTAGAGTTGCAGCTCTTAGGGTGGTGCACCACAAAGAATTTTTAAGGGTCTTTTCGAACTGCTGCCAGTCTTGAAAAGCAAAAGAAAAGTCGCTTAATGACTGAGTATTACACCTGTCATGTGGTGAATGAACCTCAAAGGCTCTAATTTTTCCATCCAGTCCCAGTGCTTGACACAGCACTGCAGTGTGATCTGCATGAGATTGAAGCAAGACCGGGAACCCAAAGGGATGTCCTGAAGTCTCTCCCGCTCCGAGTGGCGCAGGAGTTCAGTGGGGTGGCATGAGTCTGGTCCAGCATCCCTTTCCAGTTCTGCAGCTCTGTCTGGCAGCAAGGCAGCTCCCAGCCAGGGCTGGCAGGGCTGGGAGCAGCTTTCAAAGGGCTGATCTGCTGAAATGACATTTGAAAGAGGAAGAAGCTCTGTGGCTCAGAAAGGCAGAGCAGCCTGGGAAGCATGGCTGCCACCAGTGGGAAACAAAGCCTTTTGTCAGGAGTAGTTTTCTGTCCTCGAGCATGGCCTCAGTTTATTTACACATTTATTCTAGATTTCTGCACTTTATTATTTATTTAAGAACTGCTGCTCTTAAGCCTTCTCGTGCTCTCTAGGGATCTTTTGATATGCAACACAGCTCTGTTTGGAGGCTCTTGCTTATCCTGCACTCCTCTCCACAAACATGCTGGCAGCTTGCTGGAGACCGAAAGGGCTGTGTGCTCCCGGACCTGCAGATAAAGATCTTTCCTGACCTCATTTCCAGGTGGCACCAGCCAGGGATTTCCTCTGCATACTCCAGGAATATTCATCTCAGTTCTTCTCGAAACAGGCAGTAAGCATAGATAAGAATCATAGAATCAACCAGGTTGGAAGAGACCTCCAAGATCATCCAGTCCAACCTAGCACCCAGCCCTATCCAGTCAACTAGACCATGGCACTAAGTGCCTCAGCCAGGCTTTGCTTGAACACCCCCAGGGATGGTGACTCCACCACCTCCCTGGGCAGCCCATTCCAATGCCAATCACTCTCTCTGCCAACAACTTCCTCCTAACACCCAGCCTAGACCTCCCCTGGCACAACTTGAGACTGTGTCCCCTTGTTCTATTGCTGGTTGCCTGGGAGAAGAGACCAACCCCACCTGGCTACAGCCTCCCTTCAGGTAGTTGTAGACAGCAATGAGGTCACCCCTGAAGCCTGGCAGGCCTGAGACAAAGAGCCCCATTCCCAGCAGCAGTAAAGCCCAGCGCACCAAGCAGTGAAGCACACGTTACAGGGTGGATGTAATGGGCTGAAACAAAAATGCTGAGAGCACTGGAAGGGTAATTGGTTTCATTCAGACACAAACTACAGCCTGAAATGTCTGTTCATGCCTGGCCATCGATACCCTCAGCTCTCCCCACCTGCACATTTGACCTGAGCAGGTTCTTAGCCAGGAATGTCAGGTGTGAGGGTTTTTCATATTGCAATACTGCTTTATTTTCCTGGGTTTGCAGTCTGAAAGCCTGAGGCAGTTATTAGACAAGGATGTTTAACTAGATCAGAGTCCGAGATTATTCCAGTCTCAGGTCACTATGTCAAGTGCTGCTGCTTGCAACAGTAGTTTGAAGGATTTAACTTCTTAATATCTCCAGTCACCTAGGGAGTGGGTTGGACTTGCAGTGGAGAAATGCTTGCTCACGCAGAACTGCATGGAGGTTTATGGCTGTGATTTACGCCGTGCTTCAGAAGGAGTGGGGAAGGTCATCAAGGAAAGTTTAACTAAGGAGAAGAGAGAAACAGTTATGAAAAGATTCCTGCTGCATTTCTGACACCTAGAAAAAGTTCTGCTCCTCTCCCCAGGCCTGTTCCAATGCTCTAGCAGAGCCACAAGGGTTACGTGTGATCTCCTCCAGCTTCCACCCTCTCCTGCAGCCTCTGCAACGTGGCTCACCCACATTCTTCCTCTCCCAGGAATCCTCCTGACTCTTTCTCTTGGATTATCACTACTGGCAACAGCTTGGCACAGAAGAATGGTGAAATGCAGGGCCCCTTCCTCCACTACCTCTAGCACAGGGGTAGTTGTGGGAGTTACAGGGGTAGGGCGGCCAGCCTTTCTGTCTGCAAGCCAAGCAGAGCTTTTCCATAGCAGCAGGTTTGCTCTGGGGTACAAGGACTTAAGGATTTAATGTGGCTGGATGTCATTCTAAAGCTAAAGAGCCTGCTGCAGCCGAGATGACACATCAGAAAGTAAGTCTCAAACTGTGTGAAAAGTACCAGAACTGACAGCAGTGGAGATCAGGGACAAGCAAAATCATTTCATCAACATTTTAGCTGACTTGAACGCTGTAGGTCTGACAGTTGTCATCTTCTTGAATATACTGAGGTTGTGCTTTACACTGGAAACAAAAAATAGTCAAAGAGGAAAACATGTTGGGGAAAAAAAATGGCAAGAACCTCTTAGACAATGGAACAGTGAGGGCTGAGCACACCCGAGAGGGAAGAGGACTTGCACTGTGTCAGAGTCTAGGTTGGACTGGATGATCTTGGAGATCTCTTCCAACCTGGTTGATTCTATGATTCTGTCAGATTCTATGATTATCACAGTATCACAGTCTCACAGTATTACCAAGGTTGGAAGAGACCTCACAGATCATCAAGTCCAACCCTTTACCACAGAGCTCAAGGCTAGACCATGGCACCAAGTGCCACATCCAATCCTGCCTTGAACAGCTCCAGGGACGGCGACTCCACCACCTCCCTGGGCAGCCCATTCCAGTAGCCAATGACTCTCTCAGTGAAGAACTTTCTCCTCACCTCGAGCCTAAACTTCCCCTGGCGCAGCCTGAGGCTGTGTCCTCTCGTTCTGGTGCTGGCCACCTGAGAGAAGAGAGCAACCTCCCCCTGGCCACAACCACCCCTCAGGTAGTTGTAGACAGCAATAAGGTCTCCCCTGAGCCTCCTCTTCTCCAGGCTAAACAATCCCAGCTCCCTCAGCCTCTCCTCGTAGGGCTGTGCTCGAGGCCTCTCACCAGCCTCGTTGCCCTTCTCTGGACACGCTCAAGCATCTCAATGTCCCTCTTAAACTGGGGGGCCCAGAACTGGACACAGATTCTATCAAAGCACTGTCAAAGCACTCCCATTTTTGGGGAAATGGGCACCCTCTTCATTTGAATCCCTTTGAAAATGATGGAATGAAAGTCCTCTTTAAAAGTGAGAATGGGGTTATCTTTATGAGCCTTTGTCATGGAGGGCAGCTGCATACTGACCTCCCCTCCTCCCAGCCAGCCACATTGAAATCGTTGAAGCTGATGGTTCCAAAACCCTGAAAAGCCTGCAGGCTTCTTGACTTCCCAGCTTGGAGCAGCACCAACAGCTGTGCTGCAGGTTTCCTCAGGAGGTGCTGCACCTCCTCTGTGGCTCCAGCGTGGACAGTTGGGCATATCTACCACTCCACTGCTCTCAGTGAAACTGCTCCTTGTGGTAGTCCAGAGAAGGGCCACTGGGATGAGCAGAGGGCTGGAGCAGCTCTGCTCTGAGGACAGGCTGAGGGAGTTGAGGCTGTGCACTCTGGAGAAGAGGAGGCTCCCAGGTGACCTTCTTGTGGCCTTCCAGTATCTGAAGGGGGCCTACAAAAAAGCTGGGGAGGGACTTTTTAGGCTATCAGGGAGTGACAGGACATGGGGGAATGGAGCAAAGCTCGAGGTGGGTAGGTCCAGGCTGGATGTGAGGAGGAAGTTGTTCAGCATGAGAGTGGTGAGAGGCTGGAATGGGTTACCCAGAGAAGTGGTTGAAGCCCCATCCCTGGAGGTGTTTAAGGCCAGGCTGGATGGGGCTGTGGGCAGCCTGCTCTAGGGTAGGGTGTCCTTGAGCATCACAGGGGGGTTGGGACTGGCTGATCCTTGTGGTCCCTTCCAACCCTGACTGATTCTATGATTCTGTGATTCTGTGGTCCTGGGTATCTACCCTCAGGACAGAAGCATGAAATGACTTACAGACATTAATACAAATATTAACTGCTTCCCTTTGTTGCTTTTCCAGTCTGATTGTAAGTGCAATTCTATGTGAGCTACAAGTAAAGTCACTGCCCCTCACTTGTCATCCTGCAAGCCATTTTGTACCCCAGAATTACTTGATTTCAGAATTTTGACTCCCTTTTCTAGACCTTCTTATAACGACAGCTCTTACTAAAACAGGAGCTGCCACCTGCCAGTCAGCAAAGTTCTGTATTCATCCAGCTACTGACACTCATTAGTGGCTACTAGATGATAATGAGGTTTTGTTCATTACCCTTCTCCATCTGATTTGAACTCCTGATCCAGAAATCAAATGCTCTATCATCTCTTTTTCACATCCTTGTTTCTCAGTGTAATGGAATATTAAATTTGTCCAGAATATCCCTGTCAGTATTTTCATCTTTGCAGTGACTTAATTTATACTGGTTTTGAGAGAGGCTGAGAGGGGATCAGTTTATATCCCAAACACAACAGCATGAGGCTCATCTTAACAGTATCTGAAGTGGCCACACCTTGAGTCCTATGTCCTGTTCTGGGCTCCTCAATTCAAGAGAGATGTTGAGATACTGGAAAGTGTCCAGAGAAGGGCAATGAAGTTAGCGAGGGGCCTGGAGCACAGCCCTGTGAGGAGAGGCTGAGGGAGCTGGGGGTGTGCAGCCTGGAGAAGAGGAGGCTCAGGGCAGACCTCATTGCTGTCTACAGCTACCTGAAGGGAGGCTGTAGCCAGGTGGGGGTTGGTCTCTTTTCCCAGGCAACCAGCAGCAGAACNAGGTGCTCTCAGGAAGCCCACTGTAACCTCCACCTCCTTCAGCTGAAAATTCTGACATAAAGAAGAGGGCTTACAGTGTTTTGAACTGCAAGTAGACTTCCAGTTTATCACTGTAAAAAAGCTGGGAGTTAACTGCTACATTAGCTGAGCCAAAAAACACTCAGTGGAGTGTTACACCAGTAATCTCGGGCTGCGCTTCATGTGCACCATAGCAAGGGTTAAATGAACTGGAAAGCTCATAGAAAAAAAGCTCATACAGTGCAGTTTTTGTTTATACTGAAATGTTCCCATATGTTTCAGTTAATGCAGAACATAATTGGGTCTGCCTTGGGATGGAGACATTTTTCTTACACAGTTTATCCACTAATGGGGTGCGGGGGAGAGTCCACTTCACCAGAAATAGCTTCCTTTCCATTTTAACCAAAGCCCCACAGTTCAAAATCTCCTCCCTTCTCCCTTCCCTTTGGCACACACTATCTCCTTTCCAAGATTTTCTGCCTCTCTGCTGTGAAATAACCTGGTGGAATGGTTTCAAACATGAGGTAAAAGAGCTCTGCCCTAAATTAGCTTCCAGTTGATGTATTTCCTGGCTCACATTGCACATAGATGTTCCCAAATTAGAAAATGCTACACAGAAAAAGTTTTCTTGTGATTTTTCTCTCTGGGTGTTGCTTCAAAGTCAAGATTCCTGGGTTTGATTTTAGTACCTTAAAGTAACAGGAATGAATTGTGCTTGACATTAATTACATCCTTCTGCCTGCTTTATTATTACTAGAATAAACAAGCTACCGATTTGAGGGAGAGAAAAGTCCACAAGGTGTTTGAGGTCTTTATTTCCTTTTCCTTTGGTAAACTTCCAGTAATTTAGCTTGCCTAATTTGCTGCTAGAAACCTGCTGCTGGGAGTGCTCATACCTGAGAGACAGTAAAATGAGTGAGCTGCAAGGAAAATTTCAGTAATGAGATGAGAAGCAGAGAAAATTCAGCTTTGTCTGTTTGATTTTGCACACATAAAAAGCAGAAGGAATATTGACTGTCTGAAAGCAAGACAGTGAGCTGTGCAGGAAATGGACTGTCCCATGATGCTTGCTGGTGTAATCCCTTAGACATGAGGTGATGTTCCAGCACCAGGTGCACTATACAGCATCTGCATTCCATTGCCTTTGCAGACACAGACACGAGTCTTGCAGTGCTAGCTTTGATCTGCACTGGTACTAGGTCAGGGACTACCAGCCGTGCAATTGATCACTGAATTACCATCTCAGCAGAGGGGAAGGAACCCTGTTGCCTCCTGGAGTCTTTGTTATGGCTTCCCAGTGCTAATTGAAGGGAATCACAGTAGGTTTCTCTACATGCTACCACCGATCCCCTGATGCTTTATTGGCCAACAGGAGCCACTCACAGCCTGTAAACTGAAGCCAACTTTTGTACTGTTACCATTTACTACAAGGTATGAGGTAGATTTAGGCTCAGTGGCATTCGCCGGCTACCTCTGGCCCTTTCCTGACCTGTGCCACATGTTTCCTGATTGAAGCCACAGGCATGCCATGATGCTTGAGGGCAGAGCAGGCTGGTGATCAGTTGTGCTTCACAGCTTACAGATGCTTCCTACTAACTGACAGTCCCATGAACAATTGCATTCCTTCACTTCTTCAACCAGTGGGCTCTCAGCGTATGAAAACCGGTGCCACTGGTGAGAAAAAGCCCCTGTTAGATTTGGAGAGATGTTAATGTACTTCAGTAGAGTCCAGTCTGAGAAACAGGAGCCCTGGAAGAGACCCTCTGAGTTCCTCGTTATGCGCGCACACTCGTACCCATGCGCAGAGGTAAGCAGGTATTTTTAGTGCAAAGTGGAGCTGTTCATCTGGGAAGAGTTCAGCAACTTTGGATGACATTTAGAAACAATATTGCTTCATTATCCCACTGGTTTTGGAAAGCTCCCTTGCCAGACACCTGTTCTTAGTTCCACTTCTTATTTGTAGTTAGCATTTGCTTACATGTAAAAATACCTACAAATGTGATTCGCAGACCTGTCTGGGTCCACTGAGATTGCAAGGAGAACTTCTGTTGGCCCAGCAAATGCGCTCTGGTTTTTGATCACCAAGCCACATACTTTTCAGTCATCATTCCTTATTATGCAGCTTCTGTAAGCCAAACTATTTCCCTTGTTTCCTATTTGCAAACTCTCTACGCGTGCTGTTGTCTTGTCTGCCATACCACGTGGCAAAGCGAGTGCCAGTTGGGACAGAACTTGGTTATCAGGCTTAATTAACGATAGTTTTATTTATGAGACAGGAGACAAAGCTGAGTTCAACTCACATGCTTAGAATTATGATCACAGTCTCACAGTATTACCAAGGTTGGAAGAGACCTCATAGATCATCAAGTCCAAGCCGTTACCACAGAGCTCAAGGCTAGACCATGGCACCAAGTGCCACGTCCAATCCTGCCTTGAACACCCCCAGGGACGGCGACTTCACCACCTCCCTGGGCAGCCCATTCCAGTAGCCAATGACTCTCTCAGTGAAGAACTTTCTCCTCACCTCAAGCCTAAATTTCCCCTGCCATAGCTTGAGGCTGTGTCCTCTTGTTCTGGTGCTGGCTGCCTGAGAGAAGAAAGCCTCCTGGCCACAACCACCCCTCAGGTAGTTGTAGACAGCAATAAGGTCTGCCCTGAGCCTCCTCTTCTCCAGGCTAAACAATCCCAGCTCCCTCAGCCTCTCCTCGTAGGGCTGTGCTCGAGGCCTCTCACCAGCCTCGTTGCCCTTCTCTGGACACGTTCAAGCATCTCAATGTCCCTCTTAAACTGGGGGGCCCAGAACTGGACACAATACTCAAGGTGTGGTCTAACCAGTGCAGAGTACAGGGGCAGAATGACCTCCCTGCTCCTGCTGGCCACACCATTCCTGATGCAGGCCAGGATGCCATTGGCTCTCTTGGACTGTGCTGCAAACAGTGGTAAAACCATACTAAAAGTGCCTAAAGTCAGCAAATATGACACTGAATAAACTTGGAGAGTAAATCTGTCTAGTACTAAATGGGTGCATTTCATAGCCCTGTTTGAGTGGAGAGCTGCACCGCAAGCAGGACAACGATCCTGAGCACAAGGATGTGCTCCACTGCCGGGGAGCTTCTGCTTGAGGATCTTTGTGTTTTGTCTCTGGCTATATACTGTTCCTTCTTCTTTTTAATTAGCACAATTCCCCCTTGCCTAGCAGTCCCAATTGCTTAAATCTTTCCTTGTCACTTTGTAGTCTGGTCCACTGCACCCATGTGCTTACAACCCCTGAGGGTCATCCAGAGTTTACATCCTAAGAAAGAAATTGCCAGCTAAGAGAGAGAGAGAGAGGTGTAACTGTGCAGGAGGAAGAGTGATAAATGAGACTCTAGGAGGGGGGAGTGAGATGCTATTAGTTTTTAACAGTTTCCAGAAATCCTAAAATAGAGCAGAACTGGGCCACAGCTAACAGAAATCATGGCTGCTTGCTGAGGAACAGAGGCGTCACTGCTGTGAGAGAAGGAGGTTTGGCAGAGGACGACTCCTGCAGCTTTGATGTAGTTACTAGAGCAAATGATTTGGATCCCGGACTCCACTGCCAGAGTACTTAGAGTTAAGCAGAATGAGGTCAGCTTAATGTGGTGGAATTTTTCAGCTGGTCCAGTGGTTTTCCAGGGGCCTGAGTCAATTTCTCTGAATGCATGAATCTGGCAATTCATACATTTTTTGGCTTTCGTAACCATCAGCCACAAACAGCATGAAACCTGCTTTGCATGTATTTGTGGACAGGAGCGAATTAAGGGTCAGTAGATGCCACATGAGTGGACTGAGAGGCTCTGGTGTTTTCATGGCAGAGCACTGACTGAACTAAAAGGCCTCAACTTTCTGCTAAGAATTCTATTTTCTACCTTTTAGCTTCTCAGTGAATTAGCATCAGAGAAGTGTTTAGTTTCCTTGGCTGCTCTTGAACAGTTGGGAGTCCCCAGTGCATCTGCTGAAGGCAATGAGATCAGCAGAGTCACAAGTGACAAACTGGGCACAGAAGGTTGACATTGTGATAATGGCAAATACGACATAATTGTGGGGAGAAAACAACATTTGGCTGCCTAAGCAAGACTTGACAATGACTTGTTTTCACAGACTGTCCTTCCAAAGGATATGAGTCATCGAATCATAGAATCAGTCAGGGTTGGAAGGGACCACAAGGATCGTCTACTTCCAACCCTCCTGCCATGGGCAGGGACACCCTACCCTACATCAGGCTGCCCACAGCCCCATCCAGCCTGGCCTTAAACACCTCCGGGGATGGGGCTTCAACCACCTCCCTGGGCAACCCATTCCAGGCTCTTACCACTCTCACGCTGAACAACTTCCTCCTCAGGTCCAGTCTGACTCTCCCCACCTCCAGCTTTGCTCCATTCCCCCTAGTCCTGTCACTCCCTGAGAGCCTAAAAGGTCCCTCCCCAGCCTTTTTGTAGGCCCCCTTCAGATACTAGAAGGCCACAAGAAGGTCACTTCTCTTCTCCAGACTGCACAGCCCCAACTCTTTCAGTCTGTCCTCATAGCAGAGGTACTCCAGCTCTTTGATCATCCTCGTGGCCCTTCTCTGGACATGCTCCAGCATCTCCACATTCCTCTTGTAATGGGAGCTCCAGAACTGGATGCAGTACTCCAGGTAGACTCTCACTAGAGTGGAGTAGAGGGGGAGAATCACCTCTCTGGCCCTGCTGGCCACACTTCTCCTGATGCAGCCCAGGCTCTGGTTGGCTTTCTGGGCTGCAAGTGCACACTGCTGGCTCATGCTGAGCTTCTCATCCACCAGCACCCCCAAGTCCCTCTCCTCAGGGCTGCTCAGCAAGTCACTGCCCAGCCTGGATTTGTGCTTGGGATTGCCTCAACCCAGCTGCAGAACCTTGCACTTGGTCTTGTTGAACCTTGTTTTGTGGCAGTCTCTTATAGCATGATCCCTCTGGCATGCTAGCAAGGAACCTGCTGGAGCAGCTCGCAGCTCTTGTCCAACCCATCAAAACCACAACAGAGGGTATCTAGAGTGTCCCTGGACATCAGGACAAAGTCCGTACCCCAACTAGTGAGACACAGCCTAAGAGAACTGGTGGGGACACAGAAAACAAAGTAACTCCAGCTGATAGATTTGAAAAGCTCTTTCTTTGAACATGGCTTGGGAAGGGTCCACACATCCTCAGTAGGGCGTACCTGCCCTTTTTGCAGGAAGGTGATACCACCACTGGGGGCTTGGTTGTCTGTTTCTGAGAAAGGTCCTGCACTGAAACATCATGACATCATGGACATACAGGTTCCTGCTTTGCCTGGAGATTACTCTTCACAAGTAGGCTTTGGGCCTGAACAGCAGGATCATGTGTGATTGTTGTCACCCGTAATGGTGTCATCATTTCTGTTCGCTCCTCTTCCACATTTCTCTCTGGTTCTCTCTTCTACTCTGCTCTTCTCACTGTTGCTGCTGCAGCACAGGTTGCCATCAGACTGCAGTCCCTCAGGAGATTCCTTGGCCTGGTGTGAGTCCTTCATGGGCCACAGTCTGTCAGGGGTGTCTCTCCTTCCAGGAGCATGCCCCGAGCCCTGTGTATCCACAGCACACTATTCCTCCCCATGTTTTCACAAGCTCCTCCCCACGTGTTTCCTCACTTGTCCTCTCCTAATAGTTGTCACCCTCATAAGAGAGCTCATACACAGTGTTCACTTTGTCTTCAAAATGGCATTTGGCAAGAAGGTAGGCAAAGTAGGATCCAAAATCTCTAGGAGCCAGTGGAGATCTTTCCTTTGAGTTCAGTGAGCTGTGGATCCTGCCACTAGGGAATGAAAATTTGGCAGCGTATGGAGTAGTTGTGACTTTAAGAGCCAGGGAAGAAGATTTCAGCAAACCAACAGTGGTTGGAACACATTAAGATGAGTGTAACAGGCTAAGCACAGGAAGACCAACAGAATTGCAGAGGTCAGCACTGGTGCCCAGAAAAACATTTACAAGTACAGCAATTCTCCATCAGAGTACAGGCACCTTCAGCCTATTAAAAGTGACAACTGACCTCTGAGGTGTTCAGCTTTCAGGCTGCAACAAGGCCAGGTATGTTTGTAATTCACCCTGACTAATGGCAATCATTTGAAAAGCTCTTGTTTATCACTTTGGAATGAATGCAGTTTTTAAAGTAAACCTTACCCACAGAAAGAAAAAGCCAAGGTAGGATTGTAGTAGATAACAGATCTAAAGAGAAACCTTTTGGATGATAACATATGCAGCTAACCTCACCCCAAATACTTGCCAGAAAGAGGATGAATTGTGTTACTTGCAGCCAGCACATCCCCTCCTGCACAGACTAGTTTTAAGTTTACTCACACCTTGAGTACTGTGTCCAGTTCTGGGCCCCTCAGTTTAAGAAGGACATTGAGATGCTTGAATGTGTCCAGAGAAGGGCAATGAGGCTGGTGAGAGGCCTTGAGCACAGCCCTACGAGGAGAGGCTGAGGGAGCTGGGATTGTTTAGCCTGGAGAAGAGGAGGCTCAGGGCAGACCTTATTGCTGTCTACAACTACCTGAGGGGTGGTTGTAGCCAGGAGGAGGTTGCTCTCTTCTCTCAGGCAGCCAGCACCAGAACAAGAGGACACAGCCTCAAGCTACACCAGGGGAAATTTAGGCTTGAGGTGAGAAGAAAATTCTTCACTGAGAGAGTCATTGGCTACTGGAATGGGCTGCCCAGGGAGGTGGTGGAGTCGCCGTCCCTGGGGGTGTTCAAGGCAGGACTGGACGTGGCACTTGGTGCCATGGTCTAGCCTTGAGCTCTGTGGTAACGGCTTGGACTTGATGATCTGTGAGGTCTCTTCCAACCTTGGTGATACTGTGAGACTGTGATACTGTGATAAAAGACACAACAGCTGATGCATTTTGTTTTACTCCTTCAAAAGGGAAACTTCTTTGTTTTACCTTGTGTGATGGTTTGAGTGTTACCTGCCCCCCTCTCCCCCCACTTTGGAAAATCACCCATACTACTCTCGCCGTCCCTGGAGCTGTTCAAGGCAGGATTGGACGTGGCACTTGGTGCCATGGTCTAGCCTTGAGCTCTGTGGTAACAGGTTGGACTTGGATGATCTGTGAGGTCTCTTCCAACCTTGGTGATACTGTGATACTGTGATACTCAGCCAAGCTGGAAATTGAATGAAGCTTTATATTTACAGCTTAGTACAATGCACAAGCAGATATTTGCAATATATATACAGTTATATACAGAAATAAACAAGTTAAAAAGGTAATACAGAAACACAACAGCCCTCCCAGAAACCTGAGTCCCCAGGAGGGGCTCTCAACCACCTTTCCACTTTCTTCCCACCCCTCTACCTTACCCCAGACTTTGCCTTATGCCCAAGGAAGATTGGAGGGTCAGCCAAGAGGGTTAGGAAGCAGATGGATTAGTCACACAGACAGCAGGTTAGGTTAGACAGAGAAATGCAGCCCACAAAGCCCAGAGAGAGACTCTGTTATCTGTATTTATGTTCTTGTTCTTATCCATCTCAGCAAGCCTATGAGTGCAGTAGCCATCACCACTGTTTACCTTTCACAGCCTATAATTTAATTCTTCTCACCAAAACATTCTAGCCAGGCTCAAACTAGCACACCTTGAGATTGACCTGATGCTGAACTCAAGGCTGAGATATGTTCAATACTCTTATGTAATTTTGCACATTTAATCTTAACAAATTTAAACTTAACAAATGTAATCACCATTCATCTCAAGCTCCTCCTGACTTGTCTTCCTTGTGCTCCCTATCCTGTCACCTGGGCTGCTCTGAGTTTTTCCTCCCAGAATAGTTTTGCTATGCCTTAAGGCTTCGACAGATGAGAATCTGTGTTTAAAGATACTGTGTATATTTGCTGGGGATGAATAGAAGTGCAGAGGGTGCTATCTGTTGTCAGGGATAACTGGTAGCTTTCTGATCAAGAGAAAGGGCAGTAGAGGGTATTGAACCTTCTGTGGGTTAAAAAAAGGGAATGCAGTTCGTAAATCTGCCATCTACCATCTCCAGTACCCAATCTCGAGACTCAGAGCAGCATTTACAGCCTCTTAAATAATGAGAATGATGCAAGGCACATCTCCTGCCTGCAGAAGAGGATGCTCAGGGCAGACCTCATTGCTGTCTGCAACTACCTGAAGGGAGGCTGTAGCCAGGTGGGGGTTGGTCTCTTCTGCCAGGCAACCAGCAGCAGAACAAGGGGACACAGTCTCAAGTTGTGTCGGTGGAGGTCTAGGCTGGATGTTAGGAGGAAGTTCTTCCAAAAGAGAGTGATTGGCATTGGAATGGGCTGCCCAGGGAGGTGGTGGAGTCACCATCCCTGGAGGTGTTGAAGAAAAGCCTGGATGAGGCACTTAGTGCCATGGTCTAGTTGACTGGCTAGGGCTGGGCAGTAGGTTTGACTGGATGAGCTTGGAGGTCTCTTCCAACCTGGTTGATTTTATGATTCTTTGTAAGGCACTTGGTGCCCAGTTTCTGTGCTGTTGGATACCTCATCCAAAGTTTTGTGTGTTCATGGTATTAATGGGAACTTTGGTCTTAGATGCAAATAATCTCCCTTTTCTCTGAGACAGAGTGCTCTAGAAAGAGGGGGGAAAAGCACTCACGATTTCATGCAAATTCTTCACAAAATATAACCCTGTTATTTTCCAAGTCAAAAGTCCTGTAGGAAATATATTTGAGTTTTGCTTAAACAGCTTCAGCTCAGGTCAAATTCCAAGTCCCACCCAGGAGAGCTGTCTCATAGAATCATGGAATCATCCAGGTTGGAAGAGACCTCCAAGATCATCCAATCTAACCTAGCACCCAGCCCTAGCCAATCAACCAGACCATGGCACTAAGTGCCTCATCCAGTCTTTGCTTGAACACCTCCAGGGATGGTGACTCCACCACCTCCCTGGGCAGCCCATTCCAATGCCAATCACTCTATCTGGCAACAACTTCCTCCTAACATCCAGCCTAGACCTGCCCTGGCACAACTTGAGACTGTGTCCCCTTGTTCTGCTGCTGGTTGCCTGGCAGAAGAGCCCAACCCCACCTGGCTACAGCCTCCCTTCAGGTAGTTGTAGACAGCAATGAGGTCCACCCTGAGCCTTCTCTTCTGCAGGCTGCACACCCCCAGCTCCCTCAGCCTCTCCTCACAGGGCTGTGCTCGAGGCCCTGTTGCAATGGACTACAGCATGTCCTTTTTGACTTTCAGAGCAGTATAAAGGATTGTCCCAAAAATAAAGGGACTCTTCCTATGTATTTGAAGCCAAATATAGTATGTATGATGCATGCTCCTGTGTAGAACAAGATAAAATTAGTTACCATTGATCAGAATGAGGACCTGAGAGTAAGTTTAACTCTAATTACAAGTTAGAAACTTGTCCAGAGTCATGTGTAATAATTTTAGAATCGGAAGTTGGTGTTGAGTGGTTTTGGACCACTGCAATTTCCCATCCTCTTCCTTATCTTCCCCCTATTTTCTGCTTGCTTTTGCCTACAGTTACAGTTTTTCTGACTAATCCTGTCACTATGCCCTTGTTCACTGGAGGGATGAGTCACAGTCTCACAGTATTACCAAGGTTGGAA
>WAAF01017763.1:317823-338210 GCA_013400475.1 Tricholaema leucomelas
GGTCTAACCAGTGCAGAGTACAGGGGCAGAATGACCTCCCTGCTCCTGCTGGCCACACCATTCCTGAGTCATGGAAGAGCTGGCCTCTTCTCACAGTTGAACAGTGATTCCCTGATTGGAATGAGCTGCCCAGGAAGGTGGTTGTGTGTAAGGATCACTTGGATGCGGTGCTTGGGGATATGGTTTAGGGTGAGTCTTGCAGAGAAGGGATATTGGTTGGACTTGGTGATCTTGAGGGTCTTTTCCAACTTGAATGTTTCTGTGATTTCTGTGATCTTCCTCCAGCCCTCACAGGAGCCTCAGCTGTGAGGCAGTGCCAGACTAGTACTCAAACAGGGAATATTTTGGAGCCATGATTTTGCCACCAAAATGATTATTGTCTTTCAGACTTCTCTCAAGGGAAATCAGCTGCCTTATATTGACTTTTAAAGCAAAATAAAATAGATCTTTTCAGCCCTTCAGTGACAAAGAAGGAACTAAATTGAGAGGGATGTTTCACTGCCAGTGTAGCCACATTGCCACTGGCTTCATCTGAAGGTAGAGACACAGAGAGGCAGAGACCGTTCCTACTGCTGTGCAGAACACCAGGGCTTCCTCGGTGATGTGGGAAGATTCTGGGCACTTCAGTTACGTTTGCAGGCAGTAAGGAAATAACATTCATGTGGCATAAATAGCTGGAATCTAAATGGGCTGATTTCAATCTGACTTACAGCTCTTCAGAAATGGTGCAAGTTCCCAGAGGAGAACACACACCTCTGCGATGCAGAGCTCTCCTCCCTGGGTCAGGACTAACTCACACAAGTAAGACTCTGAAATGGGTCCTAAAAATGTCTGCCTGGCAGTTCAAGATGCACATGAAGCTGTTTGTCTAAAAGGTCAACTCTGTTCTTTGATGTTTCTTGTGCTCGAGAGACTGTGCAGGAAGGACAGGAAAGACTCCAACTGTCAGAATTAGTTGAAAGCTCTCTTGAGAAGCCAGGTCTTAATCCAGAGGAGGTGAGCTTTGTCTGGGAGGATGGAGGAGACCAAAACCATGCACAGCAGAGAGAGAAAGACAGATAAGTGTCAGACCCAACAATAAACAGACATTCCCAGTTACCCTAATTAAGTCTCTTCCTGTTCAGTCTCAGGGAAATAGGTCCTATGACAGTAACAGAAAGGAAGTAAGTCGATGTCTCTGCTGTTAATTTAGTGCTCTCCTGGGACAGACAGGGAATATTGTTGCGCATCTACTCTGCTAACAGGCTTCATCCTACGGAATGGTCCTGCCACTTCCCAGTGCCTCCAAAAGCACTCTGAAGCCTCGTCTTGCAGCCAGAGGCTCTGAAGCATCCACTGAGCAGAGAGACGAGGAGGCTGAGGCAGACTGGGGACCCTGTCTGGGAGGATGGGAATTGGGGGAAGTGTTTGCTCAGCCCCAGCTGGTACCTGCTAACAAACAGCTGCCAAGCAGTGATGGAAAAACCACGCGGTGTCTGTTTTCCAGAGAGGCATGCTCACGATCCACAGTATGCAAGGGCTGCAATCTCTTGGTTAAAACATCTCTTGCAAGAAATGAGCAAAACTTAAACAGTTTACACAGAGGTGAGCATCTGCTGATTGCTGATATACACAGGCAAAAAGAGTCTCTGTTTGAACATGGCCTCGTTTCGCCCTTGCCTGCCTTTTTTTCACAGAGTGGAAGAACTGACTCTTCAGCAAGGCAGAAGGCTCCCCTACTTATGTTTCCACAGTGCATTTTCTCTCCCAAACAATGTTTGCTGCCCCAAGAGCCTAATTATCACCTAAGAGATGTTAACAGCCAGATCATTGAAACTTCCAAAAGGTTTTGATCAAATACAAGCAAGATGTATTTTGTATTTTGCTGCCCTGTATTCCAGGAGCAGCTGGTCTCCTGAGGTAGTAAAGTGTGGACTAAGTTAATGAATTTAAATATGCTTCTGTTAGATCTTTTAATCATGACTGTAATTGCATCTGGTAGTCTTTTTAATTTTTAAATATAGAGTATGTGATTGGATTTCTCTTTTTTCCTTCTTCTTTTTATTTTCCAAATCTACTGCTACTGTTTCTCCCTTCAGGGAATTCTCCAGCAGGAAGGCCTTGTCTTCTCAGAGTGAATATAGCAAACCTTTACTGCACTGATTCTTTCAATGTTAATTTTCAGTGTTAGCAATTTCTTTGCTGTCTCTCTCTAGAACTGCTTCTGCCTTTGCTATGCCTAGCTTAAGAAGGATGCACATGTAGGAACAGGGACACCAAGCCCAAGTGTGGAGTGGGAGGAATTTACCTTTGGTTTTCACCATGCCTTGACACACGCCTTTTGTGCCAGCTCTGGCAGTTGTCTGTAGGCTGACTGGAATAACAGGATGCACAGCAAGCATCAGCCCAGCTTCTCAAAAAGATTTACCAAGGGGAATTTGAAGCCAAATTATGGAACTGTAGAATCAACCAGATTGGAAGAGACCTCTAAGCTCATCCAGTCCAACCTAGCACCCAGCCCTAGCCAGTCAACTAGACCATGGCACTAAGTGCCTCAGCCAGGCTTTTCCTGAACACCTCCAGGGACAGTGACTCCACCACCTCCCTGGGCAGCCCATTCCAATGCCAATCACTCTCTCTGGGAAGAACATACTCCTAACATCCAGCCTATAATACCTGTGTCCCACAGCTGACTGAGAGATGCAGCTTTTCTGTGTTTGAGCTAATTGATAATATAGAACTTAGTCTGCTAAATGGAGCAAAGGAAGCAGTTCTGGCAGTTCCTGTGATGCTCAAAGCTTTCCAGATCTCTCGCTTTTGTACACACCCTCTCTTTGGGATGAAAGAATGAAACTGAGATCCCACGGAGTGTTCAAAGAAACAGATTGCAATGACTGCTACCCTCCAGCTCCCCTTAGCAAAATACTCAAAGAAAAGATAAATTCTTATGTGAAGAGACAGCCAGGGGATTGAATGACTAAAGGCTGTGCTAGATATGGAGCCTCATATAACAAGATCACCAGCTCTCATCCATCCCAGGTTGGTATTGAGTGAAAGCCTCTCCAAGCTCAGCCGTTTGCCAGTGTATCTGAAAGAACTAATGGCCTCAGCCCAGCAGACCCAGTGGGCAGAGACTTATCTCAGCATGCTCTAGAGATGTAGACTGCCACATTCTTATTTCAAAATTTACCAAACACAAGAAACTTTTTCTCTGTGGTAATTGTTTTGACAGAGAGACTAAGCGCATGCCTGCATTCAAAATGTGATTATTTCAGTAGAGCTGTGCCGATAAACCCCTTTTGGAAGAGAACTCACACTGGCAAGCGTTCCTCTGCCTCTCTAACTTAACCTATTTCCCTGGACAGAAGGAGCTATCCCCACGAGCAGTATATATAGCTACCCACAGCTTGTTCCTGGCATTACTCTCTGGTTAACAACATTCTTTTGTTATATGCTTCTCATGGTACAATTGAACTTTTCCATGAAACAGTTTTTGTCTTGTTAGACATTTGGAAGAAGTTCTTTACTATGAGTGTGGTGGATGCTGGAACAGATTGCCCATGGAAGTAGGTGGTGGAGGCTCCATTTGCAGAAACATTCAACCTCATGCTTGATGGGGATTTAAACTGCTTTATGTAAAAGAGGATCATAGAAAGGTTTGGGTTGGAAAGGACCTCAGGGTACTGGTGGATAGTAGGCTGAAGATGAGCCAGCAGTGTGCCCAGGTGGCTAAGAGAGCCAATGATCATCCTGGCCTGTATCAGGAACAGTGTGGCCAGTAGGACAAGGGAGGTTATTCTGCCCCTGTACTTAATACTGGTGAGGCCACATCTTGAGTGCTGTGTCCAGTTCTGGGCTCCTCAATTCAAAAGAGATGTTGAGGTGCTGGAACGTGTCCAGGGAAGGGCAACAAGGCTGGTGAGGGGCCTGGAACACAAACCCTATGAGGAGAGGCTGAGGGAGCTGGGGGTGTTTAGCCTGGAGAAGAGGAGGCTCAGGGCAGACCTCATTGCTGTCTACAACTACCTGAAGGGAGGTTGTAGACAGGTGGGGTTGGTCTCTTCTCCCAGACAACCAGCAACAGAACAAGGGGACACAGCCTCAAGTTGTGCAGAGGGAGGTCTGGGCTGGATGTTAGGAGGAAGTTGTTGCCAGAGAGAGTGATTGGCATTGGAATGGGCTGCCCAGGGAGGTGGTGGAGCCGCCATCCCTGGAGGTGTTCAGGGAAAGCCTGGATGAGGCACTTAGTGCCATGGTCTAGTTGACTGGATAGGTCAACTGGTGCTAGGTTGGACTGGATGATCTTGAAGGTCTCTTCCAACCCAGTTGATTCTATTCTGTATGCAACCCCACTGCAGTGAGCAGGGACATTCTCCATTAGACCAGGTCACCCACAGCCCTGTCGAGCCTGACCTTGAATATTTCCGATGACAGAGCCTCAGCTACCTCCCTGGGATGTCCTTGCTTAGTGCAGATGGGTTTGACTATATGGGACCTTTAGAGGTCTCTTCCAACCCAGTGCATTCTATGATTCTGAAGCGTATGAGGGAGAAAACTCATGCCTGAATTTTGTGGAGGTAGTGTTTTGTAGTCAGGCCTGAGGCAGAGGCTTATGCAAAAGGCTCTATAGACACAGAGCTATGATGTCCCAGTGCAAAAGCTAGTGCCCCAGGGTTAGGGATGTGGTGTTTGCATAAGCAGTGGATACATGCCGGTAAATTGGGAGTGTGGACACCAGTGCCAAGCACTGCAAATCCCTCTGGAAGGAAAGTTGTGCATGCAGGGAACTGCCACAGGAAGGTGAGCTCATGCTGACTCTCTTAACTGGTTGTGCTACCCCATCAGAGGCTGCAGTGGGTACCAGCTGTGGTGACACCAGTGTAGCGTGGGGTGTTTCCAAGTAGCACACTGGCATCACTGCCTCCAGACCCAGTGTGGAAAGGGGAGCACTCAAAATTGCAGATTCCCATCACTGTCCTCCCCTACCACCCAATTAAATGGAATCACACGTGTGGCCTCAATGTGTGAGGCAGAACAGATCCCATGGGAAGGGAAGAAAACTGCTGCCCTCGGGAGATCTTCTTTCTGCTGACCCCACTCCAGTCCCAGGTGCCGTCCAGCGGCAGGCAGGTGCCATCTGGTGGGAGCTAGGGCTGCATCCAGCCCCGCAGACCTGCTGTCCTGGGTAGAGCTGGATTTTCCCTCTGCACTGGGATGTTGAGGAAATGCAGAGGGCTTTGCCAAGCTGAAAGCAGTGCTTTGGGGAGTTGCAGCACAGACTTCTAAGCACATAATTCGACTTAGCTGCCGTAGAGCTGCAGAGGAGCTTGGTTGCCTTTCAGGCAGCTCAGACACCTCTGGAGTCCGTCAGACAGGTGAGGCAATAGTATTGGCCTCTTTTATTTAAAAAAAAATCTCTCAAGGATTTATTAATGCAGAAGTTGCTTTTCAAAATTACATTCAACACAGTGCTGCTTTCCTGAAGTGCTTCTGCTAGCCACAGGGCAAGGAATCTCATTTCCCACCCTTAGAAGCAGGACTCGCAGCTTGTTAGGGCATAACATCCCTTTTTCACAGTCTAGGCGTGCTGTGGCCATGAAGAACCCAGTTGGTGTGTCACTGGGACTTGCATTCATTCTTTCAGCTTCATAATGTTTTGATCTGAGGGATCACTCAACAGAGAAATCCTGTGGATGCTGAAGTTTTGACAACTCAGACATTCCTCTGCAGACCCAACCACCCGAGTGTGATCTGCGATCCTGCCAGTGCAGCTAAGAGGAAACAAAAGGACTCCTGTAATTAGAAATAGCTTTGCTGTTCCTTGCCCTTCTGTCAGCAGCACAGGTCACTGTCAGAGACAGGATGCTGGCTGGCCTAGATGGATCAGTGATGGATTTGGAGCAGACCTTTGCAGCACTGCTCAGCTAATGAATTTTGCAGTTCTTGTTAGCTTCCTCAGTATGGTGATTCGCTTAGGAGAGAAATTGTTTCTGTGACCTAGACCATCACTTTGACAATTCCTGTTGGGTATTTCTATATGCCTGCTGTGAATGAGCTGTGGCTGCTGAGGCTGGTTGGTATGAAATACCTGCACCTTGCACTTTGCCTGTTAAGTATTTCCCTTTTCTTGTAGTTTTCTGGTTTTTGTGTTTTCAAGGTCCAGCAAAAGAGTCTGAAACCAAGAATTAGAATCATAGAATCAAGCAGGTTAGAAGAGACCTCCAAGCTCATCCAGTCCAACCTATCACCCAGCCCTATCCAGTCAACCAGACCATGGCACTAACTGCCCCATCCAGTCTTTTAGATTACTGTTTTCAGGTCAGCAATTTGTGGGAAGTAAAAAACAAAAAGATAATAATGCCCATGAAGACTCCAGTTGTGCCCTTAGGAAGGACTGGTATTGGTTCCAGTAACTGCCTAATGAGTAGTACCCTCTCTAGCAGGCTCAGCACTGCCTGCATCAGTCCCACTGCTGCAGTGTTCTGAAGAGCAAACTCAAGAGCATTTCCTGCTGGTTGCTGTGGGCCATGCAGAATGTGTTGCAGCATAGTTTTCTTGATGCTGGCATGGTCTGTGTGAGATCACTTGCTTTTTGCTGCAGACTCTTGGATGGGAAATAATGTGGAATCATAGAATCAGTCAGGGTTGGAAGGGACCACAAGGATCATCTACTTCCAACCCTCCTGCCATGGGCAGGGACACCCTACCCTACATCAGGCTGCCCACAGCCCCATCCAGCCTGGCCTTAAACACCTCTGGGGATGGGGCCTCAACCACCTCCCTGGGCAACCCATTCCAGGCTCTCACCACTCTCGTGCTGAACAACTTCCTCCTCACATCCAGCCTGAACCTACCCACCTCCAGCTTTGCTCCATTCCCCCTAGTCCTGTCACTCCCTGAGAGCCTAAAAAGTCCCTCCCCAGCTTTTTAGTAGGCCCCCTTCAGATCCTGGAAGGCCACAAGAAGGTCACCTGGGAGCCTCCTCTTCTCCAGACTGCACAGCCCCAACTCTTTCAGTCTGTCCTCAGAGCAGAGCTGCTCCAGCCCTCTGAGCATCCTCCTGGCCCTTCTCTGGACATGCTCCAGTATCTCCACATTACTCTTGTAATAGGGACTCCAGAACTGGATGCAGTACTCCAGGTGGGGTCTCACCAGAGAGAGAATCACTTCCCTCGACCTGCTGGCCACACTTGTCCTGCTGCAGCCCAGGCTCTGGTTGGCTTTCTGGGCTGCAAGTGCACACTGCTGGCTCATGTTGAGCTTCTCATCCACCAGCACCCCCAAGTCCCTCTCCTCAGGGCTGCTCTCCAGCCACTCATTGCCCAGCCTGTGTTTGTGCTTGGGATTGCCTCAACCCAGATGCAGAACCTTGCACTTGGTTTGTGTTTTAGACAGAAGCCAGGCATCTTGTTACTCCTGTCAACTGGAACATGGAGAGCCTATGTGCATCTAGATGTTCAGGTTGGACTTGATGATCTGTGAGGTCTCTTCCAACCTTGGTGATACTGTTTGGTGGCTAATAACTGAACTGGCTATCTCAAGCTTGGCAGCATGTCTTTCAGCTTTAAAGACAGTATCATAGTATCACAGTCTCACAGTATCACCAAGGTTGGAAGAGACCTCATAGATCATCAAGTCCAAGCCGTTACCACAGAGCTCAAGGCTAGACCATGGCACCAAGTGCCACGTCCAATCCGGCGACTCCACCACCTCCCTGGGCAGCCCATTCCAGTAGCCAATGACTCTCTCAGTGAAGAACTTTCTCCTCACCTCAAGCCTAAATCCCCTGGTGCAGCTTGAGGCTGTGTCCTCTCGTTCTGGTGCTGGCTGCCTGAGAGAAGAGAGCAACCTCCCCCTGGCTACAACCACCCCTCAGGTGGCATTATTATAGGAAAATGAGATAGTTCTCTGCCCTGAAGACAGATTTTTCTTCCCCAGCTAATCCTGGTGTCTGCAGCTGTTGTCTAGATATCACCTCCTAAAAGGCAAGGAATGAACTTCTGAACATCTGTAACAGCTACATAAAGTGGTGTAGTTTATTGCAGAATTATGGATGATGATGGCTGGATTTCTGAACTGTAAATCAAATACATTCTGATTGTGTTTTAAACCATGAGAGAGAGAGAGACTCCTGCAGGAAGAAACACTGAAGTGTTGCACCAGCTGCTAACGCATCCATCCCCAGACCTTTTTATTTCTCACTATTTTGAGAAGATTTCAGCCCTTCACAAAAGCAAATTAGAAAACAAACAAACAAAGAAAAAGAAACCTGTAATGCTGATAAAGTTTTGCTGCAATGAAAACTGACACTTCTGCACTCTGATTTCGGGTGATAGGAAAGTGAAGAATAAGGAACTTAAGATACATAAACTTCACGATAAATGAGTTAAACAATTGAACGTTGTTTAATTGTCTTTTATGAACAAATGAAGAGAGCTTTTCCCTTTTATTCTTAAATCTGTGCCTTTGAAAGTGTCTCACACTATCTGTAGTTTTAAACCATTGGTACTCAGGATTGTAAATGCTTAGCAAGTCATCCATTCCTAAGGCATTAGCAACACAGACAGGATTTATTTCAATCTATGCAGCTGATTCTTTGATCCAGGGCTTGCTTAAGTGCATTCCAGTGCAATTAATTAGAAAAACAGTGTAAGACAGTGGCAACCCCAAGTGATCTTAAGTGTAAAAGTGGGTGATTAGTAGCTCTGCTTTCTTGAGGATTATCTATTTGTTGCTTGACAGGATCTGGGATTCCTGAGCAAGGGGGAGCCCGTTAATTGAGAAAGAGGGAGCTTTGGTACTCTTTTGAAGCCACTCATAGGACTATTCGCAAGAAAAGCAGCAGTGTGGGAACCTCTCCCAGCACAGATTCTAAGAAGGAACTGTGTAAACAGAATGAGGAGCAGTCACCTCTCGTGCCATGCAGTGTATGGCAGCATGTGTTTCACACACCGATCCGCGTTGGTGGGCAGCGGTTCTCTTTCCCTAGCAGCTCTCTGTGGCTCACAGAGGAGCAGAGGACATTTTTGGAAAGCAGACCTTTCAACAGCTTGCACTGTGGCTGCTTCCAGCAATGGGTTGTGTTGCTTTGTGCAGTTTTCTTCCTTGGGATGCCTTCTTTCTTGATGTACCCTGGCTGGCTGACAGCTACAGTGTTTACTGGTGTATCCAGGACATGTCAGTCCAGTTTCAAAATTCTGTGCATCTCCATTCTGTTTCCTGAGTCTTCCCACTCTGATCAATAAAAGTAGCCATCCATCAATTTTTGATTGGGACAGGATTGATCCACCAACAGCTCATGGGCGTCTGCGTTGTGGCTGCAGCTGCCTGACACAAATATTGCATCCCTTTTGGCTGAGGCAGGCAGTTGCCAAGGAATTCAATTGTCCTGCATATGCGATCAATATCTGCTCCTCTGACTACTCTGGCTCCCTTAATCTTCCTGTATGGTTTCTTTATAATTTAATCTTCTTCAAGGAGACATAATTCCTGTCTATCATGCTGTTACACTTCTCCTGACTCTTACTGCCAGTGGAGCTCCTGTTATTCACAAGAGAAGCTAGCTTACAGTTCAAAGGAAAATGCAAATTCCAGCCTATCTGCTTTGTTTGCAGCTGATTCAAGTAAGTATCTTTGCATATTGCATAGTTACTTCTGCCTTGACTTTGCTCTAAACTTGCTTCTGGTTTTCCTTTCTCTGTGTGGCGATATCCCAGGAGTTCTTCTGCATTCTGAAGTATGCAGGAATCAGCTGCAGAAATCCAGCTTTGTTAGGTAAAATATGCACTTGTTTTATTCATTATATCCATCTTGACACCTGGGGAGGCTGAATCCCTGGCATCCTCTTCTCTTTTTGCAGTACAAAACTGCCATTTTCCTTGCAGAACCAGTGCATCTCAGTCTTAATGATGAGGAGGAAGACTTGAAGTTCAGCCTCCCTGAGAACATGGCAGCCTGCACTGGCAGTTTATAAGGGAACAGCAACTTACCCCCTGGAGCTAGAATAAGCCCCTGAATGTTTTCCACTTAAACTATCTCATGCTAGGGTGAAAACTGCTATCTTATGCTACTTATCCAGGGCAAATTGGTCTCTGAGACAGAGATGAAAAGTGCAGCCTCTCATTGCAAATGTCTCATTATTTTTCAGGGGTTGATTTATTTCTTGCTGGATTCTAACGAATCTAACATACAGAGGAGAACTCAAAACAGAGTTGGTACTGTACTCTGCTAGCAAATGCTTCATAGTTGATTTAGTTGTGGCAATTAACAAGGCAGGAATTATAAAATATGTAGTTAATTTTGTTTCTGGAAAGCCCCACCCACAACTCTATACTAATGAGTTACATTTGGGTTCTAATTCGGTCAGGAAAACCTTCAGAAGGATGCTTATGGGCAATTCATTCATTTAGGAGAATCAGGAAACTGGAAGAGGTTTGGACACAAAATGGCTTTGCCACTTACAAAATAAAAGGCAGCCTGGAGCCCTAGGGAAAGTCTGTGCTACTCACTGTGGTGGAGTAAGAATTTCAAGATAGCTCCTGGCTCCTCTGTGGCAATGTTGGAACTGTTCAGCCATTGAGATTTTTCCAGATCTTCCCAGGGTGCTGGCAAAGAGGCAGACAATCTCTGATCTGATCCTGGTTCCTCTTGGCATGCAGGTTTGCAGAGGTGCAGGCAGGATCTCTTGCAGATGTGCAGAGAGCACCAGGTCAATGGCATTTCTTGCCACATCGTGAGGCATTGAAATGCCTTCTCCTGGGAAACTTGAGGCACTTCAGTTTCCAGGTAGTTCAAGCCCAAAATATCAGGGCTAAGCTGAGCTGAAGCATCACAGTCTCACAGTATTAGCAAGGTTGGAAGAGACCTCATAGATCATCAAGTCCAAGCCGTTACCACAGAGCTCAAGGCTAGACCATGGCACCAAGTGCCACGTCCAATCCTGCCTTGAACAGCTCCAGGGATGGCGACTCCACCACCTCCCTGGGCAGCCCATTCCAGCAGCCAGTGACCTCAAGCCTAAATTTCCCCTGGCGTAGCTTGAGGCTGTGTCCTCTTGTTCTGGTGCTGGCTGCCTGAGAGAAGAGAGCAACCTCCTCCTGGCTACAACCACCCTTCAGGGTGGCAGAAGCATGAGGCAGAGCAGAACACGTTGTCCAAGGGCAGTGAGGCAGAGGCAGCAAGGCAGAAGCAGCACAACTGCTTGCAGCTTAGCTCATTTTACATTACTTGCCCAAGTGCAGTGGCTCCTTTGGCACAGAGATTCACCAATCAAAATGGCATCTGCCAAACTGACCATATTAGGTGAGCCCAGGGCTTGCTCACCCTTATTTGGGCAAGACACCAACAAGTACCTAAACACCTGTGGGTACCTGTTTATCACTTTGGGAGGAGACATAATGGCCCAAGCCTTTGTTTTCCTCCTGCCCTTGCTCCCCCCCATCGGCAGAAGGGTGGGGCAAGCCAGGACATCTCATAGGCCTGTTGGCCTCCCAGCACAACAGTAAATATGGCTGTAATGTGTTACTAAAATCTGTATTTTATGACTGATGCTGAAATCAATAAAAATGAATGTTTCTGTGATAGAGCCAGTAAGTGAAGGGAGGGAACATTTTTCTTCTGGAAGAATGGCAGTGGTTTTTCATCTTGAAATTTCCCACCTTGATGACAGCAGGGTCAATAATAGAAACAAAGAATGCAAAGGATAGACATGGGTTGCAGTCCACATTTCCACTGTCTGCCCTCTGCCAGCACTGATGTAATCCTTCTGGCAATGAAACTTTCCATTGCAGCCTGTCAGCATTCAGATGTGCTATTGATTAGTCGGTCTACTAAGGTCACTTAGGAATCACAACAAACCTCCTGAAACTTGGGAAAGGTAATAAATCAAAGGGTTTTGATTTGTAACTTGCAGTCATTTTTGGTGCCTTGCTTCACTAGAAGACAGCAGTCAACGCTTCCTAAGCGCTTGATGTGAGGAAGGTTATGATGGCAAAAGAAAGCACTTGTTTATAAATGGTTCAAGTAACATAAGCTTTTAATGGGTCCTAGAGGAGTCCAAGGCTCCAGAGGGCTCTGGAATGCCTTCCTCTCCGCCCTCATCTGCTCCACTCACCCTGACCCCTGCTTTTTTTTTGCCAGGCCTTTGGCCAATTTTCATCACATCTGTCATTGTGAAAAATGAACTGGTGGCTCACTCCTAAGGTTAATAACATCTCTGGTATCTTTTTTTAGATTAACTCCTTTGCAAGAGACAATGCAGCAGGAAATTCTTGTGCTTATACAGCAGCTGAATTTTCTTGAAAAGCAGAGATGTTGTGAAAAGTCATAGTCTGTGCCTGTTCTGCTGACTGGATAGAAAGCAGTCATGAGACATGAGGGGGATTGAGAGCCATACTTGCTTCCTGTTGGTAGTGCATTGCTGACAAACCTGAACTGGGGCTGAATGTGTAACAGTGTACTAGGAATCACAGTATCACAGTCTCACAGTATCACCAAGGTTGGAAGAGACCTCACAGATCATCAAGTCCAACCCTTTACCACAGAGCTCAAGGCTAGACCATGGCACCAAGTGCCACGTCCAATCCTGCCTTGAACAGCTCCAGGGACGGTGACTCCACCACCTCCCTGGGCAGCCCATTCCAGTGTCCAATGACTCTCTCAGTGAAGAACTTTCTCCTCACCTCAAGCCTAAACTTCCCCCGGCGCAGCCTGAGGCTGTGTCCTCTTGTTCTGGCGCTGGCCACCTGAGAGAAGAGAGCAACCTCCCCCTGGCCACAACCACCCCTCAGGTAGTTGTAGACAGCAATAAGGTCTGCCCTGAGCCTCCTCTTCTCCAGGCTAAACAATCCCAGCTCCCTCAGCCTCTCCTCGTAGGGCTGTGCTCGAGGCCTCTCACCAGCCTCGTTGCCCTTCTCTGGACACGTTCAAGCATCTCAATGTCCCTCTTAAACTGGGGGGCCCAGAACTAGACACAGTACTCAAGGTGTGGTCTAACCAGTGCAGAGTACAGGGGCAGAATGACCTCCCTGCTCCTGCTGGCCACACCATTCCTGATGCAGGCCAGGATGCCACTGGCTCTCTTGGCCACTCCTGAAGCAGCCTGAGGGCTGGGCTTAGGGGTTAGCTCTCGGTGGGATGCCAGTGGCATGGCCCAGGCACCGCTGATGGAGAACTGACGCCCAGTGAAAGCGGAGCCAAGGAAGAGCCCTTGGGTGAAGATCTGGAGGGTGAGCAGAGCCTGTGCAGTGGCTGTTCGTTTTGTTTCAAACCCTCCTATATTTTAATACAGCAGGGTCCCCAGAGCAGAGACCATCAGGTAAAACAAACACAACTGTGCAACACAAACCCAGTCACCAAAGCAAGCACTGGCTTGCTGTAAAGACATCCTTTCCTTACTGGAAAAGGAAAACGCTGCTGTGGGTGTTTACACAGTCTGAGTACTGGCTGAGTGACTTTGCTTTTAACTTTCTTGGCTTCGGTGTTTTGTGTGACAACCTTAAGCACAGGGGACAGAAGAGACTTGTGTATTTTGTTTATTTGTTTGGGGGGTTCTTTCTTTGACTTTAAAAGTGCTGAAGAGTTTATTGTGTGTGAAATGCAGGAAGAGTCTAAATGAACACCAGATGAGAGGAAACAGACTGAGGAAAATTAGGGCTATTTGCTACCAAGGGAAGGAATCATTGTACATATATTAAATTCCAATCTCTAACTGAGATAGAGAACTGTGTTTCGTTATGCAAGAAATCTGACTGTAGAGTGAAAAGGGCAATGTGTGGAATACTCCCAGCTTTGGGATTTAAAAACAGTAAGCAGGGATTTGGTGTGCTGGTAGTAAATAAGGCAGGAGGCAACTTCCTGAAGCAAGGGGTGGGGTTGGCTGGAGAGTGTTCTGCACCCCAGTCTCCCACCATAGCAGAAGGTCAGGTTGTGTCTCTCTGCAGAAGGATAAAGGAGTTTTTCATACATCTGTTACTTGTAGGCAGTATTTAGTATGACTTTGTAATGAAAATATCAACTCCTAACAAACTTTGATTTGCCACACTCTCAGCTCATCCATCCATCATCAGAGACACCTGACTCACCCTTCCTTATTGCTTACCTGTGGGTCAGTGCTGGAGCTGGTCCTTTAGGATACCCTGACCATTTTTAGTGGAGATGATCACATCATTCACAGTATCACAGTATCACAGTCTCACAGTATTACCAAGGTTGGAAGAGACCTCACAGATCATCAAGTCCAACCCTTTACCACAGAGCTCAAGGCTAGACCATGGCACCAAGTGCCACGTCCAATCCTGCCTTGAACAGCTCCAGGGACGGCGACTCCACCACCTCCCTGGGCAGCCCATTCCAGTAGCCAATGACTCTCTCAGTGAAGAACTTTCTCCTCACCTCAAGCCTAAACTTCCCCCGGCGCAGCCTGAGGCTGTGTCCTCTCGTTCTGGCGCTGGCCACCTGAGAGAAGAGAGCAACCTCCCCCTGGCCACAACCACCCCTCAGGTAGTTGTAGACAGCAATAAGGTCTCCCCTGAGCCTCCTCTTCTCCAGGCTAAACAATCCCAGCTCCCTCAGCCTCTCCTCGTAGGGCTGTGCTCGAGGCCTCTCCCCAGCCTCGTCGCCCTTCTCTGGACACGCTCAAGCATCTCAATGTCCCTCTTAAACTGGGGGGCCCAGAACTGGACACAGTACTCAAGGTGTGGCCTAACCAGTGCAGAGTGCAGAGTAGAGTAGATTCCTTCGCTTGTCTCCATAAGGTGAGGGTTGAAGTGATCACAGCAAGGCTGCAAACTGTTCTAGTTCTTTCCACGGTCTCTACAGGCTAGGTGCAGGCTTTCATTCTTCGGGTGTCCTGGCTTGTATCAGAAACACTGCTGCCAGCAGGAAGGGAGAGGTGATCATCCCTCTGTGCTCGGCACTGATGAGGCCACACCTCACCGTGGGAGTGTCATTGAGGTGCCGCAGCGTGTCCAGAGAAGGGCAGAGGCTGCTGAAAGGCCTACAAGGAGCATCTGAGGGAGCTGGGGTTGTTCACTCTGGAGAGGAGGAGGCCTCATTGCTCTCTACAGCTATCTTCTCCTTGGTGGCAAGTGACAGGACTAGAGGAAATGGTTTCAAGCTGTGCTAGGAGAAGTTCAGGCTAGATGCTAGGAAATTATTTCTTCACTGAAAGGGTTCTCAAACACTGGAATGGTCTGCCCAGGGCAGCGATGAAGTCACCATCCCTGGGGGTACTCAAGCAGCTTGTGGACCTAGCACTTAGGGACATGGTTTAGGATTGACCCTGCAGTGCTGGGTTGAGGGTTGGACTGGATGATCTTCGAGGTCTCTTCCAACCAGATACATTCTGTGATTCTCTGTGAGAAGTCAAAGTGACTACTTCTTGTAGTGATAAACTCCTCACAGCAAGAGATACTATGAACCAAATAAGGGCCTGCACAAATGATTGGAGAAGTGTATCATAGAATGGTTTAGGTTGGAAGGGACCTCAAAGATCACCCAGTTCCAACCCCCACCATAGGCAGGGACACCTCCTACTAGAACAGGTTGCTCAACCTCATCCAGCCTGGCCTTGAACGCCTCCAGGGAGGTTGCGGAGCACAGAATCAGCGCAGTGATTCTGTGCTCCACAACCTCCCTGGGCAACCTGTGCCAGTGTCTCGCCACCCTCACTGCAAAGAACCCTTTCCTAACATCTAGTTTGAATCTCCCCTCTGCCAGTTTAAACCCATTCCCCCTTGTCCTGTCATTACAAGACCTGTGTAAATAGTCCCTACCCAGCCTTCCTGTAGGCTCCCTTCAGATACTGGAAGGCCACTATAAGATCTCCTTGAAGCCTTCTCTTCTCCAGGCTGAAGACCCCCAACTCTTGTAGCCTGTCCTCATAGCAGAGCTGCTGCAGCCCTCTGAGCATCTTCATGGCCTCCTCTGGACTCGCTCTAACAGTTCCATGTCCTCCTTGTGTTGGGGGCTCCAGAACTGCACACAGTACTCCAGGTGGGGTCTGAGGAGAGCAGAGCCAAGTGGCAGAATCACCTCCCTTGCCCTGCTGCCCACACTGCTCTTGATGCAGCCCAGCACAGGGTTGCTGTCTGGGCTGCATGTGCACACTGCAGGCTCATGTTGTGCTTTTCATCACCCCAGACTCCTAGGTCCTTTTCCTCAGGGCTGCTCTCAGCCATTCCCCACCCAGCCTGGATTTGTGCTTGGGACTGCACCAACCTAGGTGCAGGACCTTACACTTGGGATTTCCTGAGGTTGGCTTGGGCCCACCTCTCCAGCCTGTCCAGGTCCCTCTGGATGGATCCCTTCCCTCTAGCATGTGGAACACATGATTTTGGCTTACAAAGATGCCTTAAATCAGCCACAAATTTGACATCACCTTACATTCTTTTAAAGGAAGCAGAGTGTTTTTCATTCCTGCAAGCTGGCAGACACCCTGTTCGGTTCAGTTAATTCAGTAAGGACATAGAAAGATTTTTTTTTTCCTTCTATTTTTTTTTCTTTAGCAGTAGAAAAAATGTAGCCTGGGGGCATGTTGCTTTGACAGATTGGGGTTATATGGTTGAAGCTGACCTCTGCAGCTTCCTTCCCCCTCTGGCAGGCAGGATGAAGCATGTATGATTGGAAGTGGCTACCCTTATTTCACTCTTTATCTGATGAAAAGCCACCACAGTAGTCAAGAAGGGCTTGTTATAGATTTTGCTTTTCCTGTGAGGGACACTTGAAAGCTCTGTGAAGAACCTGTAGAAATAAAAAATAAGATATTTAGGCTGTGTGGGAGGGAAGCATTTAATCACAGTGAAGAATAGGGAATAGCACGGTGAAATAAGTAGTTCTTGGCAGATTCCAGAGACCAGCAGTGGGAAGTAAGAAGGGTGTATGTAGGAAAGCATAAATGGAAATGAAGTGAAGAGAGATAATAGCATCATATTTAGAATCTGTCACTGTATCAGATTTATGTTGACTGGTTATTAGCAAAAGAGAAGGAATTGGTTTTTTTAGAGGAAGAGGGTTTCATTTCCCCTTCATTAGCTGAGGAACATGCTGACAGGAATTAAAGCTACATATTACTAAATGGGGGCTTGAGCCACTCCCTCCCATCTGCAAGAAAGGGTTATTTTTAACCAGATCTGCTCAGTAACTGCATTTGCAGCATGGCCCTGCAAAAAAAGCTCTGCTGGCAAAACTAAGGCCACTTTGTTCCGCTATGTGAGAATGGGAAGGAGAGGTTTGGGGTGGGAATCCTGTAGGGCAACAGTGCCCCCGATGCCTGTGTCACGAAAATATGCCTCGAGTTAACTATTGTCCTCTGACCTCAATCCGTGCTGAAACAGGGGCTTTGCATAATCATGGAAGGAGAGGATTCGTGCTCCAGAAGATGTTAGGTTTTGAATTGCCAAAACAGACAAAGGAGACATTGTCAGCCCTTCACACGTGGGGAAGAGGCAGAGAGAGCAACTTGTCTGGGGCGCACAGGCTAACTTTGACAGAAGCAGCACTGGCACTCAAGTTCCCTACCTTCATTTGTGCACTACAGCCACAAGATCGCCTCTCCTTTCTAACCCCGGCTGGTTTTCTCCCGGACACTTCCCGTTCTAACGCAGCATTGTTTAGCACAAACGTGATTCCCTTTTGCTCTGTTTAATAAATACACTCAGACAAAACTCTGCAGCGGGCATGCAGATCTGTAAGAGGGAAGAGTCCCTTTGTGTGTGATCAGAAGTTACGACAAGCTGATACTCACTGGGTTACCCAAGCCAGACCCCGGGGAAGCAGGGCTTGCAGGCGTGCACATGAGCAGTAGGGAAAGGTGGCATTCCAAAACAAAGCAGGAGTTTGGTTCTCCTTGGTTCAGAATTCTGGGATGCAGTGGGTGCACGGCACAGAATTCTGAACACATCTAAACCGAGAGCGTGGGGAAGGGAGCTGGAGCAGCACCAGTCTGACCACCCTGCTGGTGTGGGCCCGCTGGGGACGCCTGCCTGCTGAGCCGGCTGACGAGCAGCTCTGCGAGCTGCGCATCTCAGGAGCTCCTTGTTCTGTTGCTGGCTGGGCAACCAGCAACAGAACAAGGGGACACGGTCTCAGGTTGTGCCAGGGGAGGTCTGGGCTGGATGTAGGGAGAAAGTGAGCTCTGTGGTGAAGGGTTGGACTTGATGATCTGTGAGGTCTCTTCCAACCCTGATGATACTATGATATGATACTATGATACTATGATAAAAGTTGTTGGCGGGGAGAGTGACTGGCATTGGAATGGGCTGCCCAGGGAGGTGGTGGAGTCACCATCCCTGGGTGTGTTCAAGAAAAGCCTGGATGAGGCACTTGGTGCCATGGTCTGGTTGACTGGATGGGGGTGGGCGCTGGGTTGGACTGGATGATCTTGGAGGTCTCTTCCAACCTGGGTGATTCTATGATTTGCAGAATGTAGGATCAAGCCTAAGAAATCAGTGAGAGGAAAAACTGATTGGGTAGAAACTGCACAAAATGAGGGTCAACATCTCTTCTGCATTCTCTGTCAGGACTTAAAGAGATACAAATCCATCGCTGGAGGTGTTTAGAAGGAGGCTGGATGAGGCACTTAGTGCCATGGTTTAGTTAATTAGAAAGGTTAGGTGATAGGTTGGACTTGATGATCTCAAAGGTCTTTTCCAACTTGGTTAATTCTGTGACTCTGTGACTCCGTGACTCCGCTGGCCAGGGGGATAGGGTGAGTATAGCCTGCCCTTGGAGCCATAGAGCTACTTGGGATTGTTTCTCATGTCTTCTTCAGCACTGCAGTTCCTCCCTATGGCTGTAGCAGGTGAGCCATAGGTGTGTGTTCCTCATGATGATTTTAGTAGTATAGTATATTATTAGTATAGTATATTATATACTAATATATAATATTATATATTAGTATAATCAAGTATTGAAACTGTACCCAGAGGGGAGATGTGTGAGAGCATTCCCTGGTCCCAAAGAACTCAATGAAACAAGATCCGAGCTGCAATGCTGAAGCTGCAACTGCCCCAGGGAGCTTCAGGCAGACTTTGGCTTTGAGACCTCCCGGGACAATAACACAAAGAAAGGCAGAGGTGTGACTTCAGCTTTTCTTTGTTCTCTTAGGGATCACAGCCCCATGGATATGTAGAAGGGGAGCCCACAAGAGCAGTAATGCTGATCTCCTCAGCTTCACGTGGGAAGAAAAATAAAAGCAATATCTTCCTAACTAGAATGTCAGTTTTCCTTGCTCAAGCTTGTTAACTCCAGGAAGGCCAGTAAGAATTGGCATTGCATGACCAAACTGGGGCTGTTTGGGTTTTTTTATGAGGCAATATTGAGTGGAACCATCTGGGCTAGGAGAAGACCACATTTCTGAAATGAGCTTTTAGGAATATTGAAGTTAAGTAGCTGTCTGGGGCACCATGCTGAAAAGAAGGGCACTGGCAGCTGCATGTATTTTATGAGTCTATTTTATCTCTGATGACAAAAGAGAACTTATTAGTCATGTGGTTCCTCATAAATTTCAAGCCACTGCTGACAAGTGGCACTGCCTGTGTTCTTAACCACACTGGCACAAAGTTCCTCCAACTTTCTGGCTTGGGATGTTAATAATGCTGCTGCTAACAGAGGATGCTTTGGAGACATATCTAACTTTTGTAGTAGCTTAAAGGCAATCCCCAAGTTACAGTTTGAGAATGGAAACTTCAGATTCTTAAGTACTTTGGGCAAATACTTTCATGGTCATTCATGTAATATCAAAGTAGCTCTTCTCTCTGGTTCCTGAGTCCTCAGTCTTCCTAAAGGTGTGCTGTTCACATTCCTGAATGCTGAGGGAATCTACACCTCTAAAACTGCTATTCTTCCAGAAAGCTAAGTCACAGAATCACAGAATGATAGGGGTTGGAAGGGATCATCAAGTCCAACCCTGCTGCCAGAGCACGACCACCTAAAGCAGATCACATAGGAACATGTCCAGATGGGCCTTGAAGGTCCCCACAGAGACTCCAGTCGCTCTCTGGGCATCCCATTTTGGTGCTATGCCAACATCAAAGTAAAGAAGTTCCTTCACGTATTTAGATGGAACTTCCTATGTTCAAGTTTATGCCCATTGCCTCAACTAAGATAATAGCTCTTGTACTGTGCAGGTGTGAACAGACAACTCTTTTTTTCAATCCAGATCCTGTTGAAGCTGTCTCTCTTTCACTGGACCCTAGAAGCTTTGCATGATAGTTATTTGTTGGAGTTACTAATATACTCCTGAATTTTAAACAGAGAGAAAGAGAGATTGAGAAGACAAACCGGTCTCAGGCTGGCAGCAATCAGATTCATGCCAGCTCTACCACAGGCACCCATGTGACTTTATGAACAGCATTTAGTATTTGTGGATCCACAGTCTACAAAATGCAGAGACTAACTCTTTCCCCCCC
>WAAF01017763.1:338216-392756 GCA_013400475.1 Tricholaema leucomelas
CCCCCCCCCCCCCCCGCCATACTTGTATAGACTGCAGCTTTGAACAAGAATCCTCCCGTGTCTGTCTTTGGATACCTCACAAATGAGTCCCTGATCTTAGGTGAAACTTGTAGTTGCTTCTGTAAGCCACAAGATAATAATTGGCTTCAACCTGCTTCAGGAAATAATGCAATCTATGGATTACACTGGTAACATCCACTGCAGTTCACAAGCCAAAAAATGCTGGTAGTGTTTAGCATCACTGTCTGTTGCTTGAACATCTGGCATTCATCACTGCTTTCCTTTTCCTTCCACTGTCACAATTTATCCCTATCTAGAGGTTTCTTAATACTGTCTATATAAATCATAGCTGGATAGTTAAATCATTACAAGCTGCACTGCAAATGAAGGAAAAAGAGGTAAATTTAAGGGAATTGTTTCTGTTACACACTCTGCTTGCATCCTTTCTCCCTTCTCCCTGTCCACAGCCAGTACTAGGCAGCATTACCAGCTGGCCTGATACCCTTGCTATGAAGAGAGAGAGAAAAGTTTCCCAAAATAGCAAATGGTTTTACCAGTTCTAAAGGCAGAAAGCAGGAGAGGAGTTGGAGGTAGAGTGGACACCCATTGCCATTGTTGGAAAGGCCAAACTGTACTGCTTCAGAACAACTGTTCAGCAAGTTAGTGATAGTTTGGGAAAGCAAACATTCCTTAAAAACAGACTTGCTGAGCATCATCTTTGATGCACTTTCTTAAAATCAAACAACTTCTACTGCACTAAGATAGATTACAGCTAGGAAGAACAGTATTTAGGGTACTAGGAAAATACAGGTGTATTAATATTAGCCAAAGCAGAACATTTGCACATTTTTTTTCCCCATTCAAAAGCCTGTGCAGTGCCCTCACAGTTGCCATTGCAGTTCAGCTCTCCTAAGCTGTGCTGGCACGGCAGTAAGCCACAGCAACATTCTGAAGCTGCATCTCTGTTTTGGGAATTAATCCACTCCTATATGAAACATTTCCAGCAGCATGCATGCATTACCCTGCCAAAGCCAGGTGCTCCAGTTTGTGCAGTGTCACACAGCCCCATGCACTGGAAGCACATGTGGATTTAATTCCCTGCCAGCTTTAGCAACTAGAGAAGGTATTTCCTTGTTCTAGAGACAGTGGGAAACAGCAGAGTCTGAAGCTACTGGGAGTTGTGAAAAAGAGGTTCATTTCTCTCTGTCTGGAGAGGGCTGCTGCAGACTGCCACCTCTATAATTCCTAGAACTTCATCCAGGCTCAAGGTGGGCTGAAGTTGAAGGGCCTCTTTCTACAAGACAGCTGTGATGTTTTCAGTTCAAGGGACAGCTTGCATTGTTGGAGATTTCATTATACTTGGAGCAGCAAGAATGCCCCATGTCACTATGTGTTCCTCCTCATTGTCTTGCCTTTTCCTCACGTGCCAAAAGTGAGTCTTAAGTTTGCTTGAACTGGTGACAGATTAGCTGCAATGAGAATGAACAGTTTCCCCTATTGCTGCTTGTCAACTCGTGCCTTCTCTTTTTACAAAGCATATTGCATTCCTCATTTCCTCTTATTTTTCACTTATCTTCCTGTGGTGTTGCCCTGCTACTCTCTGCAGCTCCCAGATTTCAGCTCAGCAGCCAGATCAATCAAGCAGTAGGTGCCCTGGTCAGCATCTGCATGAAGTGAAAATGATAGGCCCAGCTCAATAAACAGACCAGTTGCTGGGCTCTCCTGCAGAGCAAGTCCTGGCTGATTTGGAGGGCACATGGCTATGTGAATGAAGAGGCAGTCCGTGAAGCCACAGTTGCTCTCTCAAGCTGGTAGATGGGTTGAATCCCGATGATTTATTTTGACACTGCAGTCTGTTGCTGGCAATGCCTGTCCTGCTGAAAGCATTGCTACTTGGCAAAACTGAAATGGTGGGCAGTAAGAAAGAGAAACGTGGGTCTAAAGTTGTGCGAAATACTCTGCATAAGATGTCCCAAGAAGAAAATCATCCCGGGGTACAATGGAATGGATGTTGTGATGTTGATTTAACTCTTGTCCCTTTGATACCTGCAGTAGGTCTCAGCTTGCCAAGCCCCTTTCTTGTTACTCGTAGAACATTTATTTTATTTTCTCTTCTTCTTGTAGAAAATTTTACTACATCACACTGCTGAGAGATCCTGTTTCTCGTTACCTCAGCGAGTGGCGTCACGTCCAGCGAGGAGCTACTTGGAAGACCTCGTTGCACATGTGTGATGGCAGGACACCAACTCCTGAAGAGCTGCCATCGTGCTACGAAGGCACAGACTGGTCAGGCTGCACGCTGCAGGAGTTCATGGATTGCCCATACAACCTGGCCAACAACCGCCAAGTGAGGATGTTGGCTGACTTGAGTTTAGTGGGCTGCTACAACATGTCTTTCATCCCGGAGAACAAGCGAGCACAGATCCTGCTGGAGAGCGCAAAAAAGAACCTCAAAGACATGGCCTTCTTCGGCCTGACAGAGTTCCAGAGAAAGACTCAGTACCTGTTTGAGAGAACTTTCAATCTGAAATTCATCCGGCCCTTTATGCAGTACAACAGTACCAGGGCAGGAGGGGTGGAGGTTGACAACGACACCATCCGGAGGATCGAGGAGCTCAATGACTTGGACATGCAGCTCTATGACTATGCAAAGGACCTCTTCCAGCAGCGCTACCAGTACAAACGGCAGCTAGAGAGGATGGAGCAGAGGATAAAGAATCGGGAAGAGAGGCTTCTTCACCGGTCCAATGAAGCACTTCCCAAGGAAGAGACCGAAGAGCAAGGACGCTTGCCCACTGAGGACTACATGAGCCATATTATAGAGAAGTGGTAGCCTAGGCAGACTTTTATATTACCAATACTCTAGGGTTTCCATAGAAAAGATCGTGGAAGTAAAATGACAAAAAAAAAAACCAAACCCAAACAAAACCCAACAAAAATATTTTATTTAAAAGCAAGTCTGTAAAACAGAAGATAGATTGCTTCCTTAAGCATAGGGTCTTTTTACTGTTTCTTACAAGACCAAGGAGATTCTTAAAAAAAAAAAAAAAAAGTAAACAAATACACAAAAATAATAATAATAATTTAAAAAAAAAAGGGTCAACATTATAATGCAGAGGTATAAAATGCACAAAGGCAGTTCCCCACTCCTATGGCTGAACGTGAAAGAATGTTTCTTATCCTCACAATTCAAATACAAATGTCAGAAGTGGGACTTTAAAATCTGTTTACCCCCCTGAGCACAAAGCTATGGGTGATTAGAACCCAAGGAAACCTCGACGCTTTCTTCTGTGGGTGATTTTGGCGGTGGGATGGGAATTGCAATACTTGTAAGGAAATGATAACGCTGACTTGAGTTGAGGATGTGCTGTTCTGTCAGGCTGTGATCTGAGCACAAGGGCGGTCACTTAGTTGCAGCTGGCAGCCACTGCCAGAGTGTGGAGCACCATAAAAATAACAAAGAAGAAAAACATCGGAGGATGAGAAACATTAAAGCAAACTGACTACAGCTATGTACTTAGCACAGCGGTCTTGATACACTGCACTGGTTTCACATACCCATACACGGCTTCATCGCTGAAGTAACAGGGGATTCATGTGCAGAGCTCCCGGTTCTGTTTCACAAGCAGGTCCCAAAACAAGTCAAAAGCCAACGAAATTACACATAGGCTCAAACGTGCATTCACATGCCATCCTGTCACCCTATGTGGTTGCCACTCATGCCTTCATCAGTGTTACCCCTTAACAGCACATGTAAAACCTATCTGAAAACCGAGAAAAGATTCAGTTTAACAGCAATACTCCCTCATAAACCTGCACAAGTCCCAGGAAGAGCCTACAGCCAGTAATGGGAGCAGGATGGGGGGGTGACTTCGTTTCGTTTGTTGCTATGTGAAACACTGAACTAGAACAAGTGTACAGATGTACCTGTATCTGTATTCTTTTGGTTATTTTTTACCTCCTTATAGCAAGAGAGAATGGGCATAAACCTGCTTCCAGAGAAGTCACTAGAACTGATTTAAGGGGGAACAGGCTGGGGCTCTCTTCCAGAGCTGTGAAAATTTCTGACTAGGGGTCTGAATTAATTATGAGACAGTGCACATTGTCTTTTGGCAGAGTGCCTGTTCTGCGGCTCTTACTTTAAATGAACAAGCTGTGTTCATAAAACTGGAAAGAGGAATCATGGATAATGTTTTTTTAGTCTCAGACCACTTTCAAAGCAGAACTCTTTCTCTCTCAATGCTGTTTTTTAGGGACTCATGTAAGTTTAATCCTCCAGTGTGGTGACAGTCTAACCAGGTTCTGCTTACTGACTTTTGAATCACAGAACAACAATGACTTCTCTAATTCCTCTTCCCACTCACCAAATTAAAGTGTGGCTTATTTTCTTGCTGCTGCAAGCATTTCTTTGCTTGGCTGGAAGCACGGAAATGAAGCAGGGTTTGTGTGTTTCATGTCTCACCCCTTTATTACTCAGCCTGTAAGACCTGAACCAGCTATTGTTTAGGGTAAACAATGAACCAAATGGAATATGATTTGATTTTCAAAGGCCATGTTAACTGCAGATCAAATGTGGCATTGAAATATCAGAGGAGAGGCAAAGAGCTGATGCGTTCAATTTTAGCATGTCATTTTTACAGCGTCCCTTTCCCATCATACAAATCCACTGAAGTGCTGTTTGTTTTGTACTCTCTGCCTCTGTACACTGTTTCAGATTCAGACTGAATTTTGCAAAGCTGGGGGACGCACACACACTGCCTTCAGCAGAGGAGCTCCCTTGTTTCTTCTGTCTACACCCTGGGGGATACACCTTGCTTCTGGAGATGTTCTTCTCCAGAAGAGTAGAGATGACCGAAAACTTAAAGTTGAACACAAAATATAAACAGCACTTTGGGCTCACATGCAATCCTGCTACAGCCCCAATCCAAAGCCCACCATAGTTGAAGGTTGTCACTTGTATTGCCTTCAGACCTGCATCTTGGTGCTGCAAAGTGCCCCAGCATACACTCACCCATCTACAAGCACAGAGGGATGTTGTTAGCCGTGCGTTCAGCTGGTGCCAGTGGTGCCACTGTCTTTATCATTCTGCCACAAAATGGCCCCTGTTCCCAGAGATCTGCAGCTTGGCCAGAAGCATTTCCTCCTAGCTGGAAAGCGGGAAGCTAAATGAAGCAATTTTCAGTTGCTGGCTTGGGGGCAGAAGGTATTACAAATCCACTTGCTCATCTCTGAATTCCAAGACTGGGAGGAGCTATGTCTGCTAGTTCCCAGCGCTTTTATGTGTTGCTGTAACTAAAGAAAACATTTATGTTGAAAAAATGCAATTTTACAGGCTGTTTACCCACAAAACCAATACACAAGATATAAAAAGCAACTGCTTTACATGCACAGTTTCCAGCTTTCCCCTAAGGCTTTTCATTGTGCATCCTGTCTTATGGATCCATAACGCACAAGTGGTTACAGCAACTACTCCATATCCAAGGCGCACATCGTGCGGTGACTGCCCAGGCAGGCACTGTCTTTCCAGAGCCCTTCTGTACCAACGGCCAAATTCTGCCCTCGTCTACCAAAGGGCAGCGGTGCAGGGAACTCTGTATGATTAGGATCAGCATAATTTGGCCTGGTTTGCCTGAGTTGTTATGGGCTTTGAGTAAGCAGCTGGATTTTAACGGATCTGTCTGCAGCGTTCTCTAAATCAGATGCAGCCTCTGACCCTAGAAGCATGTCAGTAGGAGACCTTGTTCCAGTATTTTCTTTGTAATACAGAACAGTAACGAGCAAAAGAAATTCAACTACCTTGAAAAGTTTCTTGTTCACAGTTTCGCCTCAACCCACAAAAGGAGGGCTGGACCTCAGCTCAGTGCTGAGACAGAAACTGAAGTTTAAATCCTGCGCCCAGAAAATGCCTCCATTTCCGCACCCATACATTGGAAATAACAAATTGATGCACTCTAAAGAGGTACTGCAAGGTATGAAAAGGACAGGGCACTCTGAAGCTGATTCTAAATACTACACATAAGGGGAATGGCCCAAAATCCATGCCTCACCCTGGCTGCTGAGCTGCTCTCTTTACAGCTGTAGGCCACGTGTTCATGTACTCTAAGTGCCGTTTGCCAGAGGATGGGTTGCAGGATGCACCTGGCACAATCTTCTTCCTTCAGTGGGTTTAAGGGAACTTTTTTAACACGATGTGAATGTAGGGGTTTGTGATTTCTGTGTACTACAGTTTGAAGTGGTACAATGTCTTTTATTTTTAGGACTATTTGATGCTTCAGTAACATGAAAAATAGGTGTGTGTAGTTTTAAAATGAATGGAGAACAACAGCTTTAGGGCACTCCGGCAGAGGTAATGGACAGATAGTAAATTCTTGTTCAATATCTGCCTCTTTCTTCCAGAATATTTTTCCTGTGACATCAAGTTATAATGAGACCTTCTTCACTACATGAAGTGTCTCTTCAAGGGGCCTCTCAGTGCATCATGGTGCAGGTTAGGATAGGTCATTTCTGGGTACAGGGAAGGCAGGTACAAGATTGTGACCTGTCTCTTACTGCAGTTGGTGAGGCAGTTCCCCTTCAATTTAGGTTTTACCTAGTTAGAGATGCTTGTCCATCCCACCACGTTTCTGCCATGGTTCCAGGGATACTCCATAAAAAGCCTTAACAAAAGCTGGGGCTGCATAAGATAAAGTATTTCTAAGGGTTTATAAAGTCAGCAGTATTAGTGTCGAGTGGGCATTTTGGACAGGCAGTTATCAGATACCAGGCCAAAGATGATAGCTCCTGGCCTGTACCATCTTACCCTGTGCTGACCCTTACACATCTGCAGACAGGGTGCAAAAAGGTTGATGCTCTGAGTGGCAGTTTCCCATCAAACTCCACTCCTGCTCTGGGGGAGTGGAAGAGGCAGGACCTGCTGCATTGATAAGGAGGAGATCTTTTTAACTTTAGTCACCCAAACAATGTTAACTTCACTGCTTGGTGGGTTGTTGCCAAGGAAGACTTTTCACTGCTCATTTGTCTCTTCCCAGCTAGCTTTGTTGAAGGAGGTTGCCTCCTCCGAAGTTTTTCAGACAGCCAGATGCCACCTTGTACCCTACCCAGGTCACAAGATGCAACTAGTAAGGTTGCAGACCCAGGCTTCTCATGGGATTCAAAACTGTCAACAGGAGGAACTCAACAAAGGACCAGTGTAAATTTCAGGCTTTATGGAATTTCTTCCTTTGTGCTCACCATTTTGGAGTAAATGGGTAAGGTTTCTTATTGATGTTTTTGCACCCCATAGTTCCTTGCTTACAAAACTGGGATGGCAATGACTGCAACATGAGAAAGATGCCAACAAGCTTTTGAATCTCCTCTCTCAGTGCTATCCTGTAGGAGCAGAAAGGGCAGTAGAATTGCTGCAGTGAGGAAGACAGAAGGACCACCAGAGCGGCACTGCGGACATATCACTTAGGAAGTTTTCACTCTGAGCCCACCAAACCACAGAGCTACAGAAGGTAATGATAACATTACAGAATAGGGCCTGACCAAGATTTATATCCTGGAGTTAAAAGCATCTCTAGCTTCTTACTAGTCTTTAGAGTTACTCAGAGCCCCTCCTGTCCCACAGCATTTTCTGAATGTCACAAAAATAGTGCTACAGAAGGTCACCACACAGACTCTGCTCAACACTCTATTTCCAGGGCTGTAGCCTGGAATGCAACTCACACTCTGCTAGATTCAAATGACAGGCTGACTACATTATCTTTTTGCTCTTGTTTTCACTAACATTAGCAGTTGGTGTTCAGGTGGCAGAAGCAAACGCAGGACTCGCTGCCTGCTCCGCAGCAGAGCCAAGCCTGTAATGCGCGGGTCAGTTAGCAGCGAGCAGCAGAGCCCGTGGCAGCACACACAGCCCAGGCTGCCTCTGGCTGTTTGTTCTGCCCCATCTCCAGGAGTGCTGCCAGGTGGATGCAGTGCTGATAAGCAGGCAGGTGTAAAAGCCTGTATTGTCCCAGCTGCAGGTGGTTCTCTCTGCAATTTTTAGCCATGCAAGCTACACAAAAAAAGGTGAAACAAACCAAACCCAAGATTTGCAAATGAGTCTCTCAAAGCCCCACAATTCCCCCTCCCTGTTTTCCCCCAGGTGTCAATTTTTGCAGACTGGATTGAGAGAGTTGTACTATAATGGATAATTTTATATTCAAATGGTTTACTGAGCATGATTTGTTTTGTACATATTGGAATATGATTTAACTTATTTTTATGGCCCTTTCTCATCTTTTCTCATAAGACAAAAATCCCCACCCTCTCTCAATGTGAAGTTACTCTGTGTTTGTGTGTAGTCTGCCAGGCAAACACGCCACAGCCACAGGATTTCTCACTGTCCCTGCTGGTATATGATTTTAATTTCATTGTCATTCGTCTCTGTCTAAGGCTTTGCTTAAATTATCTCTTATTTCCTTTCTGCTGCGCACTTTGCCAAGGGAGGGGACAGGGCAGCGCAGGCATGACTTTCTTTTTCTTCCTCTTCCCTTTCTTGTGTGCTTTACCTACCAAGGAACTCAGTTCTTGTTTTCTAGGAGTTGTGTGACTGAGGGTAAGAAAAGCCCAACTGTTCCCCAACCACCACCACCACCACCTTCCATCCTCCATACTGTAGATCAAACAGATTCAGCTTCTCTGAAAGTGATTGTGGCCTGAGTCATTCCATTGGGCTGAATGTGTATGGTTTGCACTTTTTTTTTCCCACTTCAGGAACTTAAAACAACAACAACAACAAAATAAAAGACAACTGTTTCAATTGAGCCAAGTAACACTTAAAGCTTTATATATTTATTTATAGCATCTTACAAAAAGTGTTAAAAGGTTGGATTTTTTTTCTTTCCTTTCACAAGAAGAATTGGACTTTTTTTGTTTGTTTTTAAAGTCATCTAATTGTTTTTGTCTAGATCAAGAATGAATGTTAGCAGATGAAATAAACCCTAAAATTGAGCATCTGTTGTGTGTGTTCTCCTTGCATTGGCCTTTGGATGCCATTCCAGTGTCTTTTTTTTTTTTTCCCTGGCCTGGATCAGGAACAGTGTGGCCAGCAGGACAAGGGAGGTTATTCTGTCCCTGTGCTCAGCACTGGTCAGGCCACACCTTGAGTGCTGTGTCCAGTTCCGGGCTCCTCAGTTTAAGAGAGATGTTGAGGTACTGGAATGTGTCCAGAGAAGGGCAATGAAGCTGGTGAGAGGCCTGGAACACAAACCCTATGAGGAGAGGCTGAGGGAGCTGGGGGTGTATAGTCTACAGAAGAGGAGACTCAGGGGGAACCTCATTGCTATCTACAACTACCTGAAGGGAGGCTGTAGCCAGGTGGGGTTGGGCTCTGCTGCCAGGCAACCAGCAACAGAACAAGGGGACACAGCCTGAAGTTGTGCCGAGGGAAGTATAGGCTGGATGTTAGGAGGAAGTTGTTGCCAGAGAGAGTGATTGGTATTGGAATGGGCTGACCAGGGAGGTGGTGGAGTCACCATCCCTGGAGGTGTTCAAGCAAAGCCTGGATGAGGCACTTAGTGCCATGGTCTGGTTGACTGGATAGGGCTGGGTGCTAGGTTGGACTGGATGATCTTGGAGGTCTCTTCCAACCTGGTTGATTCTATGATTCTATGAATATGTCTTGCCCTCCTGTGTTACAGAGAGATAAAGCTGCCAGTTGAGTTGATGGAGAGTGCTGCTAAAAAACAAAACTCCTAACAGAAATAGTCAAGCATCAGCTGTAGTCTGTTTGTTTCTATTGTTACATCACAGGAAGCCCTCAAACCTCCTAAAAGCTGTAACCTTTTGGAAATTAATTACCTTTAATTTCATGCAGCCCTCTAAGTTTTCGTTTTTGCAGTCATTGCAATGAAGAGATTTGAACAACTGCAGGCACCAAATGGTAGTTGTTACACCAAATGTTACAGAGTAATCAACAGAATTTTTGCTTGGTGTTCAAAAGTACTTTCACCAAATGTGGCCTGTGAAAATCTTCTGCACTTACAGAACCAAGATGTGCACTTGGGCTTGATAGAGTGGAAGTTAGTAAGTTAGGGGTGAGAGCCTGGAATGTGTTGCCCAGGGAGGTGGTTGAGGCCCCATCCCTGGAGGTGTTTAAGGCCAGGCTTGATGAGACTGTGGGCAGCCTTATCTAGGGTAGGGTGTCCCTGGGCATGGCAGGGTGGTTGGAACTAGATGATCCTTGTGGTCCTTTCCAACCCTGACTGATTCTGTGATTCTAAGCACTGTGCAGCATTCTAAGTGAGAATAGCTATGTATGGTATGACAGTGTAGCAGATACCACTGCTCTTTACCCAAGCATCATTATGCTTCACATGTTCCACCACATAAGCTGGAGGCAGTGTATGAACCTTCCCAGATCGGGTGCTTGCAGCCTTTTTTTTCTCCCAGCTGTAAAAGTAATCCCACTCAAGTTACTGCAGACCCAGACAAGCACCAAGGATAAGCCAGCAGGAACACACTGCTGACAAACGGTTCCTCATTTTCCTTTGGGCAATGTCCAAATGCATGTCAGCCTAAGAAGCACATCCCTGACCTGGACAGGAAGCCAAGGCACACAAACTGTGCAGCCATTTACCCTAGGCCATGCCGTGAGCCTGCGAGACATTAAGAGTCTTCACCTCCCACTCTTCTGCCTTGCAGCCTCTTGCCACACAACCATGACAGCAACCGCTCCTGCCTCTGACTGCCACGTTTAACCTGCTGCTGCTGCTGCCTCCTCCTAAGCAGCCAAGACCCAAAGGCCGCAGGCTCTCCCTATTATTTCCCCCCCGAGGGCTGGGCTCAGGCGCGGAATGTTCTGGAAACGCCGGCCGCGGGGCGCCGCCCTTCAGCCCTCAAATGGCAGGCGGAAGGGCATGAGCGGCTGCTTTTCTCCCTCCGCGCTGCTGCGCTGCCTCCCTAGCCGGCGCTGCCCTCTCAGTAAGTGACTTGTCTGTCTGGTGGGGACCACCCGGGCTCACGGGGAGGGCAGGACGCCGCTATTCCTCCTCCTCCCCTCCGGGACTGCGGGGTGCGGTGCGAGGCGGCTGCGGCGCCAGGCTCACTCGGCGGCATGTGCAGCAGCTGCCCCGCGGCCTGCGGGCTGTGGGCCGCAGGCACTGCGCCGGGGTTTGCCAGCGTGGCCTCTGCCGGGATTCGCCACGGCCGTGCTGCCCCTCGGAAGGCACTTTTGGGTAGCACTGAGCCCCCTTCGGTAGTTCGCCTGCGTGGGACGTGGCTCATCGGCGACACTTCGCCTGTAAGCATGGCGGGCACCAAAGAGCCGGGGTGCCTCGGTCGGCACAGGCTGTGCCGTGGGGCTGCGCGTTCCTGCTGCTGCCGAGGTCTGGTGGTCTGCCAGAGCTTTGAGAGGGTGCATCAGCCTAGCCTGTGGTCTTCCAAACTTAGAGAGGGTGCATCAGCCTAGCTCATTCTGCTGCACGGAGACTTATGCTGTAGCAGTGTTCCTGTTCCAAAGCATAGTTTTCTTCTCTTTTCCCTTCCTTTCCCAAAAGCCGGGAAGAGAACTCCGTCACAAGAAGTCTGTGCAAGCAAAATGTTTTCATCGACACTTGTTTTTTACCCTGTACCATCTTTAACACACTTTTTCCTCTTGGTCAATGCTGGAAGCCTCGATGGAGAAAAGAATGGAGAATAGTTAGCAAGCAGATGGAAGGAGGGCTTCTTCTGTTGCAGGTACTGGGGTAGGGAGGCAAAAGGACCCGAGGACGCTGAAGGAAGGTTAAAAGAAGTGGGGAAATTATTTACTGATGGGAGAGCCTCCAAAGGTGTTTTTTTTTCTTGGTCACACTGATGATTGCTGAGTTTCCTTGTGCTTGAGTGCAAGATGTTCCCCTTGCTGTTATATTTCATCATTTTACACTATCCAGCGCTGCCTCTGGGGATGTGCTGCCTCAGGTTAATTAGAAAGTGCCCTTTACATCCTGCTGTTAGCCTAACAATAAGCAGCCCCTGGCTGTTCTGCTGCCCCAGGTGACAGCCTGCTCTTCCTGAATGGAAAAGCTGATCCTGATGGTGCTATATCAGAGGAAGTGGTGCTGAGCTCTTGTCAGAGGGTTGTTTTGTTTCTCTGGCTCTGGCACTCACACGGAGTTATTTTAACTCTTTGCTATCATCTTGTTGCTGTTTAGAGGAGAAAAGACAGAGCAGGTCTGCTCTAACACTGTAATGCCAGAGGTTTTCAGCTTTTTGAGTACCACAAGTTCCTTTTCCCCTTGTTGAGGATTCATGTGTGCGTCCCACACAGTGCTGAAGAGCCTCTTTGTCAAAGACCTGAGAGAGGCCTGGAAGATTCCCGCATGGCAGGGTGTACCTCCAGCAATGACTGCACGGTTCTCTGGCTCTTGTAGTAGCGGTCAGTCTGTAGGAGAGCCCCACGCAGTGTAGTTCATAACATTTTATCATGCAGTACTTCAGTGGCATTTACTGTGGGGATGTAAATGCATTTATATACAGATAAAAGCTTCTGGTCTTTCTGCAGCAGGAAATGTTCACGACTGCTGTTGACAACAGCTTGCACCCTCTCTGCTGCCAGAGAGAACTACGACGTGTTCGTACATGCAGCCGAACAAAAAATATATTGTAGGCTTAACAGTAAAGCAGTTTGGGCTTTGCTGCAGTTATTATTTCATAAACTTAAAATTAAAAGGGTAGTCAATGAAATATTCATGAATTGAGAAGCATTTGATAGAGCGTTGCTATATATCTGTTACAGCGATCAGAGGTCTCAAGTGAAGAAGGCTTCACTAGCAAGGCCCTGCGTGATTTAATTCATCTAAGATGTAAATGGCTTGGAAAAGAAACCATACATCTTTAAGAGACTACTGAGAATTAGAACAGTGGTGAGTTAGCATTATTTGACTAACATTTTTAATTGCTTCAAGCATTGTAGTAAAATAGCAGTTTTCTGAAGTTTGAGGGCAGGTGTTCCCTATAAGCCTAAAATCAATCAGATTATCACTCTCAGATAATCAAACCATACTGTAGCACGTGCAAGTGCATTGGTACATGACACTGTTCTTAGGTTTTAGAAGTTCTTTGCCTGACGTGATTTTACTCATTTCTTTATTTATTGATTCTCTTCTGAAAAGCATTTCCCCCCCCTTTCTTGAGTGCTGTTGTTTCCCTGCCTTGCTCTTGTCCACTCTGTAGTCCTGATAAGCAGATTTGACCCCAGTGATGTAGGATGTGCACGCAGGTTTGTCCCCAGTGATGTAGGATGTGCACGCAGGTTTGTCCCCAGTGATGTAGGATGTGCACAGAGGTTTGTCCCCAGTGATGTAGGATGTGCGCAGAGGTTTGTCCCCAGTGATGTGGGATGTGCGCAGAGGTTTGTCCCCAGTGATGTGGGATGTGCGCAGAGGTTTGTCCCCAGTGATGTGGGATGTGCGCAGAGGTTTGTCCCCAGTGATGTGGGATGTGCACGCAGGTTTGTCCCCAGTGATGTAGGACATGCAGTATTTCCAGCAGGAATCTCGTGCCCTTTGTGCAGGGAGCTGCAGAACCGAGGCACCAAAACTTCTGAATCAATATCCAGCCAACAACACGAAGGGAAGGTTGAGTACCTGTCCTGCAGGAGCTGGAAATGGATGACCCATAGCAGTGCTTTGCAGATGTTTAACAAACTAGGTGTTGCTTATATATTTATTTCCCCCCTCCCCACTAGTACTGCCATTCCATCATGCATTGGTTGTGGACTCCAGATGTTTGTGAAGTAACTGAGCAATAGTGCTAAGCAATAAACATTTGATTCGTGCAGCTTTAATACCTTCTTCTTACCGGATTCTGTTTGACAGCTCCTTCTTTTTATTGACTTACACCAAATGTTGCACTCAGTTGTGCTGTAAATAGCAAAGAAATTCCATGTGGCCTAATCTGGTTAATTCAGGCTGGATACTTGATACTGAAATGAATATGTGGTAATCAGTCATCAATTTTCTGGCCCAGGCAGTGACAACATGTATAAATCATACAGCCTTTGTGAGAAAGTAAATAACTTCCCCACAGAGCTCTTTCTTTGGGATCGTATTATTGTTGCCAGACATTGTTTCCTGAGCAAGAGCTTGCAGCCAAATTAGTGAGTGCTTGGATGTTATGCATACTACAGCAGCCCCCATCAATACACATTTCTGCTTGTCATGGGTTCTTTTGTTTGCTTAATCTCAAATATTTTGTTGCTAAATGAGAATTCATAAACCGATGCCAATTAGCCAGAGTTTCTTGCAGGCTATTAAATTTTATCCAGATTAATGCATGATCAAACCTTTTGTGTTACTGGAAACATTAAAGCAGTGCTGCTTTACACTAGGTTCTGGGGTAGTCAGTGGAGGCTTTGCTCCCAAACAGGGGAATAGTGCCACTAGGATTGATGTATGACCTCCTAGACTCAGAGATCTGCTGTGAGTCTGTTGTGGTGGTTTGGGTGTTCCCTGCCCCCCACCACTTTAGTAGTCACCCAGACTAGACTCAGCCAGCTCTGGAAATATGAATGAAGCTTATATTTCCAGCTGGCACAATTTACAAGCAGATATTTACAGTATATACAGTTATAGACAGAAATATACAAGGTAAAAAGGTAATGCAGAAACACAACAGCCCTCCCAGAAACCTGAGTCCCCAGGAGGGGCTCTCAACCACCCCCTCACCTTCCCCCTACCCCTCTCAACCTTACCCCAGTCCCAAGGAAGACTGGAGGTTAAGCCAGGGGGATTAAGAAGCAAAGGGGAATCAGCCAAAGCAAATGGAGGGTGAGGTTAGAGAGTAAGATGGAGTTCAGTCAGCAGGCGAAGAGATGGTGAGCAAAGCTCAGAGCAAAGAGAGCAAGTGACTTTGTTTTCCTTTCCTTTTTCACACATCTCAGCAAGACTGTGAGGGAAGTAGACATCACCATTGTTTTCATTTCTCAGCCTATGATCTAGTCCTTCTCACCAAAATGTTCTAGCTAAGCTCAAACTAGCACAGTCTGTTAAAGTTTCTTAGGTTTTGGTGAAGGTCGAGTGGGGAGTAGCTGCAGTGAGTGCAGGAGTATGCAGTCATCTGTTTTGAGGGCAGTCTAGCCTTCCGAAGCAGCTGAAACGGCCTGCATTCTGGTATCTGGGGGATGGTACTGGAGGCATTGAGCCTGTTTGAGGAGAAATCCCTTGATGAGAGCCTAGTTGATGTTATTGTGGGACTCTTTAACACAACTGTTATACATAGCATGAAATATGCTCACTCTGTGAGCTCTCACTTCTGTGCCTGGAAAGATCATGGAGCAGATCCTCCTAAAGGCTCTGCAAAAGCAAATGGAAAACCAGGCAGAGGTGACTGGCGGCAACCAGCAATGGCTTCACTAAGGGCAAATCATGCCTGACAAATTTGGTGGCTTTTTATGATGTAGTCACAGCTGCAATGGACAGGGGAAGGGCAACTGATGTCGTCTACCTAGACCTGAGTAAGGCATTCGACTCTGTCCCACATGACATCCTGGTCACCAAACTGGAAAAGCACAGACTGGATGGGTGCAGCACTCACTGGATAAGGAATTGGCTGGATGGTGGCATGCAGAGAGTGGTGATCAATGGCACAATGTCCACCTGGCGACCGGTGACAAGTGGTGTTCCTCAGGGGTCAGTGCTGGGACCAGTGCTCTGTAACATCTTTGTCAGTGATATGGACAGAGGAATTGAGTGCACCCTCAGTAAGTCTGCAGATGACACCAAGCTGTGTAGCGCAGCTGACTTGCTGGAGGGCAGGGATGCCATCCAGAGGGACCTGGACAGGCTGGAGAGGTGGGCCCAGGCCAACCTCATGACGTTTAACAAGGCCAAGTGTAAGGTCCTGCACCTGGGTCGGTGCAATCCCAGGCACAGATACAGGCTGGGTGATGAATGGCTGAGAGCAGCCCTGAGGAGAAGGACCTGGGGGTCTGGGTCGACGAGAAGCTCAACATGAGCCGGCAGTGTGCACATGCAGCCCAGACAGCCAACCGAGTGCTGGGCTGCATCAAGAGAAGTGTGGCCAGCAGGGCAAGGGAGGTGATTCTCCCCCTTTACTCTGCTCTCGTCAGACCCCACCTGGAGTACTGTGTGCAGTTCTGGAGCCCCCAATACAAGAAGGACATGGAACTGCTGGAGCGGGTCCAAAGGAGAGCCACGAAGATGATCAGAGGGCTGGAGCACCTCTGCTATGAGGACAGGCTGAGAGAGTTGGGGCTCTTCAGCCTGGAGAGGAGAAGGCTTCGAGGAGACCTTATAGTGGCCTTCCAGTATTTGAAGGGAGCCTACAGGAAAGCTGGGGAGGGACTATTTACACGGTCTAGTAATGTTAGGACGAGGGGGAATGGGTTTAAGCTGGAAGAGGGGAGATTTAGACTGGATGTTAGGAGGAAGTTCTTTACAGTGAGGGTGGTAAGGCACTGGAACGGGTTGCCCAGGGAGGTTGTGGATGCTTCCTCCCTGGAGGTGTTTAAGGCCAGGCTGGATGAGGCCTTGAGCAGCCTGCTCTAGTGGGAGGTGTCCCTGCCTATGGCAGGGGGTTGGAGCTGGATGATCCTTGAGGTCCCTTCCAACCTAAACCATTCTATGATTCTATATTTTTAATAGCGTTGTGAGGCAAATTATTTTTTAACTCCACTTGGAAAATTTGAGGAAGTGTGTAAAATTGAGAGCCAGAGCACTGGATGAAGACATGGTCCCAATGGGCATAGTCTCATCTCTAGTTCTTTATGGCCAGCAGGTTGAGGGAGGTGATTCTCCCCCTCTACTCCACTCTGCTGAGACCCCACCTGGAGTACTGCATCCACTTCTGGAGCCACTATTACAAGAGGGATGTGGAGATACTGGAGTGTGTCCAGAGAAAGGCCACGAGGATGCTCAGAGGGCTGAAGCAGCTCTGCTATGAGGACAGACTGAAAGAGTTGGGGCTGTTCAGTGTGGAGAAGAGGAGGCTCTGAATTGACCTTCTTGTGGCCTTCCAGTATCTGAAAGGGGTCTACTAAAAACCTGAGGAGGGACTTTTTAGGCTGACAGGGAGTGACAGGACGGGGGGGAATGGAGCAAAGCTGAAGGTGGGGAGATTCAGGCTGAACATGAGGAGGAAGTTGTTGAGCATGAGAGTGGTGAGAGCCTGGACTGGGTTGCCCAGGGAGGTGGTTGAGGCTCCATGCCTGGAGGTGTTTAAGGCCAGGCTGGCTGAGGCTGTGGGCAGCCTGATCTAGGGTAGGGTGTCCCTGGGCATGGCAGAGGGGTTGGAACTGGCTGGTCCTTGTGGTCCCCTCCAACCCTGACTGATTCTGTAGCCTTTGGAGAGGGAAGTCTGTAGCCTTTTGGAGACAGCATTTAAACTGAGGAAATTGTCAGGCATTTTGATGCTTTACAATGTATAACTAACTCAGATGTTGTTCTAACTGTCCATCTGCCTGTCTGCCTCTGTTCTGGCAAATGCCACTCAAGATTAGCTCTGCTAAGATGGGGCATGCCTTGGTGGACAAAAATGTAGGAGGGTCCTAACCACTGGCCAGACTGAGCAGTCGTGGCATGGATTGTTTGTCCTCTGGCAGAGCTGCCACTTAGCCTGGCAGCTAAGTTTTGCAGATGCTTTTTCATGTGATTCCCTAATAAGTCTGGAGAGGATTCTTGCTTCCCAGGAAGTGTTTTCTTTTTCTGGGATGTTGGACTTCATTTTTGTGCTCCCATCAGTTCTGTTGTTGTAAGAGTGAGTAACGTCTGTACATCCATCGTTCGTTCTAGATGCGTACAGGATCTCTGCGTGAAGCTTTTGCTTTGACTTGCTTTAACTACTCTGTGTAAGAAATGCTTCTAGGTCTTCCAGACCATAAGCTTTGACTTTTGATATACATATCAGGACTTTCAGAAGAAAACCAAACCATTCATCTGCGGGGACAGTGTGCTGGGAGGGACAATTAGAGCAATAAATAGAGCTTTCTGCTTGCATGCCGGTGTAACAGCCTTTACTGTCTCCTCATCCAGCAGTCTACCATTTGCTAGCAGTTGCTTGTTAGGATCTTTCTCCTCCAGGCCCCTTCTTGGGTTTCTGTACATTTTAGTCGTCTTGACAAAGGCAAAGAACTCTGTTAAGGCAAAGCACTTACAATTCACAATGCCTGCAACATCTGTGCAGGACTAGAACTGCAAACCACATCAGCATATTCAACTTTTTCGTTTCCTCTCCGTTTGGGAATCTCATTAGCTGCTTACATTTTTGTTTGCGGGTTGTTCCTTCTGCTCCCCTCACCTTCCTCTGGCTTTTTTGTGAAAACAAATTGCTTTGGCTTCCTTCAGCATTCTTTGTATTGTTAGCCTGCAGCTCTGGGTTACCCAAAACCCACAGTAACTGACAGTGAGTGGATGTGGGGCAGCAGATACCTCTTCTGGTTGTCTTCTTGCATGGAGAGGTGAGACAGGGAGATGGTAGGTGGGAAGTGATACCTTCCTTACAGCAGCCCTTCTCTCTGTTGCTTCTTAAGTAGTCCAGAGCTGCCTTTTGTGTGTTGAAAGTGCTTAAGTGTAGTTCTCCCTCTCCAAAATCTGTTTTCAGGTTGTCTGTGCTGTTTTCCCCTCAGCCCATCTCCTCATACTGATATTGTATCTGTTCTTCATTAAGCATAAGTACCTTGTAGGAAAAAAAAACAACAGTAGTTCTGCCTCTAATGCGTTGGATGCTTTCTCCACTTAGAATCATAGAATCAGCCAGGTTGGAAGAGACATCCAAGCTCATCCAGGCCAACCTAGCACCCAGCCCTAGCCAGTCATCTAGAGCATGGCACTAAGTGCCCCATCCAGGCTTTTCCTGAACACCTCCAGGGACAGTGACTCCACCACCTCCCTGGGCAGCCCATTCCAATGCCAATCACTCTCTCTGCCAACTTCCTTCTGACATCCAGCCTATACTTCCCCCGGCACAACTTGAGACTGTGTCCCCTTGTTCTGTTGCTGGTTGCCTGGGAGAAGAGCCCAACCCCACCTGGCTACAGCCTCCCTTCAGGTAGTTGTAGACAGCAATGAGGTGTGCCCTGAGCCTCTTCTTCTGCAGGCTGCACACCCCCAGCTCCCTCAGCCTCTCCTCACAGGGCTGTGCTCCAGGCCCCTCACCAGCCTTGTTGCCCTTTTCTGGACACATTCCAGCACCTCAGCATCTCTCTTGAATTGAGTAGCCCAGAACTGAACACAGTACTCAATGTGTGGCCTGAGTAGTGTTGAGTACAGGGGCAGAATAACCTCCCTTGTCCTACTGGCCACACTGTTCCTGATCCAGGCCAGGATGCCATTGGCTCTCCTGCCCACCTGGGCACACTGCTGCCTCATGTTCAGCCTACTATCTACCAGCACCCCCAGGTCCCTTTCTTCCTGGCTGCTTTCTAGCCACTCTTGTCCCCAGCCTGTAGTGCTGCTTGGGGTTGTTGTGGCCAAAGTGCAGAACCCTTCAGTAATTAAAGCAGAAGTTTCTGAAATGCTGTGGAAAGGTCTGAAAAGCTGGGGATGAAAACTGGAGGGGATGGCCATAAGGGGATAAAGATGGACAGGTTAGTGGTCACCAAACCTTGGCATCCTTTTAAGGGTAGGATGGAACCCAAAGATCCCCCAACTTATTTGTAATGGCACCAAAAGCACCATCACTGAAACCCAGCATGTCATTGGTGCCACTTCCTTACCCTGGTGTCAGACTGCACATGGGACATTCTCAGCATCAGAGCCAGTGCAGGAGGCTCTGTGGTGGAACTTGACTTCAGGCACCTTCTTGCAAATGGTGCTGGTACACCATAGCTTTAGTAACTCTAGTGAGATTATTGACTTTCTTTTAGGAGTACAAAGATTGTTCCATATCCAAATAACAGCTTCCACCTTCTGCAGAGTAAGGTTGGCATCAGCATGGGTTCTTCTTGCCCCTGCCCAGACAGCTTAAGTTTCTGTTACACTCAGTAGAGGGCGAGGAGCGAGAGAAAGGCAGTGCGCTGTTCAGTCACTGTTAGAGAGGACCATCTTCATCTCCTGTGGATTACATGAAAGTGATGTGGTGTAGATTCCAGTGTGCAATAGTGGAGCACAGCAGAAGCTAAGAGGCATCCAAGCTGTGCTCTAGACACTCTGCAGTTCTGTTTATAAAACAGGGAGATAACACAGAGGAAATTCTATCTACGGCTAATTGGAAATAGGCCAAAGCAGCTTGATGCACAGGCTGCTGGCAGAGATGTTGCTGTCTGATAGAATAAATTGCTTCAGCGAATTGCCCACCTTTTCTCCTCTCCCTTCCTCTGTCTTGATTGCTCTGCCATTTGGGAACTGCAGGCATGTCTCACTCATCAGCCATGTCAGGTGCCTTCTGTTTAAATGGAAGCCAAATGATTATTCTGAGGTCCTTTGTGTTGTAACATGGTGCTATGTGGAAATAAAGACTACAACTACATGAAGGGAGGTCATAGCCAGGTGGGGTTGGGCTCTTCTCCCAGGCAACCAGTGACAGAACAAGAGGGGACAGCCAGGGCAGTTTTAAGCTGGATGTTAGGAAGAAGTTCTTCACAGAAAGAGAGATTGGAAATGGAATGGGCTGCCTGGGGATGTGGTGGAGTCACCATCCCTGGAGGTGTTTAAAAGGAGGCTGGATGAGGCACTTGGTGCCGTGGTATAGTTAATTGGAAGGTGTTAGATGATAGGTTGGACTCGATGATCTCAAAGGTCTTTTCCAAGCTGGCTAATTCTGTGATTCTGTTTCTGCAGGGAAACTTGCTTAAAGTGTTGACCTAGGAGGGGTGTTTTTCTTATCTGGTTAAGAATGCTGCAGGTTTTCATGTGTCTTCTTACTTTGAAACGCTACAGCATTTGTATCCTAGTTCATCAAGAATGCCCTTGCTGTGCCATCAAAGCACAGAACACAGTTAAGACCCTGCTGTAACTTAAATCGTGAGATAGGAGAATTGGGTTTGCCTCACACCTAGGCTATGGCAGGATCAGTGGTCTTTGCATTAGTAGTAAGGTAAGCTTAGGAGTTTGTCACTGTGAGCAGTGTAAGGACCTTGCAAACTTGTCTCATTAAGTAAAAGCTGACTCTTGTCAGATCTTTTCCAACCTGGTTGGTTCTGTGATTCTCTGACCTACATTCAGTCCTTCCACAAGTGAATGCTGCTAACTTCAGAGGATTTTCCTTATGTATTTTTTAAAATGGTCTATCTGGGCATGCAAAAATACAAAATTCCTCCTTAAAACTATTATCACCCTGTTTAGGCACCTGATTACTTCTTCCTGATCTGCAGATCATGCAGGGAATGAGACATAACTTTTAAGGAGACAATGATTTGATGACTGTGATGGACAGGCTACAAGAGCTGGGGCTCTTCAGCCTGGAGAAGAGAAGGCTTTAAGGAGACCTTATAGTGGCCTTGCAATAGCTGAAGGGGACCTACAGGAAGGTTGGGGAGGGACTATTGACAAGGTCTTGTAAGGACAGGACAAGGGAGAATGAGTTTAAAGTGGAAGAGGGGAAGATTTAAGCTGGATGTTAGGAAGGGGTTCTTTGCAGTGAGGGTGGTGAGACACTGGCACAGGTTGCCCAGGGAGGTTGTGGCTCCTCTTTCCCTGGAGGTCTTCAAGGCCAGGTTGGCTGAGGCCTTGAGCAACCTGTTCTAGTGGGAGGTGTCCCTGCCTATGTCAGGGAGTTGGAACTGGATGAGCTTTGAGGTCCCTTCCAACCCAAATCATTGTGTGGCAATGAAGTCTCAAACTCCATTAGGGTGCATGACTGACAGGATTTTTCTTGCAAAAAAGAACTTTTTCTTTTTTTTTTCCTAACATAATGAACTTCTGTCTTTGATCCTCCAGTTTCTATCTCTTGTCAGATGCATTATCTCCAGATGGGCTGCTCTTTCTCCTCCCCCAAAACTTTCTCATGTTGTGAGGGTTTTGTAAGTTCACAAAATACCAGTGAAGAGCTGAAACTACAGCTTGTTGTTTCATACACAGGAGATGAAGAGTTCTCATTTGGACTCAAGGTTGAGGATATTAAAACTTGACAACACCAGTTACTGACTTAAAAGCAGAAGAAAGCTTTGAATGCCACTAACTGCTGCTGTGGAGGGTTAGGACCTTGCGTTTGCTCCAAGGAGGAGCGTAGGGTGGATCAGAGAGATAGGAGAATTTGGATATTTAGCAGAGAGCCTCAGTGTCCTCTCCCTCTTGGAGCCACTGCTGCTTGGTAGAGGTGATAAAGCAGTCACAGAGCTGCCTTGCTAATATATTGGGAGACTTCCACGTGGGGAGTCACCATCCCTGGGGGTGCTCCAGAAAAGACTGGATGAGGCACTTAGTGCCATGGTCTAGATGACTGGATAGGGCTGGGGGCTAGGTTGGACTGGATGATCTTGGAGGTCTCTTCCAACCTGGTTGATTCTCTGATTCCATGAATGAATACCCTATGAGCACATGTGCAGAGGGGCAGTCAGGTCATATAGTCTCTGTGCTGTTAGATGTGCTAGTTTGAAGCTAGCTAGAATGTTTTGGTGAGAAGAATTAGATCATAGACTGAGAAATGAAAACAATGGTGAGGTCTACTTCACTCACAGTCTTGCTGAGATGTGTACAAAGGAAAAGCAAAACAGTAGATAAAGTCACTTTCGCTCTGCACTTCACTTGGGCACTTCATTCTGGGCTGTGCTGGGGAGCTGAGGCTGCTGGCTGAACTCCATCTTGCTTTCTAACCTCACCTCACCCTCCATTTGCTTTGCTGATTCACCTTTGCTTCTTAATCACCCTGGCCAAACCTCCATTCTTCCTTGGGGCTGGGGTAAGGTTGAGAGGGGTAGGGGAAAAGTGAGGGGGTGATTGAGAGCCCCTCCTGGGGACTCCGGTTTCTGGGAGGGGAGTTGTGTTTCTGTATTACCTTTTACCTTGTCTATTTCTGTATATATCTGTATATACTGTAAATATCTGCTTGTCTATTGTGCCAGCTGTAAATATAAGCTTCATTCAAATTTCCAGAGCCGACTGAGTCTAGTCTGGGTGATTTCTAAAGTGTGGGGGGCAGGGGACACCCAAACGATCACATTAGATCACAGGAAATATGGAGGAGGATGGCCCAGACTTTTCTTGTATGTTAGTGGGGGAGCTGGACTGAAGTATCAGACATCATCTCCATTACTAGCAGATGTGCTGGACTGAAGGCTTCTGTCTGTGGGAACATCCAGCATTTGTTCTGGTAGCGTTGGAATTTTCTTGGGTTTGGTAGGGTCTTTCTTAAAACTGTGGGATAGCTCAGGGAGCTGGAAATTAACTTCTCTACACAGAAGTCATCCTTCCAGCTCTGCAGAGGCTCCCCCCATCCACCTGTCCTGCATGTAGTTTTATAATACTGGCCCACTGCAACAACCATAGGAGTGTCTTAGTTTGCATCTCCAGATCTCATAACTGTGCTAGAGCAAGAGAAGTTTGAGGAATGAGCACAAGTCTGAGATGAAAACTTAATGAGAGATAGGAGGGAGCTGTGCCACTGACAGTGCTGCCAGCACCAGTTTGCCAGGAGTTTTTGTCATCTTACAACAAAAAAGGAAGTTGCAGTCATTAACTTAAAGTAGAACAGGTTTTTTTGTTCATCTTTTTTTAAGATCTATAGATTGCAGAGGATTTCTTACACCCTGAGGGTGAAAAACTTCATCTCTGCACTCTTCACCATCCTTTTAATTTATTTTTTTTTAACATAACTTTAAAATCCTGAGGTTGAAAGTAGAGGAGGTAAGATAGTGACACTAGTACCAGCCTGTTTGATAAGCATTATAGTGTGATCCTAGCAAACTGTTACAGAGAAAATTCTTGTGGACCAGCCTCGGGATCGATTTTTTGCAAGACAGGAGAAGACTGAGTGACTTTAAGGGGTGTGCATACTGTTAGCTGGGCAGAGGGTGGTGGGATGTGCTAGTTTGGAGCTAGCTAGAATGTTTTGGTGAGCAGAACTAGATTACAGGCTGTGAAAGAGAAAACAAGGATGATGTCTACTTCACTCATAGGCTTGCTGAGAGGTATAAGAACAAGAATCGAAACACAGATAAGGCACTGCTTCTTGGGGCATTGCCTGAGCTGCACTTCTCTCTAGCCTCTCTGCCATCTCTCTGACTAATCCACTTTGCTTCCTAACCCCCTGGCTGACCCTCTGTGCTAGTATATACAGATGTATATACAGAAATAGACAAGGTAAAAGTAATACAGAAACACAGCAGCCCTCCCAGAAACCTGAGTCCCCAGGAGGGGCTCTCAACCACCCCTCACTTTCCCCCTACCCCTCTCAACCTTACCCCAGTCCCAAGGAAGAATGGAGGTTCGGCCAAGAGGATTAAGAAGCAAAGGTGAATCAGCAAAGCAAATGGAGGGTGAGGTTAGAAAGCAAGATGGAGTTCAGCCAGCAGACCGAGCGAAGTGCCCAAGCGAAGTGCAGAGCAAAGTGACTTTATCTTTGTTTTGCCGTTCTTCTTTACACATCTCAGCAAGACTGTGAGGGAAGTAGACCTCGCTATTGTTTTCATTTCACAGCCTATGACCTAGTTCTTCTCACCAAAACATTCTAGCTAGCTTCAAATTAGCACACCCTCCAATCTTCCTTGGGACTGGAATAAGATTGAGAGGGGTGGGAGAAGGTGGAAGGGTGGTTGGGAGCCCCTCCTGGGGACTCAGGTTTCTGGGAGGGGAGTTGTGTTTCTGTATTACCTTTTACCATGTCTATTTCTGTCTATAACTGTATATACTGTAACTATCTGCTTGTCTATTGAGCTAAGCTGTAAATAGAATCTTCATTCAATTTCCAGAGCCATCTGAGTCTGGTCTGGGTGATTTCCAAAGTTGGGGGGGAGTAACACCCGAACCACCACATGGGATGTGACAGAGGACAGTGTGAAAGAAGTAAAATTGTTGCTCTGGATTCCAGGACCAAGCACAGGTGTGACTATGACACAGTGCAGGAGAAGGAGTTGAGGGAAGGGATCTGCTCTCAGAGCTTGAGGAAGCTGTGGGCAGCAGCATTCCTATGGATAGGAGAAGGCTCTCCCACACCCATGCTGCCCTAGAAGGGAGGGCTGTAGTAAGGTGGGATGTCCTGATGGCCCCAGCAATGAGAATTTCAGTTGTGAAGTCGCAGAAAAACAGATTGCTTCCTCATTTCTATTGCAGAGCAGTGTCCATGTGTGCACATGGGCTGTTTGCAGTAGTTGTGTTCTTCTGCAGCAGCTGAGAAAAGGTGTGGGGAGATACATCTGTGTGGCTTTTGATTTGCAAATGAAGGGATACAGAATACACGGACCTGTTCTGTTAGGTGCGGTTCTCTATGCAAAAGGAGTGCAAAGCTTTTGTAGCCAAGGGCACACCGTGCACGGTAACCAGTGTGTTCTACAACTACCTGAAGGGAGGTTGTAGCCAGGTGGGGTTGGTCTCTTCTCCCAGGCAACCAGCAACAGAACAAGGGGACACAGCCTCAAGCTGTGCCAGGGCAGGTCTAGGCTGGATGTTAGGAGGAAGTTGTTGGGAGAGAGAGTGATTGGCATTGGAATGGGCTGCCCAGGGAGGTGGTGGAGTCACCATCCCTGGGGGTGTTCAGGAAAAGCCTGGATGAGGCACTTAGTGCCATGGTCTGGTTGACTGGCTAGGGCTGGGTGCTAGGTTGGGCTGGATGATCTTGGAGGTCTCTTCCAACCTGATTGATTCTATTCTAACAGCAAGTTACTCTGTTGCAAGCTACCTGCTTCCATTTCTTATCACAGCAGAGCCTTTTGGAAAGCAATCCTTGCTTGTGCTTTTCAAAGCCCGGGGTTTCATTGCCTTTCAGTCAAAATTATCTGTTCCTTTTAATTACCCCGTGTTTTCCTGCATTGGACTTGGCACAGTGTGCAGTATCAAAGGAATTACCAATCCAGATTGACTCTGGACAAAGCCTGCAGAGAGGTCAGGGAATAAGTGAGTTTTCTGAAGGGTAAAGTGAGCCTGCATCCTGTGGGAGAAGGGAGCCAGTGTTTAAGTAAGGATTAGGCAGTACTTGCTTTCAAAGGCTAAGACACTTTAGTGGGGACTACTCCTTCCACATTCCCTTGACAGCAGAAGCTGTCTGATGTGATTACCTCTCCCTTTGGTGCTTCTCTGCAGTACCTGCCATGCTGGTGTCTCATCAGTGATGCAGTGACAAGAGCAAGTGCTTGTGCACTGATTTGTTTTGCGTGACTCTGGGATATACTTGAGAGCATTTCCCGTTGCTTCACATGAGACTGTTCCTGCTGAAGGCTCACAAAGGTAACCAGTAACTCAGGGCTTCTCCCTGGGAGCCCTGCCGAAGTATCCTGCTAGTTGGTGCCAGGCTTGAAAACACAGAGGTTTGTGTTCAGTGTTCAGAGCGTTTTGTTCAACTAGGGCATTAGTAAATATGCTTAAAAAGGAAAAGGGAGCTGAGAAATTACTCATGCTCCCCTGTTTAGAGGTGTGCTGGTGTGAAGAAAAGTGATCTGCCCTGGTTGGAGCTCCAAGGAATAATCTCCTTTCCAGATCAGAGTTTCCCACAGTCCTGCTGAGGAGGACATTGTAGACTACTGCTGTGGTGCAGCTAGAGAAAGCAGTGTGTGTGGTGGTTTGAGTGTCCCCTGCCCCCCCCNTCTCTGTTTTGCTTTTAATTCCAATACATCTCAGCGAGACTGTGAGCGAAGTAGACCTCACCATTGTTACCGTTTCACAGCCTATGATCTAGTTCTTCTCACCAAAACATTCTAGCTAGGCTCAAACTAGCACAGTGTGTTAAGCTGTGGGTTTTCTGAGGCCAGGGAGAGGTGATGCTTTTTGTTGCAATGACTTGACGTTTGTTCAGGAATCTTCAGGTAATCTGGACACAATCTTGTGGAGGATCAGGGCCAGCTTTTGTCTTGGGCTCCTGTGGAGAAAAAAAAGGAAAAAAAATTAAAAAAAAAAAGCTTTTTCTGTGTAATGAACTTTGGAGGGACTCAGTACAGGTGTAAGAACCTTTCCCAGAGTGACATCTTGTACATGAAAACATGGAGGTCCTGACAGGGCTGCCAGAGGGAATCATGCACAGTTAGCTGCTAGATGTGTGCATGCATGACTACCTCCCTGCTCTTCACTCTGAGAGGAGGGAAAAGAACTCTGCTCAGAAAATGGAGAGAGGGGGAGGAGGAAAAAAAGAGTGTTTAAAAGTAGGTTGAGTAACTAACCTGTCTGGAAGCCTGTCTGCCCATCTCTGAGCTGCAGAGCAACGGTGGTGCTGCTTTTGATGTTCTGAAGTGCACAGAGCCATACAAACGTGGCCTGTCAGTAAGGGAATGTGATGGTTTGGGTGTTCCCTGCCCCCACACATGTTGGAAAATCACCCAGAATAGACTCAGTGGCTCTAAAAAATTGAATGAAGCTTATATTTACAGCTTAGCATAATACACAAGCAGGTATTTACAAGAGATACAGAAATACACAGAAACGTACAAGTTAAAAGGTAATAACAGGAACACAACAGCCCTCCCAGAAACCTGAGTCCCCAGGAGAGGCTCTCAACCACCCTTTCACCTTCCTCCCACCCCTCAACCATACCCAAGACTTTGCCTTGTGCCCAAGGAAGATTGGAGGGTCAGCCAGGGGGGTAAGGAAGCAGATGGATTAGTCACACAGACAGCAGGTTAGGTTAGAGAGAGAAGTGCAGCCCAGAGAGAGACTCACTTATCTATATTTATGTTCTCATACATCTCAGCAAGCCTATGAGTGAAGTAGACATCACCATTGTTTCCACAGCCTGTAATCTAGTTCTTCTCACCAAAACATTCTAGCTAGGCTCAAACTAACACAGGAAGGAAAGTGCAACAGCAAAAATTAGATGCGAAGTCCATCTCTCTATTAAGGGTGTGTGGCCATTTGAGCTGGATTTGTAGCTCAGACATTAAAATTCAGAACAGAGAAACTTAGAAGTGGAAGGTCTGAGTGGAGAGGTGAACGTTGTAGGGGTAGACTGTAGGATGGCAACAGTGGGTAAGTTAATACAATTTCCTTGGAGCATCGAGAGCTTTATGTCTGGAAGCACAGCTTGGACCTTCCCTTTACTGCTTCTGCTGTGCCTGCTGATATCTTCCTCCGACACTGTTTTGGCTGCTGCTGCTTTTGCTGCTTTGCCACTGCTTGACCCCCTCCCCACCTTCCCTAAGGATCTTACATTTCTGTAATAGTTTATTCTGATAGTTTGAAGGTAGCTAGAATGTTTTGGTGAGAAGAACTAGGTTACAGGCTGTGAGAGGAAAACAATGGTGATGTCTGCTTCCCTATAGGCTCACTGAGATGTATAGGAATAAAAAGCAGAACATAGATAAAGTCACTTCTGCCCCCGGCGAGCTCTGAGCTGCATCTCTCCCTCCTAACCACACCCTCCATTTCCTTGACTAATCCACTTTGCTTCCTATCCCCCCTTGGCCAAACCTCCATTTCTTCCTTGGCACTGGGGGTAAGGTTGAGAGGAGTAGGGGGAAGGTGAAGGGGTGGTTGAGAGCCCCTCCTGGGGACTCAGGTTTCTGGGAGGGGAGTTGTGTTTCTGTATTACCTTTTACGTTGTGTATTTCTGTCTATAACTGTATATACTGTAACTATCTGCTTGTCTGTTGTGCTAGTCATATATATAAGCTTCATTCATATTTCCAGAGCTGGCTGAGTCTAGTCTGGGTGATTTCTAAAAGTGAAGGGGGGTGGGGGACACCCAAACCACTACATTTATTCTCTTTGTACTTTTATATTCAAACTATAAGAAATACAATTTCATTTTTCCTGACTTTTCCAAAGATCTGTATTGTAGTAAGTTTACTCCTCCAGGGGAGGGATCCACCCTAACTCAGGACAGGGAGTTTGAATAACTTTGTCAGTGTAGTGTGACACTTTGGTATGGAGCACACCTGGCATAAAGCCTGAGTATGCCCTTTTCAATTTGATGCTCTGCAGAGAAAGATAGAGCTCAGCTTTCAGCCCTTTACATTAAGGGGTCTTAGATCCTGTGCACAGTATAATGGGTTGTTTTCTCTGTAGCTGTGCTGGAAAGGTTATTCTTTCTATACACTGTATGAACATTGCATCAGGTCTTAAGGAGTATGTTTTGGGAAGCAGTTCACTCTTGTTGGTTTAATTTTAAAGTGCCTTCTTCTGAATAGCCTGAGACATGTGTTTGTGTTCCTTGGAAACTGAGTCATGATCCAAAAGCTTTGAAATTAGATTTCATTCTCGGCAAAGCCTGTCTCCCTGTACCTCTGGAGTGGAACAGAACAGTTCACAAGCATGCCTTTGTTGGCTTGCAAGAGCAGCTGCCACAGCATCACCTAAGGTGGGAGATGCACATCTGCTCTCTGTTCCATATTTGAGGCTGGGCCTGGGAGCTTGGCTCTGAGGTTCATCTTTACTCCCCCTGGAGCCAAATCTCACACCTGCTGCTGAGATGATAGGGTTTTTAATAAATTGGGTGGTGGGCCCCAAAGCACCCATTTTTGGTGGGTGGCAATTAGTGAAGCTTCTTTCTTAGCTTGAGGCTGGGGTTTTCACTGATGCCCACTGTGCTCTGACTTCCCTCCCTCTTGTCAGTGCTAATAGAATAGAATGGAGTAGAATCAACCAGGTTGGAAGAGACCTCCAAGATCATCCGGTCCAACCTAGCACCCAGCCCTCTCCAGTCAACCAGACCATGGCACTAAGTGCCTCATCCAGTCTTTTGTTGAACACCTTCAGGGATGCTGACTCCACCACCTCCCTGGGCAGCCCATTCCAATGCCAGTCACTCTCTCTGGCAACAACTTCCTCCTAACATCCAGCCTGTACCTCCCCCGACACAGCTTGAGGCTGTGTCCCCTTGTTCTGTTGCTGGTGTTTGTAGGAGTCTGACCAAACGTATGTGCCTTTGGACTTGCTGCACTAGATTTGAAGAGGTGAGTGCCAGTGTTAGAGAGGCAAGAATTCAAGGAATTCACTCTTCTTTTGTTTTGGTTTTTCCCCTGGTTTGGGGCAAGAAAGTAAGTCAAGTCACAACCTGGATGCTACTTTTGGTATGGAAGCTGTCTAGAGCCATAGTACTCAGTATTTATTTTCACAGACTAATACTTCGTATCATCCAGTATCATTGTGGGCCACTGTATAGCATACTTCAACTGTACAAGCAGGAGACTTGTGTTCTGTTGGTTAAGTGTTGTTAATCTCTGAGTCTGCACTCTGCTTATACTGCAGGCTGATGTATCAGAATAACCAGAGTGGAACATTTCCATTTCAGTATAGACGTTGATGTGGTGTGATGTGCTGAACAGCTTTGCCGTGACCGAGCCTCAGCCTGCTGCTCCTTGCAGCATTGGACTTCTTGGGATTTGCAGCTTTTTATTGCAGGAGCTTATTATCTACTAACGTGACACCCCCCACCTATGGTTGGTTTAAATGAGACTGGTGTAGATTTCAATATTCATCTATTTATTTATGTTAAATAGCTGCCGAGGGCTGTGGGGATCAGGGAGGAAATGACTTTATTGAAGGCTGTGGCTAACTTAACTGTTTTCAGATCAGACTCTGCTTGGTGGCTTTTTATGATGTAGTCACAGCTGCAATGGACAGGGGAAGGGCAACTGATGTCATCTACCTGGACCTGAGTAAGGCATTCGACTCTGTCCCACATGGCATCCTGGTCACCAAACTGGAAAAGCACAGACTGGATGGGTGGAGCACTCACTGGATAAGGAATTGGCTGGATGGTGGCATGCAGAGTGGTGATCAATGGCACAATGTCCACCTGGCGACCGGTGCCAAGTGGTGTTCCTCAGGGGTCAGTGCTGGGACCAGTGCTCTTTAACATCTTTGTCAGTGATATGGACAGAGGAATTGAGTGCACCCTCAGCAAGTTTGCAGATGACACCAAGCTGTGTGGCACAGCTGACTTGCTGGAGGGCAGGGATGCCATCCAGAGGGACCTGGACAGGCTGGAGAGGTGGGCCCAGGCCAACCTCATGACGTTTAACAAGGCCAAGTGTAAGGTCCTGCACCTGGGTCGGTGCAATCCCAGGCACAGATACAGGCTGGGTGGTGAATGGCTGAGAGCAGCCCTGAGGAGAAGGACCTGGGGGTCTGGGTTGACGAAAAGCTCAACATGAGCCTGCAGTGTGCACATGCAGCCCAGACAGCAACCCTGTGCTGGGCTGCATCAAGAGCAGTGTGGCCAGCAGGGCAAGGGAGGGGATTCTCCCCCTTTACTCTGCTCTCCTCAGACCCCACCTGGAGTACTGTGTGCAGTTCTGGAGCCCCCAACACAAGAAGGACATGGAACTGCTGGAGCGAGTCCAGAGGAGAGCCACGAAGATGCTCAGAGGGCTGCACTGCAGCAGCTCTGCTATGAGGACAGGCTGAGAGAGTTGGGGCTCTGCAGCCTGGAGAAGGCTTTGAAGAGACTTTAGAGTGGCTTTCCAGTATCTGAAGGGAGCCTACAGGAAGGCTGGGGAGGGACTACTGACAAGGTCTGGTAATGTCAGGACGAGGGGGAATGGGTTTAAGCTGGAAGAGGGGAGATTCAGACTGGATGTTAGGAGGAAGTTCTTTACAGTGAGGGTGGTAAGACACTGGCACAGGTTGCCCAGGGAGGTTGTGGATGCTTCCTCCCTGGAGGTGTTAAAAGCCAGGCTGGATGAGGCCTTGAGCAACCTGCTCTAGTGGGAGGTGTCCCTGCCTATGGCAGGGGGTTGGAGCTGGATGATCCTTGAGGTCCCTTCCAACCTAAACCATTCTATGATTCTGTGATTCCCTGTGCTGTTTGCCAGAGGAATGATTGCAGGGGTTGGTATCCCCACAGGGTAGAGTAGTTTCCTTGGAGTTTCTTAACTTGCCCCTGCCCTAATGCAATGATTCAGACTTCCTATCCAGGCAGGCTTTGCCCCAGGCATTTTATATGAGCATCTTTATGTTAGCTGAACTGCAGAAAAGGTAAACACAGGATAGGAGCATTTTTAGGTTGCACATCTGTTAGCAAGGTGTCTCTGTGCCTGCAGTGTAGGCACAGACTGTCAGAGATAACCTGGGCTTTTTGTTTGCAGTGTTACAAATGAACACATGCTGCATTTATCGTCCCTGGGTCATAAACGACACACACAGAGAGGCTGTTGTATGTAGGGATGTGGTTTAGCATTTTGCAGAGCAGTGATGAGTGAAAGTGAGAATTTAGTCACTGGTCAGTTTGGATGTGGAGCTCCATGATGAAATCCTTTCCTGTGCACGGTCTCTGCACTAGACAAGACCTCCAGTAAAAGCTGATGACATGGGATTTGCTGGTATCTTCACTAGGGGAGCAGATAGTAATTGAGGACAAAAATCACTTTTCCTCCTGGTACCTGATGAGCTGTGAAATTCTGCTTCAGCTGAGTGGTGTGAAATTACTACCTTGAAGCTGCTGATTAGACTGAGCTCTGTATTTCGTTACAGGCTCTGTGATAACAGAGACAATGGACACCTCTTCTGGATCTGGTCTCAGAAGATGCTTGGAAGCTGATGCCTGTTGATGTAACACTTTTCTCCTTGCAGGTAAGCAACATTTAGCTCAGTCACAAATTGTTTCTCTGCTGCCCTTAAAGCAGTGGCAGGACCCTGGGTATCTGTTAAGTTACTTTCCCTTGCTCTTTAACTGTCAAAATAAATACTGTTTCTGTGCACTCATGCAGCTGTGTCATAATAGTTAAGACTGAAACTTGCTGGCAGTCTGACTTGTTCCTGATCTTATCAGGTGCTTCAGTAATTAACTCACCGTTCAATGACAATTAGCTTAGGAATCTTTCTTTGTGTGTTTCATAGCGGGGATTTGATGCAGTCTGGAATGTGATCATAGTTTGCTGTGCTGTATTCAGACGTGTTTAAATAATAGGTGGGGACTCTCAGTAAATAGTGAAAATGTGAGTATGTCAGGTGGGACCAGAGGAGTACACAGGGAATTCTTCTGGTCTGCTTATTTACAGCTTTAAGGGAACTAACATTTGTCAATGCAGTGGCCTGGCTTTGGCATCAGGAAGTTCATTTGTATTCTCAAGAACAGCTACAGGCTTGCTTCATTTAATTCCCCACTTTTCCTTTAAAGTTTTGCTTCTTCATTGCATCTAACTTTATGTCATTTTCAGCAGCTGTGGAAGATAAGCTTAGTCCCCTGCCACTGCCCCCTCTCTGCCCTTCCACTACAGACAGACACCTTTCCAAATTCATGTGCTCCCACTGCTTTCTGTCCTGTTGCGTGCAGTGATGATGCAGTGATGATGCAGCCTTGGAATCAGCCTGTGGGCAAAGCTGGCCTGGCAAGAAACAACCCTGCCAGCAGAACTCCAAACACTTGCTCTCTTCAGATCAGCTCGCTGAGTCCATTTGCTTTCAAGGTGTATAGTTAAATCTGTGGGTGAAAGGAAGGAGGCTGGAGCAGCCCTCTCTGGGACTACACTAGGCAGAGGTTAGAGTGTACCTGTGTTACTCCATTTGCAGTGTTCAGAATGGATTGATTTATGACTTTGCTGATAACAGTACAAAGCAGTGGCACAGTGCTAGGGCAGTAGGTTTTTCAAATCTGAGTTTAACTTTCTAAAGTTAAGATGTCTCTATTTTTGTGTTTACATTGCATGCTTCTTTATTTGCTCTGAATGTCTGAGTATGGTCACATGATGTTGCTTTTATGTGAATGAATGTGGAATTTTCCATATTGGGTTTTGTCTTGTCCTTTACAAATGCTTAGGAAACTTGAGAGGCTCAGGGGTTAACTATATGCTGTTAAGGGTCACCCTCTTGCATGACCTTTGGCTATGTTTTGGAGGTTCTAACCCTCCAAGCTTCACAGTGAAGCTGGATGATACTGTGTGGAACAAGCCTTTAAATGAATGGTGTGCTAGTTTGAGGCTGGCTGGAATGTTTTGGTGAGAGGAACTAGATTACAGGCTGTGAAAGACAAACAAGGGGGATGTCTGCTTCACTCATAGGCTTGCTGAGACATATAAGAACAAGAATCCAAACACAGATAATGCTTCTTGTGGCATTGCCTGAGCTGCACTTCTCTCTAGCCTCTCTGCCATCTCTGTGATTAATCCACTTTGCTTCCTAACCCCCCGGCCGAACCTCCATTCTTCCTTCTGACTGGGATAAGATTAAGAGGGGTGGGAAAAGGTGGAAGGGTGGTTGGGAGCCCCTCCTGGGGACTCAGGTTTCTGGGAGGGCTGTTGTGTTTCTGTGTTACCTTTTACCTTGTATATTTCTATATATACTGTAACTATCTGCTTGTATATTGAGCTAAGCTGTAAATAGAAGCTTCATTCGTATTTCCAGAGCTGGCTGAGTCTAGTCTGGGTGATTCCAGAGTGTGGGGGGGGCAGGGAACACCCAAACCATCGCAAATGGCAGTCTTTGTGTTCTGGAAGAAGCTCCTTTGCTGTTGTAAAACTCCATTTAAAATAGAGGAGACGATGGGAGCTGGTGGGTTATGTGGTTTGTGTTGGTGTTCATGTTCTGGCATAAATCCAATTGTAAATGCTCTCACAAGTTGTGGCTCCAAAAGACTGTTTGAATGACAGAGGAGGTGTTCTGCATGGGACTTCTAACCAAAGGCTTGGTTCATGCCTCCTGGCAGCTGTCCAAACCAAAACTGACAACTGATTTCTTCCATCTTTGTACTTCACCAGAAACATCTTCAGAATATTTGTGTTGCTCTCTAGGTTTGAACTCGTCTGTGTATGTAGGCCTTAGCTACCATTCAGAGCCCCAACTGTAATAAATCTACTGGGCCAGACAGACAAGATTCAGTTGCTGTAACTGTGGATGTATTATTCATCGCCGTGCGTGATTAATAACCTTGTAACTTGCCAGTGACAGCAAATCAGAGCCAAAAGGAACTGAAAAAGAACATAAATAGTTAAAATAAATAATGTATCTGCTTTCAGGTCACAAGTCCATCAGTTAAACAATAGTGGTTTTCTTTGCATCTTTCTTACAGCTTTGTTTTTCAGTACTCCTTGGTTTTCTTTGATCCCATTGCCTCCTGCCATTAGCTTGGTTAGAGAAGGCTGTGTGTTTTCTAATTCCTTACCCTCTGCTCTTGCTTTGGATTTGTTTTAGTAGAACAACCTGGTTACTGATTTCACTTAAGCTTTATTTGTGTAGTTCTCCTGTGACATATAAACTGAGAGCACACAGAGCGCTTGTTTTGAAGTGACTTTGACATCTCTGAACTCTTGCTGCAGAAAGCGTAGGTGATAATTTGTGCAACTGCTCTTCTTCATGGATGAGTTCAGGTGGGCTGAGCAAACAAGTACCTTGAGAAGGCCTTTTGAGTTGTAGGTTCCTGTTGCATTCTAGGTGTGTGGCTCCTTGTACCTCCTCCCACCAGTCTCAGGAAGCTGTAGACCCAGACAGAAGGGAGTTTGGGTCTGTGCTTGAATCTGATGGTCATGCTAGGGTAATGTGAAAAGGCTCAGATTCGTCTCTGTGGTGTGGTCAAATGTGAAAAACAGTAAGAAAACGAAAGAAAAAGGAAGGAGGATATTTATTCTCAGGAGCTTGCTTCCTGTAGAGCTGTAAGGTAGTGACAGTTTCTTTCTCTTTAATTTTTGCAGAAAATGCTGTCCTCTTCTAAGAGAAAAATGTTTCCTCATAATTACTATTAATAGTCTTGGGTATGATTTATTTTCTGAAGGTGTTTTCCCATCCCCAGGGGCCTGTGGCTGCACAGCCACAGCTTCAGTGGAATCAATCACAGACCTGTGTTCAATAATACTCACCTGCAGCAGTTCTCCAGTCCCTGCAGCTGAGGTTGTCCCCTGTCCTGCAGAACTCTGACTCCTCTGGAGTTGAATACTTCAGAGATGGAAGTGGAGGGACACTGTCTCTCTCCCTTTTTCCTTGACCCCCCTCTGCTGCTTGTAGGACTTTCCTTAGAGACCCTTCCTCCTAAACCCACGTCCAGCACCATACCTTTCTTCCTGGCATTATTCCTTCCTTCCCCAGCGTAGGACTGGAAGAATGTGCAAAGTGTGCAGTGGTCTTTTTAGTTCTGTGTTGAGAAGCAGGAAAGGTGCACATGTTGCTTCTCTGGATGTGTACAAGGAGCATGCTGGAGAGCCAGAGCTGGGACATCTGGCATGTCAGCAGATGGTGTGGATCCTTCCTAGCTTTTGTGGTCTCAATTTGCTGTACTTGTTCTCATCTGTGTCCTGGCTGCAGAGCGCTGGGGTGTGTCTGCATGTACAGTCTGCACTGGCTGAGCTCTCCATCTTAGGGTCTGCCAAATGTAGCAAAACAGATGTAAGATTTGATGAGTTATTTTGGTAGAGCTGTCCCTCTGAGAACCGGGACTGGAAAAGTTCTCCTTGGCTAGAGATGGCCACTTCTCTGTCCTGTCAGTTCTGGTTTAGTATCAGAAGCTGATGCGTCATGCTTGTAGTAAGGCTGGTACATGGAGAAGGGGACTTCTCTGTCATTGCCCAGTGTAACCTGGGATAAGAAAGAGATAGCAAATAAAAGCCATGCCCATTTTGAGGATTTTCAGATCAGTTACTGATAGTTAGGATACTGTGAAGAATCAAGCAGTCGCCTCCTTTCTTCCTCGATTTGGTGCTGTTTGCTGGCAGCAGAGCAACTCTGTTCCATGTGCTCTGGGTAGTGCTTTGGTTAACATGTCAAGCAGCTTCTAGCTTGCAAGAGTAGCTTTTCTCTTGCTTTAAGAGGCAAGTCATTAAGATTTACAGCCTTTAGTAAATGTATGAATAAGCAAACAAATTAGACAGCTTTTAGGTGGTTACAAGGTTGAGTCCCTATAGTGAGAGCATTCTAATATCTCATTCCTTGACATCTTCATCCCTGAAATACCTGGGCTTTGCTGAAGAGCTTTTAAAGTTAACTTCCAGATGTTAAAATATTCAGCTTATGCTTGATGGGGGCTGACTCTGTCTTGAGATCACATTTGTGCTTTTAGGATGCAGTTCTTGCTTTGATCAGCAACACAGAGTGATCTGGTACATTTATTATGCCATGAATACAAGCTGGCAAGAGCTTTCTCATGCATCAGCTGTCTGGTGGAGGGAAAACAGGCAAGGCAGGAAGTTTGATGATGAGGAAGAGGATTGCATCTTGTTCCCCAGTGGGTTTGTTCAGAAGAAGTAAGCAGAAAGGCTCTTGAGATCTCAGACTCTACTTCTTCAAAGTACAGACAGTGCAGCTTTAGCTCTGCTGTGCCGCCCAGCTGTATGTGCATCTGCTGTTATGATGGAGCTCAGTCTCTGTGGCTTTGGTAGCTTTGCATACAAAAAGGGAGAGGTGGGGTGTGCAGGAGGCATTCACAACACACACACACACAGAGTATTTCCAGTGCTTGCCCTTTAAAAGCAAAGTACATTTATTGGTTACATCAGTGAGCAGAATGAAAGTCCTGAGAACACATCTTTGATTTAGGGACTTATGTAAGTCTTTAGGTGTTAGTATTACCCAGGCAAAAGTGTTTCAGAGGGGGATGTGAGCCAGCAGCTTCTCTGGGGAATACAGTTTCCTGCAGCCTTGCACCTGTACATCCCAGTCCTTCCTGCCATAGTGGGAGGTAGGAAGATGTTTCTTAAACTGTGCAAAGGTTTCTGAATTACTTGCTACAGGACTTTTTGGTGCATTCCTGCCAGGGAGCTTGTGCTGTGTGACGATCATATGCAAGGCTGTGGACCAAATAAACATGCTTCAATGTAGTATAAAGCTTTCAACGTTTCCAGCCCATTTCTCCTAGAACCAATCTTCACAAGTGTCCTAATTCTAGTGTAGTGCTAAAACAGGTAACAGTCTTCATTTGAATTAATAAACTGGCTCATAATTTGCACTAGCAAGTCGATGGAAAGTGAAATAAAAGCAGTTCCACAAGATTTTATTAGTTACAGTTAAAAAAATAAACCTTACCTAATCAGCCAAACAAGGAAAATAACCACCCAGATCCTGATGTGGATCTGTTTGGCTGTTGCTTCTCCTGGAAGCAGTTAGTCCTTTTTCAGAGTGTTCTGTGCTAGTTTGAAGCTAGCTAGAATGTTTTGGTGAGAAGGATTAGATCACAGGCTGTGCAAGGGAAACAGTGGTGATGTCTACTTCACTCATAGGCTTGCTGAGATATGTAAGAACGAGAGTATAAACATAGATAAGGTATTCAACTTCGGGCACAGCCTGAGCTCTGGGCAGCATTTTTCTCTCTAACCTTGCCTTCCATCTCTCTAATTAATCCACTTGCTTCCTGACCCTCCATTCTTCCTCGGGGCACAAGGCAAAGTCTGGAGTAAGGTAAAGGGATGGGAGAAGGTGGAAGGGCGGTTGTGAACCCCTCCAGGTTTTTGGGAGGGCTGTTGTGTTTCTGTATTGCATTTTAACTTGTCTATTTCTGTCTGTAGCCGTAGATCTTGTAGCTATCTACTTGTCTATTCTGCTAAGCTGTAAATAAAAAGCTTCATTCAGTTTCCAGAGCCGGCTGAGTCTAGGCTGGGTGATTTCCAAATTGGGGGGGGGGCGGGTAACACCCGAACCATCACATCTTTAAACTCGACTAGAAAGCTTGAAACTTAATAGCAGCGAGCCTAGCAAACGTAGCAGTGCTTCACAGCGATGGTATTCATTGTGTTCAGTGCGTGTCTTGATGTGCTGGCCACGCAGCCAGCCTGCCGCTGCGGGGCATGAGAACCTCGTCCTACTTGGACCTGGTTTGCCTGGAACTCAACAACCTTCAGGCTGCTGTCTTTGGACTTCTGATTTCCCCCCCCACCCCTTCATTTTTAAAGTGTTGGGTTTGTGGTTGTTGTTTGCCTTTTGTTTTTTTTAACGGAATGCCACACTGGAGCAGACGGGACAAATATTTTTCCCAGTTGAAAAATTGCTGGAAGTTGCCGGGAAGGCGTCAGCAGGCACTCGTGGGCTTTGTCAGCAGTCCAAGTGCTCCATCTGCAGGTCAGAACTTCTGCTAGGGAGATCATTGTTCAGACTGCTTCACTCCACTTCATAGAAGGACCACAGAGCTAAGAACTCCCTCTCTGAGTCCAGCAGTGCGATTCCGAGTAACCTACTTCCAACAGAAGACTGTCACCTGCCGTAATGTCACTGCCCGAAGAGCACCTTCCTTGTTTTGTTTGTTTGGTGAGAAGTTGTGAAGCTGCTGTCTGCAAAGTGGGATGGCAACAGGGAGGAAAAGCAAAGCTGTAGAAGTTAAAAGCTGGCCCGAGGGGGGAAATGAGTGTGAAACTGCTTTGTGTAAGTTTAGATGGGCACCTGGAAGATGATTTCTGTTACTGTCAGTGTGATGAAACTTGAACAGCTTCTCAGCACTAAGATGGAGCAGTAAGAAACCCAGCTCATTTAAAGGAATGAGATTACGCAGCAGTGGTCAAGGTACTGAATTGGATGGGTAGTAACTTTAAAGCCAGCAGTCAACAATGCTGTTGGGACAAATATTGACACCGTTCAAGAGGGCTGAAGCATTCAGTTTCTTATGAAAGGCACAGTCAAATGACTTGTGAAAACACAACAGTGCCTTCTTCCAGAGGTTTGGACAGATCAGCAGCAGTGAGGAGTTTTCCCATGTAAGCCTGCCAGTGTGCCTCCACTCAGGGTTAGAGATGCATTCCTGGGCTAGGAGCATAATTCGGTCAGCTTGTCTGCTAAGTGGCCTCTGTGCCTGCCCCTGCAGCAGCAGATAAGGCCTTATTTACCCAAGAGAGAGAAACACAATCTTGAACACATCTCAAATACAGTTCAATTTAAGGACAGGAAGTACAAGGAAAACTGTTCTTAACTCCTTTAGCTTTATTCCTATGTGAAGCTGGCAAAATTGTTTAACAAAAAGCAGGATACTCACTAGGCATGTGTGTGTGCTGTACGTACAAGCAAGGAGGGTGGTGTGCTCCTGCTTATGGATAATATTAGGACATCTTTGTCAGTCTGGTGCAGTACACATGGAGCATTTGATATTTGAATTATTTTCTAACAGGACAACTCAGTAAGTGGTATTTAGGAAGAGCCTGAAGAGTTAGACAAACTCTGGAAGATAAGGTGTGCGTTCCAGAAAAGTGCTGCAAAGAGTTACTTGTCCAGAGGTGTGTGAAACAGAACAGAGGGAAAGCTTCTGGGACATCAGTGATGCCCTTGAGAGCTGAAATGACTCTCAGGAGCATTTTATGGGGCATAATTCTTGTCAAATAAATGTGGCTTTGTGGAATTATAGGTTTGAGTTCAATAGCAACACTGAGTGTACACATAAAGGCTTCACAACAGCCAAAAGAGTGTTACTGTGTAGCATATGCTTAGAGCACGTGTTGAAAGGATGAAGAACTAGTTAACTAGCAAAGTCCTAGTAGTAATAGTTACTGGGGATCACAGGATCACACAGGATGTTAGGTCATTGAGTCCATCTCCTTGGGTCCCTTTCAACCCCTAACATAGAATCATGGAATGGTTTAGGTTGGAAGGGACCTCAAGGATCAGCCAGCTCCAAACCCCTGCCATAGTCAGGGACACCTCCCACTAGAGCAGGTTGCTCAAGGCCTCATCCAGCCTGGCCTTAAACACCTCCAGGGAGGAAGCATCCACAACCTCCCTGGGCAACCTGTGCCAGTGTCTTACCACCCTCACTGTAAAGAACTTCCTCCTAACATCCAGTCTAAATCTCCCCTCTTCCAGCTTAAACCCATTCCCCCTCNCTCATGTTGAGCTTTTGTCAACCCAGACCCCCAGGTCCTTCTCCTGAGGGCTGCTCTCAGCCATTCACCACCCAGCCTGGAGCTGTGCGTGGGATTGCGCTGACCTAGGTGCAGGACCTTACACTTGGCCTTATTGAATGTCATGAGGTTGGCCTGGGCCCACCTCTCCAGCCTGTCCAGGTCCCTCTGGATGGCATCCTTGCCCTTGCATCCTGTGATCCCCAGTAACTATTACTATATTATAGGGATGCCTATCAGATAGGTGTTGGAGAGTCCTTTCCTCTGTGGTGATCTGTGCTATTCAGTGCTATTGTAGAGGTCTGGAAGCAATTGTGGCAACAGCTGTTCAGCAGCAGTGAATCATACACAGTAATGCAGATTGCCTGGGGCCTCTTTCTGGAGGAGAACAACAAAAGCATTTCAGTAAGGCAGATTTGAAATTATACTTCACAGAATAAGAAAGGCAAGAACCTCCAACAACCAGGGGGGGGACTGTATTTCTTAGTCCAAAAAGTGGCTTAGTGATTGTAGTGGACAATCATTTCAAAAGAAAGCCTCAGTGGGATGAGCAGAGGGCCTCCTGTGGTGCTTGAATGGAATTAAAGGCAAATGCTCAGCAGAAGTAGTGTGGCTGTATGGAACTACACATGCACAGAGACGCTTTTTGTTCTTTATGCAGTGTTGATGAAATTGATCCTGGAACGTCTGGGATAAAGTATCCAGTTTTGGTGCCAAGATTAATTTTTCTTTATTATAAATAACTAAATAAACACCCAACCAGGCAAACCAGAAAATAGAAAGAAAACACTCTAAAGGCTGAAGGAAATACTTGGAGCTCTGGAACCCTTTACACTGCTTTTCTTGAAGTAAATACCTGCAGGTAGAGAAAAAGGTTGGAACTAAGGATCTGAGAGCTGTTCCTTCCAGCAAAGAAGAGTAGTGTGAATAGCAGAACCTTTTCCCAGAAAAGGGAACACCAACCAAGAAAAAGCATGGCTTTAGTGTTGGGAATTCATTTTAAGCACACAAAACAGCTGGTTCTCTGTTGTAGTATCTGTTAAAAGGAAGCTAAGAGCTGTACCTGACTCTTGCTCTACTAAGCAATGGTGAGAAATAGAACAGCCACCAGTGAACAGGCAGTGAGACCGATGAGCTCTGGAACTGATAAGTCCCCTGCCCCCACCCCCCCAGATTCCTTTTCAGCTAAGTTACCAGTTGCCTCCTCTTAAAAATGGGTGTTAGTCCTTCCCCTCCCCTCTCTGGAAGTTGGCAAAGGTCACTCATGAAGTCGTCTTGCTTTCTAAGTGGCACTGTTAGTTAGTGCTTACCAGTGGATCTTTAGGGTGCTTCCCACACCCCTGTAGGTCTCAGCAGGTCTCAGCAAATCGATAGCCTTCGGGCGCGGCACTGTGGTCGGGCAGGTCCTGCATCTCCACCTGGGTTTGCACTCGAACGTAGTAACAGTGTTAGTCAGAAGCAGAATGCTTGACTGCTTTCTGTGTTTTGTGGGCTGCCTAGGAGTAAACGAGGAGCCTGCTGTGCCATAATCAAGTACATTTCAGAGTTCTTTATTCCAGATCTTCACACAGAAGAAACACTGTTCTCATTCCTCATCAAGTCTCGAGCTGGCTAATAAAGGAACAAATTCAATGCATTCCAAGCACAAGGCAATCTGTCTTAGCAATGATCTTAATAAAGTCTAGTCAGCAGTAAACTCTGGTAGTCAGAAATGATTTTCCTTGAGTGTCCTGATTAGGGAATGCTGTTCAATTATCTGGATTCCAATGAGCAGCTGGCATACATGCTGCAGACAGAAAGGAGAGTGGGGGAGAGGGCTTTAATTATCTTCAAGCCAGCAAAGATCAGTGTGTTGAGCCAAAACAGATGGAGTGTATAATCCACTAGCAATACTTGTGATTGGGTAAATACAGTTTATGACAGAGGAGGAAGGCAAAGCAAATGCAGAGGCATTTCCTTGTGTGTAGGCTTTAGATGTTGGTGTATTTACGCTGTCACTGCTAGGTGAGATGGAAGCGCGAAGCGTACATACGGCATCAGAATGAACCTTTCTGTGGTGACCTCCACGGCCACTCTGGGGAAGTGGCAGGGTTTGGGGTAGTCAGTTCCTTGAGGAACCTTGTGTTTTGTGTTCTGGCAGTGGCTGTGTTACAGGTGGCAGATTTGTGAGTCTCTTGGATCCATAGGGCACGCACAGGTTTAATTCCTTTCCTGGGGTGCACTTCAGGCATTTCTGCAATGACTGGAAGAGGGGACATTTAGACTGGATGTTAGGAGGAAGTTCTTTACAGTGAGGGTGGTAAGACACTGGCACAGGTTGCCCAGGGAGGCTGTGGCTGCTCCCTCCCTGGAGGCGTTTAAAGCCAGGCTGGATGAGGCCTTGAGCAACCTGCTCTAGTGGGAGGTGTCCCTGCCTATGGCAGGGGGTTGGAGCTGGATGATCCTTGAGGTCCCTTCCAACCTAAACCGTTCTGTGATTCTATGACTGCATATCAGACTAGGCAGAGTAACCAAAGACACTTTCTGGACAGCCATGAGCTGACGAGATATGGTGGAGGCACCATACAGCTGCTCATGCAGTTACAGATACTGGTGGAGGCTCAGTGTTCTTTTTGGGTCCCAATTGTCAGGTTTGCAGTAAAACTCTAAGCATCTCCACACACTGACAAGTGGCAGTGGGAGGACTGGCCTCTCAGAGCCCAACCAGAGGCCCCAGTAATTGCCTTTATGGATTTATTGGTGATTCTGTTGTGATGGAGACTGAAAGTTTCTGCTAGGGACGGGATTAAATCCAGTGTTGGTGTTAGCTGGTTGTTAGAATGCGTAGAGTTTGTGCGTAGGCAAGAAGTCACTGGTGACAGCACAGGAGAGCACAGAGTGGAGCAGCCAGTGCCTGCAAGAGCCTTTGTTACAGTGCCAGTCTCTCCAGGCTGTTCATTCAGAGCAGGGCAGTAAGTCATGCACTGGAAAGGCTGGCTCTGCTTATTGATGAGAGCTAAACACAAGTGCTGGAAATTACTTTTCAGATTGCTGTCAGGAAAGGGAATGGGCAGGTTGGACACTGTTGAGTAATGACTTGCACATGTGGCAAGAAGTCCAGAAACAAGCCAGAACATGGCTTTTCAGTATCTGAAGTGAGCCTACAGGAAGGCTGGGGAGGGACTATTTACACGGTCTAGTAATGTCAGGACGAGGGGGAATGGGTTTAAGCTGGAAGAGGGGAGATTTAGACTGGATGTTAGGAGGAAGTTCTTTACAGTGAGGGTGGTAAGACACTGGAACAGGTTGCCCAGGGAGGTTGTGGATGCTTCCTTCCTGGAGGCATTTAAGGCCAGGCTGGATGAGGCCTTGAGCAACCTGCTCTACTGGGAGGTGTCCCTGCCTATGGCAGGGGTTTGGAGCTGGCTGATCCTTGAGGTCCCTTCCAACCTAAACCATTCCATGATTCTGTGCTGTGCTCCTACAGCAGCTGCTCTTGCCTCCTTCCCTGCCGTAACACACCATGCTGTCTCTGGTGGTGTGGCAGTCCTAGCTGGAGGAACATGCTGTCTGACATGCAGACACAGAGCTAGATGTGGAGTATGGCTGAAGTTAGAGGCATATGTTGGTAGGGTGGGTGGGGGTGGAGGCAAACAGGACTGTTTGCCCATCAAAAACTCTGCTGTGTCCAGGGTAACACAGTTTTTTTAATTGAGATTTGTAGAAAAAGATGCAAAACTATTTTTAACATTCTACCTCCCAAAGCCATCACTGTTTGTCCCATTTAAGCTGGCACTTTTAGAGTGGAGGAAGATTGGTCCCAAACATAAACCCATGCATCAGTGTAGAATCACACAAATATGTACTCTGATAACTAAGAGGTGGTGGTGCAAAAGCCCTTATTGGTTGAGGAGGCAAGAGGCATATGGCATTTATTTATAGAATAGAATATAGAATAGAATAGAATCAGCCAGGTTGGAAGAGACCTCCAAGATCATCCAGTCCAACCTAGCACCCAGCCCTATCCAGTCAACCAGACCATGGCACTAAGTGCCTCATCCAGGCTTTTCCTGAACACCCCCAGGGATGGTGACTCCACCACCTCCCTGGGCAGCCCATTCCAATGCCAATCACTCTCTCTGTGAAGAACTTCCTCCTAACATCCAGCCTATACTTCCCCTGGCACAACTTGAGGCTGTGTCCCCTTGTTCTGTTGCTGCTTGCCTGGGAGAAGAGACCAACCCCACCTGGCTACAGCCTCCCTTCAGGTAGTTGTAGACAGCAATGAGGTCAGCCCTGAGCCTCCTCTTCTCCAAGCTAAACACTCCCAGCTCCCTCAGCCTCTCCTCATAAGGTTTGTGTTCAAGGCCTTTCACCAGCTTCATTGCCCTTCTCTGGACACGTTCCAGCACCTCAACATCTCTCTTGAATTGAGGAGCCCAGAACTGGACACAGTACTCAAGGTGTGGCCTGACCAGTGTTGAGTACAGGGGCAGAAGAACCTACTCCAATACCAGAATAAGTGCAAAATGTACTGTAAGCAAATCCATTAAAACATCAGCTACTAGACTCAAAGTAACTGACAGAGACAAGGCTGTAGAACAGAAAAGACTTTATTGTGTTAGTCCTTACTGTTGCCACTGTATTGGGAAACTCCCTGTAATCTCAGTCCAGGTAACATGGAGCAGAGCATGACTCCAAATAATCACTAGGTACCAGTGCCACACTGAGTTACAGTATATGCTTGAACAGATTACAGGAGATTTGGATATGCAAAACTATTTCTATTTCAAAAAGTTTTGGTTCCTAAGATTGTGCCTGGATATTTACTGTTTTGTACACGTCCCACCCCTTTCATGTCCTTTACAACCCCTACTCCCCCACCCCCCAAAGAGCTAAATTAAAGAGAAAACCTTAAAAACTTAAATCTTTGCTATTTTCTTTTCTCGTAAGGCAGTGAGATCTTTCTTTTAGAATGAAGTACTGGGTGTTTCCCAGTGTAAACCTTTCACCAGGAGGACAAGCTGTTTGCATCCAGAGATAGGAATTGTCATCACTTTGCCACAGGAGTGGCCTTTCCAGTCTGAGGGATCTAGAATTGTGGTGTGACCCCTATAATCCCATTTCTGTTTTCTTTATCAGTCGTACTGCTTTACAGGAACAGCCTATCAGTGGCACGATCAGAAGCAGCTCTGTGTCAGTAATCATCTTACTCTGAGATTCTTTCTAGATGAAGCTGTCAAAAGATTTTTCATTCAAGGCCCAGCTGAGCACCATGAGCAGGCATATGCACAGATCCAAAGTGACTGTTCTCCTCTATGGTTGTTATTCTGGTGTGCAAATAAATACTGGCTTCCCAGGAAGAAATGGAGTAGTTCAATCAGAATGATTACTACCATGTGCCTTTTATAATGTACTCAAGAACAGTTACAGCACTCTTAAGAGTACTGCAAAAGGTAAAAATCATCTCACAATGCAGGTTTCTGGTTTTTTTATATATCAGTTGTGAGTTAGATCTATTCCTTTAATAAGAGCTGAGCAGAAGAGCATGGTCTCTTAACCAGAGGGAACAAAAATACTCTCCATAGCTTGCTGGATCTTGCAGTGCAAGCCAAGAAAAGCCTGCACTGCAGGCATTTAACAGTGATGCATGCACTCAGAATGGAGGAGCAGAAGTTAAAAAACACAACTGACATTTCATTTAAAACTCTCTTTGCCATATTCAATTCCAAACAAGGCACTGAAAGTACTCTGCCAAACCAAAGAGGTTACTTTATAATCTATCTTCCAGTTTTCAGCAGTAGTTGGTGGGGGAAGGCAAATATAGCTCTCTAGCTAGGAGGGGCTGTGTTCTGCAGAAACCTTGCTCTTTTCTGCTTCTGAGGGTTTGGGCAGGTTCCTTTCCCCACCCACATACCACCCATCCTAAGTGATCCTCCTCTACTACCTCGTCCATCCCTGGATGAAACTGGTGTAACACTGCAGCCCGCCTGACTGTGTGCCAGTCCCTGTGCTGCAAGGAGGCACAAGTAGTTTGTAGGTGAATACAGAAGTGTGATCTTACACGTGCTGCATTGCCTGCTTAAAATAGGCTAATTAACCTAGTGTGCAATTGATTTGTTGGCAGGCATGTTATTGGCTTTTACACTAGGAAAAAATCCTTCTAGGTTAAGTCTGTTTATGCTTAACTGGAAGAGTTCTGATGAGAAGCATAAGCCACTTGTAATTGACAGAGCATCAGGGAGACTTTCTGAATAGAAAAACCCACAAAATGGAAAATAAGCGAGCTGGGAACTCATGCTCTGTCGGTTCATGATTTGAATCCAGCCTCTCATGTCTGCATAGTTTACTGATGGAGAGGGGGAGATTCCAAACTGTCTTTTCCAATGCTTTTCTAGAAGAACACATCAACACCCCACACCTGATACACCCCTCCCCACAGTGTTTGTGCAGTGCTATTGATTGGTTTACTGACCTTGGCAGCAGTGCCTGTAATGTGCATTTAAGGGACTCCAGATATTTCTTTTTCATGAGTTTCTTTAAGAGTTGGGGTTAGTGGTTTGGGCCCTATCTGGCTAGTTGGAGAAGTGCTGCTTTTCTGTTCAGGTGCCTTAGCAAGCAGCTAAAACACTACAGCTGCTGTCTTTTGGATTCCTCCAAAACCTTTACAGGAGCTACAATGCAGTAATTCTAGAAGAATCTCTTCAATCCAGGATTATTAATGTGATGCTCTTACAGCACATAACATTTACCTCTATAAAACCATGGGAGGCAGAAATGATCCTAGTTTGCCTTTTTAAAAAAAACAGTGCATAGGAAGCTATATTTTACTACTAGAAATACTACTTCTTGCATTTCAAATATTCAACTTCTCAGTGTGTTGGGGAGCAGACAATAATCCTACAGGGAATGAGAGAAACAAGGTTTGAGGATGGCTTTTTTTTTTTCTTTCTTTTTGTTCATAACACAGAACTATCTTTGAAAATTAAGACATGAACCTCAATGACAAAACAAGCCCAAAGTAATTAAGCCTTGCAGGAAAACATTTTCTTACCTGTGCACAAAATGAAAAGAAATGCAGGTAAAACATTCAGAAACCCCAGCATCAGATTAGGACTGTAATGTGTGCAAGCAGAATAAATCATCAAAGGACTGAGTGTGATCTAAAACTTAAGACCTAAGAACTCCAAAGTTTTTATTGATGTGACAACATCTGAAGAAAAATAAAGTTAATGGAATTTACATGGCGATAACCTTCCAAGTTTCTACAGATTTTTCATAAACAAAAACACATTCATGAATCAGTGAACCACAGCAAGAGTAAGGCCCTACCAATTTGGCAGACTGCTTTTTAACTTGGGGCAGGAAGGAAGGAGGGCACTTTGATTGAAGTCAGATGGGCTAGGATGAACTGAGCTGTCAGATCCAATGTTCCGCTTCCCTTGTAAGCTTAGGCATCGGTATTTGGATGGGCATTTAAAGAGGTTGTGATAGCTTTACAGTAAGCCAAACCTTTGAGAGTTGGGCAGTAAATGAAGACAGAAGATAGAAAAATCTAAGTAATGCTGGATTTCTTACAAAATCAAGGGCATATTGAACAAATCTGAGAAGCATTTGTGACCACTTGAAAACCCGCAGATAAAACAGCATCCCAAATGCAAGGCGTGATTCTTAGCCTTTTAATGTTACCTGCAAAAATGATCTCCATCAGGTGAGGTTAGGACTTAGGTTCTAGCCAATGCCTCAAGAGGTCTGCAATTTCCAGGCTCTCAAATTAGATCTGAGACTGACAGGATCTTCATCAGAGGTGGAGGCAGCATCAGCTGAAGAACAGGCTGTGGCTTTTCCAGTGGATTTCTGAAGTTCTGTTTCTGAAATGCTAACTTCCCATCATGGGCTCTTTTATCTCCACCACAGGTGCAAAAAGCCAGTAATGCTAATTCCAGCAATCCAGATCTTATTTCATATGCAGAAATTAACCCAAAGGCAAGTAATAAAAATGCATACATCATCCCATTCAATTATTCAGCAGTTTTGCAGACATACCGGGGAAAAAACCTAACTTTCAATAGAAAAATTGTCTATGAAACAGTCTAACTGGAATTTTTCTCCATGGATCATAATTCCACATGTGCTGCTGGATCTGTAGAAGAGGAAAAAAAAAATGAGCATTCCATTGCCAGCTGCCTCAGTTGGCAGCTTGGGGTTCATATATTAATTTTCAAACCAAAATCTTGTACTTTGCAATGTTACCGCTTAGCGAAGAACAATTCATACCCATTGTGTGTAGCAGCACTTAATAATTAAGGGTTCAGATAAGGCCAAGCTCTTAAAATTGCAGAACAGTGAGGGTCTGTGCTAGTTTGAAGCTAGCTAGAATGTTTTGGTGAGAAGAATTAGATTACAGGCTGTGAAAGGAAAACAATGGTGATGTTTACTTCATTCATAGGCTTGCTGAGATGTATAAAAATATAAGTCACAACATAGACAAAGCCACTTCTGCTGGTGAGCTCTGAGCTGCATCTCTCTCCTAACCACACCCTCCATTTCCTTGGCTAATCCACTTTGTTTCCTAACCCCCTGGCCAAACCTCCATTCGTCCTTGGACTGGGGTAAGGTTGAGAGGGGTAGGGGGAAGGTGAAGGGGTGGTTGAGAGCCCCTCCTGGGGACTCAGGTTTCTGGGAGGGCTGTTGTGTTTCTGTATTACCTTTTACTTTGTCTATTTCTGTCTTTAACTGTATATACTGTAAATATCTGCTTGTCTATTGTGCCAGCTGTAAATATAAGCTTCATTCAATTTCCAGAGCTGGCTGAGTCTAGTCTGGGTGATTTCCAAAGTGGGGGGGGAGGCGGGCAGGCAGGGAACACCCAAACTACCACAGGGTCTTTAACAGAACTGGAACAAGTGTGCAACATAGCTCTGTTCTCTGTTTCAGAATCAGGTTAAGCTACCCCAGCTTCACTCAGCAAGGCCTTTCTGTCCCATTAAAATACACAGCAAGCCCTTGCACGGTGCAAACCTGTAGTGAAAGAGCACACAGCTTAAGCCCAGGCCAGCCAGACAGGAAGGAAGTCACAGAAGTAGGGAAATAGTCTGAAAGATTACCGTGTGTGTGTTGTCCTGGCACATCAGCTGGTGTTCTCATTTCTTTTTCTTTCTGGAAATGACTCTGGAGCAGTTTGATTTCTTGATCATAGTCCTGCCATTCTGGAACTATACGCATTGCTGCTTGCAACTTGGGTTCTTTGGTCATTGGGTTATTACACTGCAAACAAAACATGCAAACAGTTCAGATAATGCCTACAAAAAGGTTTATCTGCTGAACAGAGGTGTGCTTCCCTCTGCTGGAATTAATCTGATGTTGGTGAACAAATGCCTGTGCTTTAGCTAGAATGCAGTGTAAAGTCTTTCCAAAGCCATCATAATGCCACTGCTCCAGGTAAGAGAAAAGCAAAGCAGTGAATGAAGTGCTGAAAGAAATCAAACTAACAGTACAGGATGAGGTGCCCAGGTCTGACGTGGTGAAGTGCCTCTACAAGCGGTCACTACCTCAGTGTGACAGGAGAATGAGAGAGCCATACTGCACTTACCAGATCAATGGTTTTTGCTCTCTTCTTTGAGGAATCATCACACCATGTTTCACACCACAGCCACTCCTGTGGGAGTGATTTAATTGGCACCTGATGGATCATGTTGTTAGGCAAATCCTGTTTTGAAGAATAAGAGTTAGTAGCAGTTTCCAGAGAGTGCAGAGGGGGAGGAATAATCTCCAGTAGATAATACTGAGAAGTTGTAAACAGGTTTTTTTCCTAGCATAGATAAAAAGTGATGCATCAATCACTCATTTCATTTCAAACCAAGTCCTTTGGAAAAAAGCCTGCATACTACAACTGTTACTCTTACTTGGTTGAAAGTTAGTTAATAAAGCACATTACATTGCAAACATGAATGCAGTATCAAACCTGCACTAGAACAGTTTGGAAGACTACTCTTAGTTGATTGAAGCCATTGTGTTATTTTTTTCCATCCACATCAGTACAAGGCTTAGTAACATGGAAATAAATCAGTGCAGGCTAAAGTATTTGGAGCTGGATAGCTCAAGAAACAAGTACCCAGTTGTGCTACGTGTTTGATTTGGAGTGCACTGGATAGTTTGATAGTCTTAAGACATGTCTGAACAGGCCTTGTTACATACATCCTTGTTACTAGGAATAACTGCCTTATTTGAAGGCAGGCTCTCATGAGACAGCCCCTGGCATCTGGGCATGACTGAAGTGGGGCTAGGAAAGGAGAGCTCCCATAGTGAAATCATACCCAAGTGAAATGAAATAAAGCAAACAATAAAAACACACCTGATCAAGGTTGGACAGACTGTTAGGATCCTGACTAAGACCCTGATATTGTCCTCTGAGTCGATCTCCAGCTGCTATCTTTCTGAACTTCTTCAGATCCACAACATACAGAGCACTACATGAAGATGATGCAATTAGTAGTGACATTTGACTGATGGGTAACTTACTGCTGCCCCAGCAGACCCCAAGATACAATATGCTAAAACAATCTCTTGGTGACACTACTTCCAATTATCTAATACAAGGCAGGCAAGCAGATCTAAAAAGGTCATGGCATGTAGGACAAAAAAATGTCAACAAATCTATCTTAGCTTCACTGTCAGGCAGTCCTGTCTTCCAACACTGTTATTAACAAATGAAGATGTCTGGTTAGTTAAGAGTTCAGTTATTCATCTGTACAACTTACAGCATACTAAAAGTAACTTCAGTGTCCCTAGTGCTTCAAATGGGCTACAGGCAATGGAACAGTGGCAATGGTAAGCAGAAAGTGGCTCACTGCAGTCTTATATACCTCAGCTAGGTCACTGCTAATTCTGAGCGCTAACAAAAGCTTTCCCTCTCGTTCGGGAAAGAGCTGACTTCTCCAGTACCTGATGTGGTATTTTCTTCCAGCTAAATGACTTGCCCAGTATCCTGATTTCCAGAACCTGTAGCCATCCATTTCTCTTCGACTGTCACAGAAGGGAGTGTATCCATAGGGAGCACCATCCAGATTGAAATCTCTTAACTCCTTCAGATCCGTGCGCACGATCTGAAGGGGAGACAGGTGTTATTTTTATTTGGAGAAGCCTGCCATGGGCTGTTTTGAAATGCTTGTCAGGATTTAATCATAGAATGGTTTAGGTTGGAAGGGACCTCAAGGATCATCCAGCTCCAACCCCCTGCCATAGGCAGGGACACCTCCCACTAGAGCAGGCTGCTCAAGGCCTCATCCAGCCTGGCCTTAAACGCCTCCAGGGAGGAAGCATCCACAACCTCCCTGGGCAACCTGTGCCAGTGTCTTACCACCCTCACTGTAAAGAACTTCCTCCTAACATCCAGTCTAAATCTCCCCTCTTCCAGCTTAAACCCATTCCCCCTCGTCCTGACATTACCAGACCTTGTCAATAGTCCCTCCCCAGCCTTCCTGTAGGCTCCCTTCAGATACTGGAAAGCCACTCTAAGGTCTCCTCGAAGCCTTCTCTTCTCCAGGCTGAAGAGCCCCAACTCTCTCAGCCTGTCCTCATAGCAGAGCTGCTGCAGCCCTCTGATCATCTTCGTGGCTCTCCTCTGGACCCGCTCCAGCAGTTCCATGTCCTTCTTGTGCTGGGGGCTCCAGAACTGCACACAGGACTCCAGGTGGGGTCTGAGGAGAGCAGAGTAAAGGGGGAGAATCACCTCCCTTGCCCTGCTGGCTACACTTCTCTTCTTGGATTTGGTTCCAACTGAGCAAACTCTTATCCCACACAGCAGAACAACTGCCAGTGACAGCAGTCTTTTGCGTTATGTATATGTAATAAAAAAACAGAGCACAAAAGGTCTTGTCTCCCCTGCCCTTAGAGCTGGAGCAACTAAAACAGAGCTTAAAAATAATCAGACAGGGCTTGGTTTGACTGCTTAAGTGCCAAATTGTTACTTAATTAGCAGCAAGGATTCTCACTTTACATGAACTCTACTGTGATCCTTTGTATTTTTTCCTCTTGAAAGTTTGCAAAGCCTTCAGGAGCGAAGGCTTTTTAGTGTCCTTAACACAGATACTGTTGCAGTAAAACTACTCTGAAACTACTATTTTTTGGTGGGGGGGAAAGTATTAATACCTCTTTCAGAAACCTTGAAAGTTTGCAAAGCCTTCAGGAGTGAAGGCTTTTTAATGTCCTTGACACAGATAACTGTTGCAGTAAAACTATTCTGAAACTACTATTTTTGTGGGGGGAAAAAAGTATTAATATCTCTTTCAGAAACCTTGACAGTTTGCAAAGCCTTCAGGAGAGAAGGCTTTTTGGTGTCCTTGACACAGATACTGTTGCAGTAAAACTACTGTGAAACTACTATTTTTGTGTGTGGGGGAAAGTATTAATATCTCTTTCAGAAACAGAACAAAAACTGTCAAAAAATGAGAATAGCAGAGGTGATGCTTGAGCAGAAGTTGTAATGGTTGTAAACTGCCACGGGATCATGCTGTACCTATGCCAAATCACCTAAGGCATTTTATGCTCCCATGTTGTTAATCTGTACTGCTCAGTTTTGTGCATGCTGTAGGAGGAGGATTTTGGAGTTCTCACTGCAAGCCTCCCCAGACTTTTCAGACCGCTCAGGTACCGAGCACATATAAAGCCTTACATACAGCGTTTGCTTAGCAGCAGGATGTGGCTTCATGCACAACAGATCTGCCTTCTCACTGCTCTAAAAGCCACTCAGGTGAAAGCAGGGAGGGTGTTTGGTGACTTAGAAAAATACCATATGTGGTAAGTGATCTGCAGGCTGGGAGAACATAGGGAGCTGGAAAAATGGAAGAGTGAAACAAGAATCCATTTGGCAAACTAGCTGGAATCACAGCAAGTGGAAAGAGACAAAAGTAAAAAGACAGGCCAATAAAACCAGACTTTGTGGGAACAGGCAGAAAAAACAGCACTCACTGAAGCATGCCAGAGTTATAGAATCAACCCTTCAGTCCTGCCCATGAAGGGCTCAAACTTGCAACCTTTCCAATAAAACAGAAATTGTATTTGAGGACATAGTATTCATATAGAGGAAATTAAAAAGGTAAAGATAAGCAATTCCAACCTCTACATTACCTGATCAGCATCTACAAAGAGGATCTTATCAACAGCTAATGGGAAGAGCACGTCTAGAAAGAGGATCTTATAACCCCAGATGATGCGTTGTTTCTCTGTCTGCTGATGAAGCCAGCGTGGCCATTTATACTGGACAAGCTCATACTGGAAGTTATACTTCTTTGCCATGTATGGGATGAACTCCTGCAGTAGGAGGGGAAAAAAATTAGCTTATTTCAGTTCTTTGTTCCTCTGCAGGAAAAGGAAAGTGCATTACAAGAGATAGACTTCATCACAGTATCACCAAGGTTGGAAGAGACCTCATAGATCATCAAGTCCAAACTCTCACCACAGAGCTCAAGGCTAGACCATGGCACCAAGTGCCACGTCCAATCCTGCCTTGAACAGCTCCAGGGACGGCGACTCCACCACCTCCCTGGGCAGCCCATTCCAGTAGTCAATGACTCTCTCAGTGAAGAACTTTCTCCTCACCTCAAGCCTAAATTTCCCCTGGTGCAGCCTGAGGCTGTGTCCTCTTGTTCTGGTGCTGGCCGCCTGAGAGAAGAGAGCAACCTCCTCCTGGCCACAACCACCCCTCAGGTAGTTGTAGACAGCAATAAGGTCACCCCTGAGCCTCCTCTTCTCCAGGCTAAACAATCCCAGCTCCCTCAGCCTCTCCTCGTAGGGCTGTGCTCGAGGCCTCTCACCAGCCTCGTTGCCCTTCTCTGGACACGTTCAAG
>WAAF01017763.1:400604-424808 GCA_013400475.1 Tricholaema leucomelas
TCAATTCAAGAGAGATGTTGAGGTGCTGGAACGTGTCCAGAGAAGGGCAACAAAGCTGGTGAGGGGCCTGGAGCACAGCCCTGTGAGGAGAGGCTGAGGGAGCTGGGGGTGTTTGGCCTAGAGAAAAGGAGGCTCAGAGCTCACCTCATTGCTGTCTACAACTACCTGAAGGGAGGCTGTAGCCAGGTGGGGTTGGTCTCTTCTCCCAGGCAACCAGCAACAGAATGAGGGGACACAGTCTCAAGTTGTGCCAGAGGAGGTCTAGGCTGGATATTAGGAGGAAGTTCTTTGCTAGAGAGACTGATTGGCATTGGAATGGGCTGCCCAAGGAGGTGGTGGAGTTGCTGTCCCTGGAGGTGTTCAAAAAAAGCCTGGATGAGGCACTTAGTGCCATGGTCTAGTTGATTGGACAGGGCTGGGTGCTAGGTTGGACTGGATGATCTTGGAGGTCTCTTCCAACCTGGCTGATTGTATGATTCTATGACTCTCTCTGTTGCATAGATCTTCTGAAGAAATGAATCCCAATACAAGTCAAGTGTCCATGTGAGCTCTACAGTACCACAGAGGACGTTCTAAGGAGTATGTTTCAGAAGTGTTTGACCTGCCCAGGAAGGAGCTTGTTTAAAAATATTGGCATCATTTTAAGATTTTCCAGAAGACTCCCTTCAGCTTGCTGAGAAGGAATGTGTACATCTTGAACAAGTAGGAGACAAAAAGTACACCCAAGGTTTTAGAAATCTGTGTTAGGAGTGTTGTGGTTCTGATCTATTTGCAAGTAGCAGTGAACTGTAACAGCAGGTATCTGTAACCATGTACTGGAGAACACCCAGTGGTTTATGTAAGTGATCCCACTGACTGAGGGGCCACTTATTTGGTGCCAGTTTCAGCTGAATGCTTACCAAGTTGGCCATAACAATAGTATCAACAATGACAGGAGTGGTTGAAGTTCCCAGTGTAAACTGGAGTCCCCGAGGTGGCTGTCCAGTAGTAATATCATAGCAGTGTCCTTCCAGAAGCAGATACTCCAATTCATATTCTGCAGCTACAACGTTATCCACCTGTAAGGAGAAAATACTGCTGAAATGTGTGTGGCACAGTTGACTTGCTGGAGGGCAGGGATGCCATCCAGAGGGACCTGGACAGGCTGGAGAGGTGGGCCCAGGCCAACCTCATGACGTTTAACAAGGCCAAGTGTAAGGTCCTGCACCTGGGTCGGTGCAATCCCAGGCACAGATACAGGCTGGGTGGTGAATGGCTGAGAGCAGCCCTGAGGAGAAGGACCTGGGGGTCTGGGTTGACGAAAAGCTCAACATGAGCCTGCAGTGTGCACATGCAGCCCAGACAGCAACCCTGTGCTGGGCTGCATCAAGAGCAGTGTGGCCAGCAGGGCAAGGGAGGGGATTCTCCCCCTTTACTCTGCTCTCCTCAGACCCCACCTGGAGTACTGTGTGCAGTTCTGGAGCCCCCAACACAAGAAGGACATGGAACTGCTGGAGCGAGTCCAGAGGAGAGCCACGAAGATGCTCAGAGGGCTGCAGCAGCTCTGCTATGAGGACAGGCTGAGAGAGTTGGGGCTCTGCAGCCTGGAGAAGAGAAGGCTTCGAGGAGACCTTAGAGTGGCTTTCCAGTATCTGAAGGGAGCCTACAGGAAGGCTGGGGAGGGACTATTGACAAGGTCTGGTAATGTCAGGACGAGGGGGAATGGGTTTAAGCTGGAAGAGGGGAGATTTAGACTGGATGTTAGGAGGAAGTTCTTTACAGTGAGGGTGGTGAGACACTGGCACAGGTTGCCCAGGGAGGTTGTGGATGCTTCCTCCCTGGAGGCGTTTAAGGCCAGGCTGGATGAGGCCTTGAGCAGCCTGCTCTAGTGGGAGGTGTCCCTGCCTATGGCAGGGGGTTGGAGCTGGATGATCCTTGAGGTCTCTTCCAACCTAAACCATTCTATGACTCTATGAAGTCAGCACTAGCTCTAAAGTGCAGATTTTTAATGATTCTGTTACTCCTTAACATAGCCTAATAATAACTAACACTTGATTTTGCCAGAGTCATTTCATTAAACAAATACCTAGAAAGCCTCATTCAGCTCCTTCAAGTGACAAACTTCACACACATATTGTCAAAGAGTGTCCCTGTGACCAAAAAATCAGAATCTCAACTGGTAAGATGCTCAGATAATTGTAAAATGATTACAAGAGTCTTTCCCTTTTCTTCTTTTTCTTAACATTGATTGGAGAATCTGGCCTCAAGTAAGTGTTCAGTCTGGTATCTTGTAAAAAGCATATTAGAGACTCCAGAATCCTGACTCTAAATCTGTTTAATATTTATAACCTGAAATAAACATTTTGTTTTGCTCTGCATTACTCTTATAGGTACTGTCAGAAATACCAATAATAAGGTACTGTCAGAAATAACCAATTCCTTAGGTCCCTACCAGGCCAAAGTCAGATGTAGCCTGAGGACATTTACCTAAGCAAAATACTAATCTCACAAAGCATCTTCTCTCATTGCACACCCAAAATGACAGTTTAATTGCTACAGCACCAAGATACTGCATTGGGAATTGGAAGTTGTGCAGCTGCAGAAGTAAAGCATTTATTTATTTGGAGGCTCAAGATGGTATTTCAAATGCCTGAAGCATTTAATCCCTCTCTCTCAGGCTTTCAGTTAATCTAAGCAGGGGCTGGGGCATGGGAGTCAGAGGTTTGACATGTGTAGTACTATCAGCCATTTGGTGGTTCATTTATGGCTTGGCAGTTAGGTTAAGAGATGGAAAGCAGAATAAACCCTGGACAAACAACGTCATTTAAAACACGGTAAGAAGAACACATTGGTTTGTCTTACCTCCTCTAAGTAAATATTATCAAGGTCATATGGGGTTCTGACAGATTCCACCATCCAGCTCTCAGGAGTATTCAGGTTCAGAGTGAACAGTGGAGACTGAGGCATATCCAAAAACTTGGCAATTGGTCCTGGAGCAAAATTATTGTCTGCCGTGAAAGAAATCTCCGGCTCCAAAACGTAGCGATAAAAGCTGGAAGTTCAGAGAGAACATGTAAGAATGCAAACCTGCAAGTATTCCACTCTCACTGAACTGGCTGATGGCATTGGCTTTCCCAGGCCTCCACTAACTCCAAGGCTTTGCCCAAAGCAACACAGGTTATGTTGACCTTAACCAAGGTCACAGTTGTCGTCTTGAAGGACCAAAGAGAAGGTGCATGAAAGTTAGTATGTTATTTCATAGTATCACAGTCTCACAGTATCATCAGGGTTGGAAGAGACCTCACAGATCATCAAGTCCAACCCTTCACCACAGAGCTCAAGGCTAGACCATGGCACCAAGTGCCACGTCCAATCCTGCCTTGAACAGCTCCAGGGACGGCGACTCCACCACCTCCCTGGGCAGCCCATTCCAGTGGCCAATGACTCTCTCAGTGAAGAACTTTCTCCTCACCTCGAGCCTAAACTTCCCCTGGCGCAGCCTGAGGCTGTGTCCTCTCGTTCTGGCGCTGGCCACCTGAGAGAAGAGAGCAACCTCCCCCTGGCCACAACCACCCCTCAGGTAGTTGTAGACAGCAATAAGGTCTCCCCTGAGCCTCCTCTTCTCCAGGCTAAACAATCCCAGCTCCCTCAGCCTCTCCTCGTAGGGCTGTGCTCGAGGCCTCTCACCAGCCTCGTTGCCCTTCTCTGGACACGCTCAAGCATCTCAATGTCCCTTCTAAACTGGGGGGCCCAGAACTGAACACAGTACTCAAGGTGTGGTCTAACCAGTGCAGAGTACAGGGGCAGAATGACCTCCCTGCTCCTGCTGGCCACACCATTCCTGATGCAGGCCAGGATGCCATTGGCTCTCTTGGCCACCTGGGCACACTGCTGGCTCATGTTCAGGCGGGTATCAATCAGCACCCCCAGATCCCTCTCTGTCTGGCTGCTCTCCAGCCACTCCGACCTCAGCCTGTATCTCTGCATGGGGTTGTTGTGGCCAAAGTGCAGCCCCTGGCACTTGGAGCCATTGAACGCCATCCCCTTGGACTGTGCCCATCTGTCCAGGTGGTCAAGGTCCCACTGCAGAGCCCTTCTGCCCTCCAACCCAGCCACATCAGCCCCCAGCTTGGTGTCATCTGCAAACTGTTTGCGTGTGTCTGCACATACACACATCTATATCAGTAAAAAGCACCCAGCTTTTAAAGCAGTAGATTTACCATATGCTGTCCACAAGGTCCCATAATTCTCTGTGGGGAATCATGCTACTATCTAAATGAGCTCAAAGTGGTAATTGAGACAGCTGATTGTGGTTTTGTGCTTGCACATCCCATCGGGTTTGTCTTTCTTTTTAACCCTGGCATGGTGTGCTAGTTTGAGCCTAGCTGGGATATTTTGGTGAGAAGAATTAGATTACAGGCTGTGAAAAGGAAACAGTGGTGATGTCTACTGCATTCATAGGCTTGCTGAGATGGATAAAAACAAGAACACAAACATAGATAACAGTTGCTCTTGGGCTCTGGCTGCAGGCACTTCTCTCCCGAACTTGCTAACTAATCCATTTGCTTCCTAACTCCCCTGGCCAAATCTCCAAACTCACCTTCAATGTAAGGCAAAGTCTGGGATAAGGAAGAGGGGTGGAGAGGAGGGTTGGGAGCCCCTCCTGGGGACTCTGCTTTCTAGGAGGGGTGTTTATAACTTTTTAACTTGTCTATTTCTGCCTACAGCTGTAGATATTGTAAATACCTGCTTGTCTATTGTGCTAAGCTTTAAATACAAAGCTTCATTCTAATTTCCAGCTCAGCTGAGTCTAGTCTGGGTGATTTTCTTAAGTGTGAGGGGGAGGGTAACACCCAAGCCATCACACAGGGTATTCCTTACCTTTTCAGTGGCATGTCAGAAAGCTTGGACTGGCAGTTCATAAACACTCTCAGGTTCATATTTATCAATTGGTTCAAAACCTAAAATGAGAAAAAGACATCCCTTAAAATGCTAAGTAAGCTGACCACTGTTTTTATAGCTGGCACCTCAAGCAGGCAGTTACCACTCATTCTCAATCCTCCCTTCTCATTATTTGCTTTATCCTCCTAGAACAGCTTACATTGAAAGGGACCTTAGAGATCATCTACTCCAACCTCACACTCACCTTTTAATTAGTGGCTTTAAGAACAGTCACCTGCTCCTTCACATTGCAGGCATTCTTTTTGGGATGCAGAGACTATCCTCCTCAGTAACAAGAATCACTGCAAACTGAACTATTAAAAGGGTAAAACGAAAAGCTGTCTAGATCTAAGCATGAGCTTGTCAGTGTATAGTAGAATGTAATTAATTTTTACATTCATAAATGTATCATGCAACTTGGACACATTATTAGAAGGCTGCTGGTCACCACCCAGTCAGTCAAGGAGGACAACTACATTCTAAAACTTACTGAACTTAGTCAACTAAGACAACAGGCTGGGGACAAGAGTGGCTGGAGAGCAGCCAGGAAGAAAGGAACCTGGAGGTACTGGTAGATAGTAGCTGAACATGAGCAAGCAGTGTGCCCAGTTGGCCAAGAGAGCCAATGGCATCCTGGCCTGGATCAAGAACAGTGTGGCCAGTAGGACAAGGGAGGTTATTCCTCCTCTGTACTCAACACTGGTCAGGCCACACCTTGAGTGCTGTGTCCAGTTCTGGGCTCCTCAATCCAAGAGAGATGTTGAGGTGCTGGAATGTGTCCAGAGAAGGGTGACAAAGCTGGTGAGAGGCTTTCTATGAGGAGAGGCTGAGGGAGCTGGGGGGTGTTTAGCCTGGAGAAGAGGAGGCNCTTCTTGAAATTGCCATCAACTGTTTTACACCACTGCATTCATACCAGCAGTAATGGAGCAAGTCTTTGGGCATCTCTGGTCACAGGATCAACAATGGCGACAACATCAAAGTACGTCTCCCCCTCTTTCGGCCTCAGTTTAACTGCACTAAACAGAAGAAAAGAGGAGAAATTTAAAGTATAAAACATGTGCATAAATGTAAGAAAACAAACATCCATCTCATTCTGAAGTCAAATTACTTCCTGAATGCTTTCTTCTGCAAGTAGATAGAGGGGCAAAAGCCCAACATATATACATCTGTCCAGGTGACCTTGAAGGGTTCCTTCCAACACAAAATATTCTATGATACAGAGACAGATAGATGAAAATAATTTATATAATCTCAATGTGCCCTGAAAACTGTTTGGAGACCATCCCATTGCTAGTTGTTTGGTTTGGTTTTTTGAAGCTAAATGCCACATAAACCACTGAGAAGGTTACAAGAGAAGGCAAAGCACACTGCTCAGCAAACTACCTGTATCGCTCTTCAAAGAAGTGGTATTCGATCCTTGCATCTCCTTTGGGCTGAGCAGAAAGAAGAGCATCCACTTTCATTACCAAGTCACTTGCACTGAGCAAAAGAAAGAGGAAAAGAAATGGTTACAAGTAGTGAGAAAATCTGTGTCCTTAGCATGTTTCTGCCAGTTAGCAGCAGGAGAAGCCAGGCTGAATTCAGATGCACAAACAAAACACTTCTACTGCATCCCTACACAAACTCTGAAGAACTGAACCTGTTTAATTTGAACAAGTTGTAGGGACCCAGAAGGTTTAACTCTGTAACAAATACAGAACAGCTGGTATTTTAGCAGCACTGCATACTTGAACTTCTTCAACCTCTCTTAGACCTTTAATCCATTCAGATCAAAGCCTTGTTTCACAGAGGTCTTTCCATCCTTCACTGCAACTCTAAGTACTAGGAAGCAAGGAAGCAATCCTGTACGTGGAGAATCTTTGAGAGAGAGGAGTCCTATTTTTGAAAGGAAATTACTTCCAACAACCTCTTCCCTTTTATTACTCTCATAAATTTTCAGTCTGGTATACTAAGAATATATTCAATCTTGAAAGTGTAAAAACCTCTTGAAAGTTCAGTGAAAATTTGATTTGTGCATCGTAGCTTAGCCAAGAAGCGATAGCGGAACTTAAAGGTCTGTCAGCTTTCCTGAATTAAGGAAGTCTCATAGATTGATAATGACAGCTCTTTAAATTGTTCATACCACAACCACCAGCCTGGTGAAGCCTGCCAAGCTCTCCAGAGCTCTCCTACGCAGCAGAAAATGTCAAAAGCTTTTGGAAAAAGCCTTTGGTTGAAAGAACCACTGCTCAGTCCAAAAGCAGGCTATGTTCAAACTATACCCTCTTCCTCTACCCTGTCATCCTTACTGAGTTTTCTGATTCCCAGCACAGCATTGGATGCAAGTGTTTGGAATGCTGTTTAGACCTGTCCTGCACAGATTTAGAATCTTAGAATCAGTCAGGGTTGGAAGGGACCAAAAGGATCATCCAGTTCCAACCCCCCTGCTATGCCCAGGGACACCCTACCCTAGAGCAGGCTGCACACAGCCTCAGCCAGCCTGGCCTTAAACACCTCCAGGGATGGGGCCTCAGTCACTTCCCTGTGCAACCCAGTCCAGGCTCTCACCACTCTCATGCTGAACAACTTCCTCCTCACATTCAGCCTGAATCTCCCCACCTCCAGCTTTGCTCCATTCCCCCCAGTCCTGTCACTCCCTGATATCCTGAAAAGTCCCTCCCCAGTGTTTTTGTAGCCCCCTTCAGATACTGGAAGGCCACAAGAAGGTCACCTCGGAGCCTCCTCTTCTCCAGACTGAAAAGCCCCAACTCTTTCAGTCTGTCCTCATAGGAGAGCTGCTCCAGCCCTCTGAGCATCCCAGTGGCCCTTCTCTAGACACATTCCAGCATGTCCACAGCCTTCTTGTAATGGGGGCTCCAGAACTGGATGCAGCACTCCAGGTGGGGTCTCACCAGAGCAGAGTAGAGGGGGAGAATCACCTCCCTCTCCCTGCTGGCCACACTTCTCCTGCTGCAGCCCAGGCTCTGCTTGGCTTTCTGGGCTGCAAGTGCACACTGCTGGCTCGTGTTGAGCTTCTCGTCCACCAGCACCCACACTGATTTAGAATCATACAAGATTCCTGCACAAACACTTTGTGCTTAACTTACCTGAGCAGTCTTTAACAGTCAGAGAGCATGACAGAAAAATGTGATGCTCAATAGGAAACTGTTGTCTCAGCTGTGAGTTCCAGATGGACCTCAGTTCTTTTCAATGTGAAGATGACCTCTATGCTTTTTGCAGTAATTACCTGCAACTACAATTTTCATCTTCTTATCTCTGCCTCTTTTCCTGTTGTTTCTTTCAGAAGTAGTTTACATGGTGCCATTGTACTGACAGCAAAATATATTAGTAATTCTTTTTTTATACTGAGAGGCCAAGCAGTACTTCACTGAACTGCAAACAGATTCAGCAAGCACACTCCAGTGTCTCATTTTCTTCGCTTCTTTCTGCTTTTAAATCAATACCATAGTAATCCTACCTATGAATTATGAAGCCTGACATATTGGAGGGAAATGGTTTAAAACAGCATGTCAGGTAAGATTTAGCTGGGATCAAAAAACCCTTGAGAAGTCTGAAGGCCTAAGCATTAATGAAAAGTTAGGCTTCACTTCCACTTCCAGAGGAGCAGATAGGTAAGCTGGTGCAGAAAGCATTCTCCAGAATAAAGGTAATAATGTGCAGCAGGTTTTATCATTTCCTAACATGCCTCACAGCAGCAAATATCTTCTCTGTTAGTAAAGCTGTCACCAGCCAGAGTCAACTTAAACCTTGGATGAATCTTCATCTAGATGAAGACATGCTGGAGCATGCCCAGAGAAGGGCCACTGGGTTGATCAGTGGGCTGGAGCAGCTCTGCTGTGAGGACAGACTGAAAGAGTTGGGGCTGTTCAGTCTGGAGAAGAGGAGGCTCCCAGGTGACCTTCTTGTGGCCTTCCAGGATCTGAAGGGGGCCTTCAAAAAAGCTGGGGAGGGACTTTTTAGGCTGTCAGGGAGTGACAGCACTGGGGGGAATGGAGCAAAGCTGGAGGTGGGGAGATTCAGGCTGAACATGAGGAGGAAGTTGTTCAGCATGAGAGTGGTGAGAGCCTGGAATGGGTTGCCCAGGGAGGTGGTTGAGGCCCCATCCCTGGAGGTGTTTAAGGCCAGGCTGGATGAGGCTGTGGGCAGCCTGATCTAGGTTAGGGTGTCCCTGGGCATGGCAGGGGGGTTGGAACTAGATGATCCTTTTGGTCCCTTCCAACCCTGACTGATTCTATGATTCTAGATGAACATAGCAATGAATTTAGCCCCTGGGGAATGCATCACCACCCTCATTCTCTATTTTTTCAGTCTCCACCTGTATTCCTTCCCTCCCTCAATCCACATAGCCACTTCCTGAAGTCTTCAGGTAAACCCAGCAGGTGATTTGCCACCCATGCTGTGATCCAGGGACTATCCCAGTGAGTCCCAGCAGATGTACTGCATCACATTCTCTTAGAATCTGTAATAAATTCCTACAGATTTGGGCTCTTTCTCAGTTTCTTGCTGCTTGAAATTGAATCTCCAACCAACACAACTCCCCCAGCTTCCATTATGAGGTAAGGGACCAGCCATGGTAGTTTGCTACTAGATAACGAATCAAGAATGATGAACTCTGAGCATGGTACCATAGAAGGGGTTGCCAGTGCAGTCAGAACTGCCTCCTCAGTCTGAGGGTACAGTTTCCACTCCATGCTTCCAGGAGACTGTAAACTACAAGAGTCACTAAAGCACTTTAAACCCAATAACTTGCACCTTTTTCCTTCCCCATTTGCCTCTCTGAACAGGTGAGCTACCCAAAACACAGGTGCATGTTAACACTTGGAGTGGACTTGACAAAGCTTTCCCCAGGCTGCACAAAGACACATTATCAGTGCTGCCTCTTTTTTGCAAGCCTCTTTGTATTTACTTACAGATCTTCTTCGAATCCCAGCTGCTGAATCTGAGATTTGATTTTCTGTCCTGATGTCTTTAATATAATATTCTCAAGGAGATGAAAATCATCCTGATTGAACATTTCACCATCCTCTAATGGGCCAATAATCTACAAAAGAAGCTGGATCAGCATTATCAGGAAAAGATGTGTTAAATAAAAGATGTGCAGCACAGCCTCAATGGGTATCAACTGTTGAGGCTGGTATTAATGGCAGTGGCAGTAGAGCTTAACGGATAAATCTAGTTAATTAAAACCAAGAATCCCAGAGCAAGGCATAAAATGCATGCTTAAAACTTTGCTTGGCTTGCAGAAGTTTGGCACATATAGTTATACATGCAATACTGGGGGCAGCAGGACACCAGGCCAATTCCAGTAGTCCAGCCAGACTCCAGCAGACCTCACTCCTCTAGCATTCAGAAGCTGAGGCTTTGCTCAAGGTCTGTTTCCTTTACTTTACACATCTGCTGATTGAGCTCACCCTTCCATTGCTGATCACAGCCCTCTGCCCTTTCTTCAGCTTTAGAACATCTCTGCAATATATAGCATGAGAGAGAATAAAATCCACCTTAGGAGACTCAAAGGCTTCTTTGAAAATATTGACGTCCATACCCTGAAAGAAAAGAGTATTTGATATTGAAATGAGAAGGAAAGTAAACTGCTGCACACTTTCCCTAAATGCACCTTCTTCTGTTTCCATGCAAGAACATTTTTGTGTCTTAGAATCATGGAATCAACCAGGTTGGAAGAGACCCCCAAGATCATCCAGGCCAACCTAGCACCCAGCCCTATCCAGTCAACTAAACCATGGCACTAAGTGCCTCATCCAGGCTTTGCTTGAACACCTTCAGGGATGGTGACTCCACCACCTCCCTGGGCAGCCCATTCCAATGCCAATCACTCTCTCTGGCAACAACTTCCTCCTAACATCCAGCCTATACTTCCCCTGGCACAACTTGAGACTGTGTCCCCTTGTTCTGTTCCTGGGTGCATGGCAGAAGAGACCAACCCCCACCTGGCTACAACCTCCCTTCAGGTACTTGTAGACAGCAATGAGGTCTGCCCTGAGCCTCCTCTTCTCCAGGCTAAACACCCCCAGCTCCCTCAGCCTCTCCTCACAGGGTTTGTGTTCCAGGCCCCTCACCAGCTTTGTTACCCTTCTCTGGACATGTTCCAGCACCTCAACATCTCTCTTTAATTGAGGAGCCCAGAACTGGACACAATACTCAAGGTGTGGCCTGACCAGTGTTGAGTACAGGGGAAGAATAACCTCCCTCATCCTGCTGGCCACACTCTTCCTGATCCAGGCCAGGATGCCATTGGCTCTTTTGGCCACCTGGGCACACTGCTGGCTCATCTTCAGCCTACTCTCTACCAGTACCCCCAGGTCCCTTTCTTCCTGGCTGCTCTCCAGCCACTCTGTCCCCAGCCTGTAGTGCTGCTCGGGGTCTTGATAACATTTATCCCCAGTCCTCTTCTTTGTGGTCCTAAACCTAGTTCTTGCCTGTTACTTTCAAACATTGTTCCCATTTCTGATGTGAAGGGCCACAGCCCCAGTAATTGTTGCTACTTAGATCAGTTGTTGCTTTCTTCTCTCCTTTTAAAGTGATTCTTACCTAACTTTTTTAAGCCTACTTTGAGAAATGCAACTGTAATTTTCTTTCCTCAGCTTTTGAAAAGAGATTATAGTTCTCTCCCTGATGCCCCAAGAAACAATGTACTCACTTAAACAGATCCCTGACTAAGCACTTCTTTTGATCTCTCAAAGTTTTACTTGGATTTACTTACAAAGATTTACTTAATATTTAGATGGATTGTTATATTTAGGCAAGTTTGTTTCAGAATAAAAACCCCAAACAATCATCAGAGCCACAGTGTTACTTTTGATTGTTCCTGCATCTTTGTCATATGCACTCACACACAAAAAAAAAAAGTCATCTGAAGAAAAACTGTGTCCAGTTCTGGGCTCCTCAATTTAACAAAGGTGTTGAGGTGTTTGAATGTGTCCACAGAAAGGCACCAAGATTGGTGAGGGGGCTGGAGCACAGCCCTATGAAAAAAGGCTGAGGGAGCTGGGAGTGTGCAGCCTGGAGAAGAAGAGGCTCAGGGCAGACCTCACTGCTCTCTACAACTATCTGAAAAGGAGGTTGTGGCCAGGTGGGGTTGGTCTCTTCTCCCAGGCAACCAGCAACAGAACAAGGGGACACAGTCTCAAAGTTCACCAGAGCAGGTTTAGGCTGGACATTAAGAAGTTCTTCACAGAAAGAGTGATTGGCATTGGAATGGGCTGCCCAGGGAGGTGGTGGAGTCATCATCCCTGGAGGTGTTCAAGAAAAGCCTGGATGAGGCACTTAGTGCCATGGTCTGGTTGTATGGCTAGGGCGGGGTGCTAGGCTGGACTGGATGAGCTTGGAGGTCTCTTCCAACCTGAGTTCTACGAGTATGAATGAGCAGCTGTGGCTCTTTGATAATCATAGCTCAAATTTACCTCAAAACTCTTTTCACTCAGAACTTTGCACCCTTTTTTTTACTTAAGACATTAAATTTACTTAAGACATTATTATTTTACATTCATGCTAATGTTTAAAAGGAGACTGGATAAGGCACTTGGTGCCATGGTTTAGATAATTAGAAGGTGTTAGGTGCTAGGTTGGACTCGATGATCCTAGAGGTCTTTTCCAACCTTTTAATTCTGTGATTCTGTGAAAAAGGAAAGTATTCTACCTTTGGAAATGCCAACAAACATGCTTACCCCAACAGCAAATTCCAGAATGTCAGCTCCTGCCTCCAGTGCCTTGGCAACTTCTTCTTTTGCCATTTTGGTGATGAAGTTCTTGGCATTGTTTGATGTTTGTGTCTGCAAGGCTGCCCATATGGCTTTAGCAACAAGTGTGTTCTGGCTATTTGGATCTTCACTAGGATTATTAATCATGCTAATTCTAACATTATTGCTGGATTTCTGCAGTGAACAAAAGAAGCAGCAGGAAAGGATCAGGTTTCCAGGTGTTTTAAATGAAAAGAATAAGCCTATTACAATAAACACTGCAGCAAAAGCTATTTGTTAACCAGAAGACCAGATTCAGAATTAGGTAATTAACAGCACAGAGTAAAAGGATGAATGAACTAATGTAACATTTCTTTACATGTAGGTCTGTGCTAGAGATATGTAGGAGATAAAAGACCACAGTCTAGAGAAGAGAGCAATGATAACATTCATCTCCACACCAAAACACAAGACATCTTCAGTTTAGAGCCATGGCCTTAAAACAACATCTTTATTTGCACAGTGCCAAGAGGGGCAATTCTGTCCTAGTACAAGGTCAGCAATGTTCTAGCCCCTTCAATAAGATGAGGCTGGAAATCAAAGGTGCTGCAGGCAAAACCAGTCTCCTCAGGTCATCCAACAGGGAGAAGCACAACAGTGCTGGCAAAACCAGTCTGCTCAGGACATACAACAGGGAGAAGCACAACAGTGCAGGCAAAACCAGTCTCCTCGGGTCATACTACAGGGAGAAGCACAACAGTGCAGGCAAAACCAGTCTCCTCGGGTCATACTACAGGGAGAAGCACAACAGTGCAGGCAAAACCAGTCTCCTCGGGTCATACTACAGGGAGAAGCACAACAGTGCAGGCAAAACCAGTCTCCTCGGGTCATACTACAGGGAGAAGCACAACAGTGCAGGCAAAACCAGTCTCCTCGGGTCATACTACAGGGAGAAGCACAACAGTGCAGGCAAAACCAGTCTCCTCGGGTCATACTACAGGGAGAAGCACAACAGTGCAGGCAAAACCAGTCTCCTCGGGTCATACTACAGGGAGAAGCACAACAGTGCAGGCAAAACCAGTCTCCTCGGGTCATACTACAGGGAGAAGCACAACAGTGCAGGCAAAACCAGTCTCCTCGGGTCATACTACAGGGAGAAGCACAACAGTGCAGGCAAAACCAGTCTCCTCAGGTCATACTACAGGGAGAAGCACAACAGCTTCTTCCTACTGCTTCATTAGTGCTGCTAACCCGTTCAGATGAAAACATTACCTACCTGGTGTTTAATTGCATCATACAACAACTGCCTCCCTGAAGGTTTGCCAAAGTCCCCAACAATCCAAAAAGTAACAGGTCTAACAAAGGAATCATCTGCAATTAAAACAAAAAGAAGTAGGAGAAATCTGAGGGTGAAGGGAAGCCTGCTTCTTCACATTTGGAGGAAAAATATGATGCACATGCAAAGATTTCAAACAAAGTAGAGTTGTATGGGAAAGGTATGGATGAAGCTAAGCTGGGAAGTCTGGCAAGAGAAGAGTAACAGTATTGGTATTACATTAGGTTTCATTCACCTCATCCAGAAACCCCACATTAAGGTAGCATGCATCACCATTTTTAAGTTGCATTTTTTTTCTGCTTGCTACCTTTTCAATTTACAAATTAAAAAGGAACCTATAAATAATTTCCAGATCCCAACTAGGGTAGAGACATAGCACTTCTTAGTACTGAAGCTGTTAGTTCCCAAAGCCAGTTTAGTACTGAGAAGAAAGTGCTGAAGCAGACATGCATTGCGGCAGCTGTCTTCATTTCCTGCTGGTTCTAAAGCCAGTACTGTAAAGAAACTGTAAAATTCCCAGAACAACATATGAAATGCTAAAGCAGTTACCATAGATCTCCTTGGAAGACATTCCTGGTCAAAAAGCAGAAAGGAAAGAGGGAAAAGAGAGAGACATTAATAATTTGATAGTAATCTCGGTGCGTATCAAGAAGCCGCACAGCGCTGCACTGGCCCTAACTGAATTGCTAAGGTTCAAATCCAACAACCAACAAGTTTGTAGCAGTCTTATTAGAATAAATGTTGGCTTTTCTGCCTCCTCAAATTTATTTTCATGTTACAGCACTAATTACCCTACATATGACCACTGTCACAGCACACTCTGAAGGCCGTTTGCAAAAACTGCTGTGCCATTATGATTTTGGATGTTAACTCTTTCTGTGATCTCCCCTCTTTAAAAACTAGCATGACTGTGCTATTTTACTCCTGTTACTGAGCCACCAATACCTGTATCTTGCCTTTTCTTTTAGAAAATCAATGTGCTGTGGCAGTTCTGTAATCAGATACCAGTTATTAAATCTTAAGTGACAGAAGAGGCAGTGACCCAAACCAGCTAAACCACAGGGGTTTCAAATTAATGCACACTTTCAAATCACTGTGGAGAGGTGTAGGTTTAATTAATACTTTACAAAGGGAAAGCAAGAAACCTACTCAGATCTAAGTGACTGAGCATGAACCAAGGGCATATTCGAGACAGAAGGAGCAGTGGGAACATTTAAGGCAGTGTATGCAGATGGCTGTGGCTGGAGACAGTACTGGGTAAACTTGTGAGAGTCAAGTCAAAATGACAGATAGGACAAAAGGAATTGGTTCAAATGACAGCAGGTTATTTATGATAGCTGAGTGCAGTGGACATAGGAGCAGCCTGATTAAGTTGTGTGTGATGTCTGTGCATCTGCTTCTTAACGTTGACAAGTACAGCTGAGTTTGAACACTAAGGGAAAATGTTATGTTTAACTGCAGTAAAACAGTGTTGCAAAAGCAGTCCCTGCCCTGCAGCAGTAAAACAGCATAGAACATTTATATCATAGTCCCTAACAACTTTCATCTGAACTGACATAACTTTTGGTACTTCTGAATTGTAAGACAGAGCTAGAAGCCTTTTTGTATCTTTCTGTTAAATACATACAGGCTATGAGAGTTGGGGCTCTTCAGCCTGCAGAAGGCTTTGAGGAGACCTTATAGTGGCCTTCCAGTATCTGAAGGGGGCCTACAGGAAGGCTGGGGAGGGACTATATACAAGGTCTTGCAATGACAGGATGAGAGGTAATGGGTTTAAACTGGAAGAGGGGAGAGTCAAACTAGGTGTTGGGAAGGAGTTCTTGACAGTGAGAGTGGTGAAACACTGGAACAGGTTGCCCATGGAGGTTGTGGCTGCTCCCTCCCTGGACGTCTTTAAGGCTAGGTTAGATGAGGCCTTGAGCAACCTGTTCTAGTGGGAGGTGTCCCTGCCTATGGCAGGGGGTTGGAATTGGATGACCTTTGAGGTCCCTTCCAACCTAAACCATTCTATGATACCACTACAGGATCAGAGGTTTCACTGCTGTGTTTCTGGTGGGCAATTGCAATATAGCAAGAGCAGGCCGAGTGGGACTTCATTATTATTGCAGGCTGCACTGGTTTTAAAGAGGGGGACATTCTTACTCCACGTAGGTGTCTGTCTTTATAGATTGCACCATTGCCCACCTGCCCAAACAGTGCTCAATGTGTGTACTCAGAACTCTAAATATGCTTGAAAATACAAACAGGATTAGATTCAAGTTCATAACCCACTGCAGATGTTACCTTTCTTTGTTAAGTAGGTCATGCTGTTTGCAACAGCAGCTGTCTTGTCTTTGGACTCCAGTGTGGTAAACCGAGCAAAGTCATCCACATAAAAGTTATCTGAGGACAAGAAAAAGTATTAGATGCCAAAGCAACTATGCCACGTAAAGTGAAAACAAAAGATCACTACTATTACCAGAACATAAAGAACAGTTTCCATTTTGTTCCTTGTGAGCACTGGAATAGGCTTCTAAGGGTCACAGAGCACTGGCACAGGCTTCCCAGAGAGGTTGTGGGGTCTCCTTCTCTGGAGACTTCCAAGGCCTGTCTGGATGTGTTCCTCTGTGATCTGTGTTAGATAGCATTGTCCTGCTCTGGCAGGGGGCTTGGACTCGGTGATCTCCTTGGGTCCCTTCCAACCCCTGACATCCTGCGGCCCTGTGACATTGCTTTTTATGTCTCATTTCCCCTGTTAATATATAATATATATGTATATCTGTTGTCTCATGAGTTACCTTTTTGTATCATAGTGACATTAATAACTACATTGCATATTTGAGATGCAGAAGTCAGTTGAAAAAACTGCTGTGTCTCAGTTGAAGTTACTTCATGCAAATGGTACACATCTGAAAATCTACTGTGTCACTATTTGTCAAGCAACTCACAAAAGGTAGTTCTAGAAATGTTTTTGCAACAGTGTGATTATAGTGCAGTCACTGCACTGGATGTCAGTACATTTAGCTGTGGAAAGTTCTGTGAAATCTGAAGTAATTGCAGAGATCACTGCCAGTCTCTGCTCAAAAGAAGGTAAGACAAGAGAAGCAAGGTCTTGCTCAATACATTATGTGAGTGTTCTCTGCTTTTGCTGGCATTGTTAATTCCTCAACTTATTATTAATCCCTTAAAGGTTTGCTTAAAACATATTCCTGTATTGAAAAATCTGCAGACATTAACATTGCTACTGTATGTAACCTCTCTGCCAGGACCAGGGCCAGAACACAGCTTGGGGTGTTAATGCTTTACTACTACTAGAGCTTTCCACTGGGACAGCAGAAGTCTTTGATTCAGATACTCGAGGTTTAATGCAATTAGAAGCATCCCTTACTCATTCCTGTCAGATCCAGATACTCTCTGTCAGACATTAAGATTCTTGAGTTAATTCTTGGAACAACATTAGGCTGGTTCATGATATACTCAACCACATCTTGGTCATTAGATAATTCACCCTGAAGGAAAGAAGTAATATTTGTTATTTCTTGTGTATATTTGCTAAGATTAACTGAAAAGCCCCAAACCAACCAGAAACAAAAAAAACCCACAACCTTGCTGCCAACAAAAAGCCAAAACCAAACCCACAAAAAACCCTCCAACCCCCAAGAAATGATGCAAGTTAATTCAGAGGCTTTTGAGTCACTTTCCCAAGCCTTGTTTCTCTAACAGCACCTACCAGGTACACGGCTCGCTGGAAGATGCTTGTGGTCTCCAGGATTTTGTGCATTGTCACTGTTTCTAGGTCATCAGGATCCAGCTGATCTTTTTGAAAAGGCATTCCATTGAACAACACAACAGGCAGAGGACCTACACCTGTTTGCTCATAGTAACCTCTGGCTGCCTGAATAGAGGGAAAGAAGGAGCTTTACCACATCAGACCATTACCACGAGGGTACCACCTTTCCGTATACCATTCACACCGATCTATACTAAATGCACTAAGATGTCCTTCCAGCTTCTGTAGGATATGGAAAGTATCACAGTGCATAAGACACTTTCTGTATCTTATGTGCACAAGATGTCCTTGACTTTCAGAATTCTGAAGCAAGAAAGGTAGGTCATAATATAGAAGTGTAAAATACTCCCTGGAGTTCATACTGTAAATGATTCCAATGAGCACTTGCTGGCAATAGCAAAAAACACACAACAGGAAATCTGCTGTTCCATATGGGAGCAAGGCCAGGAGCAAGAGTTGCAGGGCCACAGAGATGATCAGAGGGCTGGAGTACCTCTGTTATGAGGACAGGCTACAAGAGTTGGGGCTCTGCAGCCTGGAGAAGAGAAGCTTCGAGGAGACCTTAGAGTGGCCTTCCAGTGTCTGAAAGGGGCCTGCAGGAAGGCTGGGGAGGGACTATTGACAAGGTCTTGTAATGAGAGGTCAAGGGGTAATGGGTTTAAACTGGCAGAGGGGAGATTCAAACTAGATGTTAGGAAAGGGTTCTTTACAGTGAGTGTGGTGAGACACTGGCACAGGTTGCCCAGGGAGGCTGTGGCTGCTCCCTCCCTGGACATGTTCAAGGCCAGGCTGGATGAGGCCTTGAGTGACCTATTCTAGTGGGAGATGTCCCTGCCTATGGCAGGTGGGTGGAACTGAATGATCTTTGAGGTCCCTTCCAACCTAAACCATTCTATGATTCTATAATGTAAGGAAGGGTAAAGTTTTTTTCTTTTGTAAGAACATGTTTCTTAAACCTGTGGAAGGGTATTTAGTGTGGGGCAGGAGGTTATTATGTCTTGACAGAATTTGCATAACCACTGCAAAATGCACCATCATTATTGCCACAAACTGAAGTTAATCCCATTCTATTGTTTAGAGGTTCTTGTTGAGGACTTTCAAGCCCTTTCAAAGGCACAAAAATCACGAAGCTCAAATCACATGAAGGAGTGCTCAGTGCTGGTTTAACTTCTGTCCTTTATATGGAGGTAAGCTCTTTCTAAAAGCTTCCTTCCCTACTGGAGGGCTTTGTAGTGTGGCTGTGCTGAATGGTGTCAGGCACACCAGTTGCAGCAAGGCCTCCAGCATGACCTCCCAAACCTTCCGCAGGAGAGCACTTTGCATGCGTTAGGATTTCCAAGGGGTGGAGTAGGGGCCATGATGGTATCGTTTTGTTTTGTTTGACTCCTAAACTGGAAAGACCTCTCCTGTCACAGAAATCAGCCTGTCTGTTCTGGAGTTTGATTTCCTCAAGATGCATTTCACTTCCCTGCATCAGAAGATGAAAGTGTGCGTGCATACAAGTCTGTTTATGTAACCCTGACCACAATCAGAATCATCTGTGTTACAGAGCTATTGTAGAGAGTGTTTTCATTCTCTTAGACTATTCAACAGGAAGATAAACATCTCCCTGCAGAGCTTCAAATAAAATCTGCTGCATCTCACATACACAAGTTACCCAATGGTGATGTGCTCTCCCAATTTTCTCCATGCAGAAAAGCGTCAACCCTAGGGGCAACTTCAAGATAATTTAGGGAGATTGTTGAATGCTTTGCTATAGGAAAGGCATTTTGAATGTCACCATTCTGTATCTTCCACAGTGATCAAACAGCAATCAAGAAACCCCCACACCACCCCCTCCCAGATGTTAAGCCCCTTAGTTTGCTTAGGAACCACTCCATCACCTTGATTGTTTTCCAAGCAGTTTGGAAGTCTATTAGAAGTCTGCATACCGGAATGAAAGCACAAACTTACATGTTACAAGAAAGTTATCTTAGTTCTCATTCCACACATGTAGATTTAAATATATATATACATTACATAAAGCTCTGTGCTGCACATACTTACTGAAGTACCCCAATGCAGTAACAAAGTAGTAAGAGAACTGGATCAAAAGGCTGTATGTAAATATATCTGCACAATGGTGGTGAACAAGTTTTAAAAGCTCTCTTTCCTGAACTGTTACCTTTCTGTTTTGATCATAGGCAGAATCAATTCCCAGGATGCTGTTGACTTCCACATAAGGATACTGTTTCTCAAGAACACTAACCACATGCTCCACTTTCAGCTGATCTCCTGTTTTAACTTTGTTATATATCTGAAAGGAGGATACAAATACAAGTTTACAGCTGCAACTGCAAAGCCTCTGTCCTTATCAAAGGTAAGCTGTCACCTACGTTCCAGTAATTATAATAAGGCATTAACAACCAGACTGTAAAACATATCTTTACTAGCTAGAGTAGCAGCTCTTAAGCACTTTTAAGTTGTGTTCTTGCTTTACCTCATAGTTGTCCCAGTGAGATTGCAAGGAGGTAAATGTCCATATTTCTTTAAATAGTAACTTGCATTTTTAATTAGAAAGGCTACTTGATGGGGAAGAGTAGTGCTTAGGGGAGAAGAGGTTCAAGTAAAGCATATCCCAAGAGTTACCCTTCCCTTCAGAAATGAAGGTGTGATTATAAACACTACAACAGATCTCACGTAAGGTAGGTAACCATTTCCCTCTTGTAGGCATGAGATTTTACTTCAACTTAAATATACATATCCCAAAGAATGCAAATAAAAGCCACTGGTTTCAGGTCACCACCAGTTTGATTTTAGTGTGTCCCAGCTTGTTAGTTTTTACAACAGCATCAAACCACAAGCAAAAATGCATTTACTAGCACCTGTAGTATCCTTTGATGGGACAAAAGTATGCAGCTGAAACTGTTCCCAAACAAATTACAATACTGAAGTGATACTGCAGGTTAGAACTCACTGGCAGAATAAGCAGAGGGGCAGGATCTGAAGAACATGGAAGAGTGTTAAGTATGACATTAAATTTAGTCTCACTTGTTTGAAGTGAGGTCAGAGCACAAAGAAATGCACCGTGTGGCACTAGAATTTGAAGACATTCCGAATGAGTCAAAGAAAAATGTCTTCCACTCTCTACATATTAGCACATCAGTATAATCCTACAGATGTGGAAAACACTGAAACATTAATTTCCCTTCTAAATGAATACTTACAGACATGACAGTCTGGAAAGCATAATTATTGTCCATTTCTTGTGCCACATAATTATATGCCCTAAGAAGGGCAACACCAGCATCTTGAAGTCCATCAACGTCATCTGAGTCATTAACCACAAAGACCAGTCCTATCCTGCAATCAAACAAATCCCCAGCTCATGAGTCTATTACACTAATAAACAAATCACAGCTGTCAGCTATGATCATCATCTTAGACAAAGGCATTTTCTGGAGCAGACTGATACAATGTTGAGCAAAGCAGCCATGAATCAAACTTGTGACATATAAATCTCTAATGGTGAGTGCATCTGAATCTTGCTTTTCATCTCTCTCATCCAAAGTACTTGCTTTTAAGGTTTTGAGTTAACTTGCTTTTAAGGCTTTGGGGATTTTGACTGTTAAACTGAACTCTCTTTTGCTAGTAGCAAAAGTTGTAATAAAAAAAAAACAATTAAGTAAGAGGAAATGGCCTTCCTAACCACCAACATAAGGTATGCAACATTTCTGCAGTGTCCTAGCAATCAGAGTTTTACAATTGCAAAAGTCACCACAATAAAACTGCTGTTAAAAAAATCCCATTAAAACACAGCCATTACCTCAGTGGGATGTGGTTACTGAAGAACATCTCTGCCACGTTCAGTAATTCTGCTGTGGTCTCATGAGTAGGATCTACTATCAGCACCTGTATGCAAATAGCAGTTGAAAAGCTTCTGTTCTCTTAAGAAGTCAAGTTACAGGTTTTTGACTGGAGAAAGCTTCATTCATGTCTCACTGCAGAATCAGCATCAGCCCTCTCTATACACTGCCAGAGAGATGAGGTTCACTAAACAATAGTCTCTGCTAAAGTCCTGAAGTCCATTACCTAACACACCCAGTCTAAACCACTCCCTTTACCAAAACAGAGCAGACTCCTAACATACTTCGTATCTTCACCTCAGTATGCCCTAGCATTTCTGCTTCTGCCTCTGCCTGTACACCCATCCACCCATTAGGATGTGCATGGGAGACAGGCACTAGCCAGAACTGAGGGACACAGTATGGCTCTGCTCAACACCCTGGAGAGCAGACATACCAAGACATTCCCAAAGGAAGCTCCACCCCAGACATAACTGGGCCATGCACAATGAATCTAGGGCCCTTTATTCCTAGCAAGAGTTGCCTTTTCATTGAGTAATTTCCATGTTGGAGGTACTGAACTTCAGAGAAAAAAGGTAACTTATTAATGCTCCCACATCTTGAAGTAGTTCAAGTCCCTGTTTGCCACTAATCAGAGTTCTTTTTTCTGTAGGGCTGCCCTGCCCCATGGCAGAAGTTTCATCACAGAATTTGCAAACTCGTTAGACCTAACTTCAAAGACTAAAAGGACACCCAGGATTGAGCTGAGGGCTGCTGATCACCTTTTGAAGTCTTGGTGCAAGATGGCTTTTTATCTGAAACAGGTGAAGTAGGTCTGAAGCCTGTTACAGTAGATACTAATTAAGATATTTGAGGGATTTCATTAACCAACTTCAGGTATTACCACAGAGTTAAAATGCATCAAGTTCTCACTCATCGGATGACTTTTTTTTCCATTGAAGCAGTTTTTGACATCTAGTAGAGGGAAGAGAATCATGCCCAGTAATCTCTGAATCTCAGCCATAAGTTTAGAATAGAATAGAAACAATCAGATTGGAAGAGACCTCCAAGATCATCCAGTCCAACCTAGCACCCAGCCCTAGCCAGTCAACCAGACCACGGCACTAAGTGCCTCATCCATTCTTATCTTGAACACCTCCAGGGATGGCGACTCCACCACCTCCCTGGGCAGCCCATTCCAATGCCAATCACTCTCTCTGCCAACAACTTCCTCCTAACATCCAGCTGTGCTAGTTTGAGCCTAGCTAGCATGTTTTGGTGAGAAGAACTAGATGATAGGCTGTAAAATGAAAACAATGGTGAGGTCTACTTCCCTCACAGTCTTGCTGGGATGTGTAAAGAAGAAAGGCAAAACAAAGATTACTGCTCTTGCTTCTTCTCTTCGCTGGGGAGCTTTGCCTGCTGGGGAGAAGCTGTGACTGCTGGCTGGACTCCATCTTGCCTTCTAACCTCACCCTTCCTTTGCTTGGCTGCTTCACCTTGCTTTTTAACCCTCTTGNGAGTCTAGTCTGGGTGATTTCTCAAAGTGTGGGGGGGCAGGGGACACCCAAACCATCACACCAGCCTATACTTCCCCTAGCACAACTTGAGACTGTGTCCCCTTGTCCTGTTGCTGGTTGCCTGGGAGAAGAGACCAACCCCCACCTGGCTACAGCCTCCCTTCAGGTAGTTGTAGACAGCAATGAGGTCTGCCCTGAGCCTCCTCTTCTCCAGGCTAAACAACCCCAGCTCCCTCAGCCTCTCCTCATAGGGTTTGTGTTCCAGGCCCCTCACCAGCTTCGTCGCCCTTCTCTGGACATGTTCCAGCACCTCAACATCTCTCTTGAGTTGAGGAGCCCAGAACTGGACACAGTACTCAAGGTGTGGCCTGACCAGTGTTGAGTACAGAGGAAGAATAACCTCCCTTGTCCTGCTGGCCACACTGTTCCTGATCCAGGCCAGGATGCCATTGGCCCTCTTGGCCACCTAGTTAATAGTACAAGAACCTTTTAGGAAAGCACCTTGTCTTGAGACACTTCAGTGGCAGGCTATCTAGTACATATATGTAGCTTAAGCTGCAAAAGCTCATGTTTCTGCTGTTGAAAAATAACAATGCACAGTTCTAGTCAGGTTACTACTTACAAAGTTATGGAAGTTTTTTCTGATTTGTCTGATCACTCCTGGAAATGTAGGCCGCAGCAGCTCCTGCACACTGGAAGGCCAGGAATTGTATCGACTGTCAACTTCAAGATTGTTGATCCACTAAGAAAAAGAAAGGGATTTAAATGTTTGACAGTCTTCTGCTTGAGTCTGTAAAATGTTTTAAAAATCAGATACAACACAGAGAACTGTGTGAGTAAAAAGTGAAGAGTTGATTATATTGCTATATAAATATAGAAAGAGGTTGGATGAGGTCTTGAGCAACCTGTTCTGGTGAGAGGTGTAGCTGCCTTTGGCAGGGGGTTGGAACTGGATGGTCCTTGAATCATAGAATTCACCAGTCTGGAAAAGACCTCCAAGCTCATCCAGTCCAACCTAGCACCCAGCCCTTGCCAGTCAACCAGACCATGGCACTAAGTGCCTCATCCAGGCTTTTACTGAACACCTCCAGGGACGGTGACTCCACCACCTCCCTGGGCAGCCCATTCCAATGCCAATCAC